>QXTE01000033.1:10917044-11141325 GCA_003942145.1 Platysternon megacephalum | reverse complement strand
CCCCCCAGCCCTCATCCCTGCCCCCCTCCTCCCCCCCAGGTCTGGGGTCCCAGCTGCCAGCCCCATGCCTTTTAAAAGATCAGCATTTTAATTTAATTTTAAATGAAGCTTCTTAAACATTTTGAAAACCTTGTTTACTTTACATACAACAATAGTTTAGTTATATAATATAGACTTATAGCGAGAGACCGTCTAAAAAACGTTAAAATGTATTACCGGCACACGAAACCTTAAATTAAAGTGAATAAATGAAGACTCGGCACACCACTTCTGAAAGGTTGCCTACCCCTGGTCTAGACCCTTAATTATTTTTTCTTTAACTCAGCTAAGTGAACTGCTTTGCTGCCATCCACTAAAGTTGGATATTGCATGTTTCTAGAAGCACCAGTACTTTACCTCCTAATGGCCTATTACAACATCAGTGGATATCAATGAACATGGATGTTATGCTATGAGAGAGTACTATGTGTGATTTGGCATAGAATGAAAAAGGGAGAGCTGTTTAGAAAATGGCGCTTTTTTCTGCAGAAAATGTTGACTTTTTGGTGAAAAGTTGAAATCCAAAAGCAAGACACAAAAATTGTTTCAGGAATGCCCCTAGAGTACTTCATGGAGTTTGTGGCTCATGTGCCATTCTCCTCTGTGAGCTGGGATACCTGGATGGACTCCATCACTCATGATGCACCAAATTCTTTGCTCTTATTGAGACACCATGGAGCTTCATAAGAGACGTAGTCTGTCTGGGGAACCAGCTTGTAACACTGTGTGCTGACTCAGGAGCTAACTCAGTGCTCTCACTTAAATCCCCACCTGTTTACACTAGTTGAGCTCTGGTTGAAAGATAGACAGTTGACTGAGGGTGTCAATTAACTGAGTAGAACTACAACTGAGGGGCTAATTGAGGGGGAAGCAAGCCCAACAGCTGGGATTATATAAGCAGACAGGAAGAAAGTGTTGTGGGAGAGCAGGCAGCCTGAAGGAAGGTAGAGTTTGGGAGGACTGGCTGCTATTAGTACTGTTCCCTTCACCAGAGGCAAGTGGGAAGCTAAATACATGTAAATAACACTATAGACCAGTGGTGGGCAACCTGCGGCACATGAGGGTAATCCGCCGGCAGGCCGCCAGACAGTGTGTTTACATTTGCACAGCTGCCCGCAGCTCCCCGCGGCCATGGTTCGCCGTTCCCAGCCAATGGGAGCCGGAGGAAGCAGTGGCCAGAACGTCCCTGCAGCCCGCGCTGCTTCCCGCAGCTCCCATTGGCCAGGAATGGCGAACCGCGGCCACTGGGAGTTGTGGGCGGCCATGCAAATGTAAACACACTAAGGTGGCCCGCCAGTGGATTACCCTGATGGGCCGCAGGTTTCCCACTACTGCTATAGGCTGTGGGCTGCTGAAAGAATATACTAAGGCCTGGTGGTCGTCGGGAGTGCTAGATCAATTTGCATAGTGGGGATGCTGAGAGCTATTGAACCAAACCATAAACCCTGTATATGATGGAAACCACTTCAAGCCAGGGGATTCAGCAACTCCCCAGCACCTGTGGTTCCAGCACCTAAGGTGGTGGTGGTGAAAGAAGACCTGGAGTGGTCGTGGTCTGTGATTAAGGCATGAAACGATTCTCAGAGGAACATCCTATGAAACTACCCCATTAAAGGGAATGGAGGTCTGAGGCTCCTGAACCACATCTCCCTTGGGGCACCATGACAATATTTCTGATTGAAATGTTTTGGGTTTTCAACAACATTGAAAACCAAAATCTCTTTGGTTTTCAGGTATGCAGTTTTTTGAGGGAAATGTCAAATTTTTCCATGGTAAGCTGAGATTTTTTTCATGGAAAAATTGTTTAATCGAAACCAATTTTCTATTCAAAACAGTTTTTGACAGAATTTTTGATCAGCCCTAACATTAGGCCATTATAATACCCTATATTGATATTCCCTTTTCTTAGTAAGCACCACAGACCATTATTTGTATAATCTTGTGCATTTAATTCAATAGTAAGCAGAAAATGCTGAGTTTTTACTTTGGTTTTATTCAGGGAAACACTCTCATTAATATTGTTGCCAACTCTTGTTTTATTGCGAGTCTTGCAATATTTGTAGTTTATTCTTAAAGCCCCAGCTCCTGTTGTCAGGTGGTTCCATGAGAATCTCAACAACTTCTTTTTTTTTTTTTTGGTAGTTTCTCATCTTCATGATTACAGAGAAAAGCTTAAACATGAAATCTAAAGGCTCACAAAAAAGCAAATAAAGAACCCCAAACTAATTATTAACAATCTTATGATTTTGGGGGTCAGGCCTATGATTTTGGAATACATGGGGCTGGTAATACTGCATTAAAATGTGTAGGACTTGGTATGAAAACTAAGTAGGACCAGCAGATTCAGCTCAATATAAGGAGGATATCCCTCTACTTAAAACAAACACAGCTCTCTATCTGTTATACATTTCTGAAACTGCCTTCTAAATCAAAGTGTCTTACACAAGGTTTTTAAACACGACACTTCATTCTGCCTTTTCCTATAGTGGTGACAAAAGGGCAGAAACAATCTTGTTGTTAAGAAGCATAGAATAAATTCAGTGTTGTTAGCAAGTGGAAAGGCATAACATGAATAAGGACTCTGTGTACAAATAATCCCCACATATCCATTCAGCCAACCAAGCTTTAACATTTAACTGTACATGAAGCTGAACATAGAATTCCATTCTTTTATATTCAATGTTCAGAATAATTCCTTTGAATTTTCCTTCCATAAATAATGCACTGAATCACAGCTCCCTTCATGAGCCTATCATACCTTAGTTTACTCAGCTCCAAAGTCCATCAAATTTGTAAAGTCCATCATGAAAATACATTCATAGTTTTACTTGAAATAGAACTATTATCTAATTATTTTAATTTAGAAATGTTCCCTTATGCTTCATGCAAAATGTTTGCATCTGCTAGTGGGATATAAATGACATTTTATTTAAATATAAATTATGCCCGAGATGCTGAGGGAAGCTGGAGTTTGGATATTAATTATAGTGGTTCTGCAAGTATAAGGATTCACCAGGATATGTTTTGGCGCAAAGGCAAGGAGGAATGGCAAGGATAGAGTGTAAATGAAAGGTGCACAAACATTTTCATAGTGTAGACCACTTATTAATGGATTGGCTTATAGACCATTTCTTCTGCCATACATGAATGTACCAACCATCTTACCTCTCATTTCTGATCATATAGCACCCCTCTGACTACTACAGCAAGTGCTTACATGGAAAATTAATATTAGGAAAGAATTAGTGATCACATGGCATTTAGAAGCTCTATATGTAGAATATATTGGTGGCAGGTTGGAACACATTTGCTCCCTAAAGCCCTGTGAACTAGGGTTGGAGACTCACAGCCCCTCACAGGGGGTCAAGGCTGGGCTGGTGCCCTTCCCATCTCCCCAGCAGCCCACACCAATACTCATCTGGTCATCACCAAGGTACTGGCAATCAGCATCCAACACAATCCAACTCCTCCCCTCTCTCAGGCACCCTGTGAATCCTGACACCAGTGCCTCTAGGTTGGTGGGCTTGAGTACCCGAGGCAATCTCATGTATCTGGACTTTGCCCAAGCACACAAGAACCCCACCAAGTGTAAGGACTTCCACAAGTTACTGGAGTATATAGATGGGTCACTCATTTTCTTGGGACTGGTCACTCACCAGATGGCTCCCATAGATGAAATTAGCGTTCAAGGCCACCAAGAAATCCTCCTGTTTGGGCTATTTTTTGCATTCCATTAATCAGTAGATCTTGGTATCCCACTGTTCATTGCCTATGACTTGCTCACCTGCTGGCAGTCAGACCCGGTATGTTTTGAGTGCCTGTTTTGCTGACAATCCTGTTTCCCTAGCACTGACCTGGGACCAGCAACCCTTTGCGGTTTACTCGGTCATCCAAAGAATTCAGAAACACAAAGACAGGATCCAAATCTACCTTGGCAACCACCACAGTCTCCAATGGCTCCAGGGATTCCTGTTAAATATCAACACTATGCCTACATCTTTGACAAAAAGAAAGCGTACACCCTACCATTCCATTGCAGTTATGACTGCTCCATCGACTTCCATCCGGGAACAGAGGTTCCCTTTGGGTGCATTTGCTTCCTCGCTGAGTCCAAACTACAGGCACTCCAGAGCTACCAGTGGAAGGGGTTCCTTTGCCCCTCCACATTTCCAGCAGGAAGCACCGTTCTTCTTAATTGCAAAAAGGATGGCTCCTTCTGGCCTTGTGTGCACTACTGAGATCTGAACAAGATGACGATCCAAAACTGGTACGCTTTACTGCTTATTAATGAGCTGTTTGAAAGACTCTACTCTGCCAAGGTCTTCCAAGTTGGACCTCTGTGGAGCTTATAACCTAGTAAGGATCTGGGAAGAAGATAAGTGGAAGACTGCCTGCTGTGCCAGGTATGGTCACTTTGAGTATTTGGTTATGCAATTTGGGTTGCGCAAGGTCCCAGAAACCTTCCAGAATTTTATAAATTACATCTTTAGGGATACTCTGAAACAATTTATCATTTACCTGGATGACATCCTCATTTTCTCTGAAACTCAAGCTCTCCACTCTCATCAAGTGTACATTTCTTGGAGAGAGACTGCCGAAACCACCTGTATGCAAGAATCAAAAAATGTGAGTTTGATAAGGACACAGTGGAATTCTTGGGCTATGTTGTCTTGCCAAGGAACTCACCATTTGACCTGCATCAGGTGGTGTCAATATCTTACTGGCTGCTCCGAGGATGCATGTGAGGTGCGGAGAGTCCTGGGGTTTGCCAATTTCTACAGATAATTTATGAAACTATTCTCTAGCCTAGTTGCACCCATAGTGGTGCTCCTTCAAAAGGGGGCCCAGTTCACATGGTCCACAGAGGCTCAGTCAGCCTTTGATTGCCTGAAGAGGGCATTCATCTCAGCCCAACCTTCCCCCTAATTTTTTCCATCCATGTGCAGAATAAATTTTGTTATGTGCACTGAGGTAATGTGTGGATGTTGCCACCAGTAGAAATAAAAAAACCTGGATATAAAACTTTTAAAAGTTACCCTAGGGATAATTACTCCAGCCAGGACAGGTTAAGCATTTTAGAACTCACTACTCAAATTTAAGTGTAAGAGAAATAAAAATTATGAAATGCATAGATCGGACAAAAAACTAAAATAACACACTTTGAAAGAATAAAATTACAGAGAATATATGTGCATTGCAGGAAGTACCAAGAAGTAACAACAACAATATAAGTATGTGTTGGGAGGTGAATGTGAAAGACTGTGTGTGTGTGCGTGCGTGCGTGCGTGTGTGTGTGTGTGTGTGTGTGTGTGTGTGTGACACAGATAGTGTGTGTGCTGGCTGCTGGGGAAGTCTCAGAGACCATGCACTGTCTCTTTAAGGCACTCACTCACCACCCAGAAGGCTCATTCTGATCTTCTCTGAGCCCTGTGCCCTCTCCCCTGCTCTGCGGAGATGGGGTACAAGGGAGGGGGATACCCTGACATCAGCACCCTCCCCCCGCTCTGCACAGCCAGAAGGACGGTCCCAGGAGGAGCTGCAGGAGCAACATGGCTGCAAAGCAGTGGCGAGGAGGGGCACCTGAACACACGGTACTAGATGTGCACGGCTCTGCTAATCAAGTGTACGGCACTTGAATCAGTCCTGGGTGGCTGCCCGACCGTGCAGTTTAGAGGGAACACAGCTCAGCACCCATCCTGATTCACCTGGATCCCATGTATGATTGAGGCCAATGCCCTGAATTTTGTACACATGCAGTTTTATCTCAATATGTGGGCCCCACAACCAACTCCATCCCTGAGCTTTTTATTCTCTGAAAACTAACCCTGACGGAAAAAAAATTACAACATTTGGGACAAGGAGTTACTGGCTATCGAGGTGACTTTTGAAGAGTGTTGCCACCTCCTAGAAGGAGCCTGATTCCAAATCCTGACAGATCACAAAAACCTGAAGTAAACAGACAGCTTAACCAATACCAGACCTACTGGTCCCTCCTTCTCTCTCTTTGACTTTGTGGTAACCTATTGCCCCAGATAAGAAAAGGGAAGGTGGAAGGCCTATACCACAAAGACAAATTCCTTGAATCTGGTGAAGAGCACTCTGCCATCATGGTTGAGGTGTCCAACTTTGTCAACGGGATGATCGATGGTAGTCTGACATTCTCCATCTGCTTCTTGATCCCCCGACAACCCATTCACAACCCTGATCTGCTAGACTTTGCATGATATGGGTCCCCAATCTGACTCCAAATTACAATGTACAGAATAGCCTCCTCCATCAGAAGGGTTGTATTTATGTTCAAGAGGGACAGCCTAGGCTTCAGGATGAAATTATGCCATGATTCACCATTTGCAGGTCATTTTGGCCAATTCAAGACCTGGAATCTGGTCTTGAGGTGCTTCTGGTGGGCAGGCTTTCGAGTTTACATTAAGGATTATGTAAGGTCCTGCAGCCTCTGCACCCATACCAAGAGCCCATAATCAAAACTCCTAGGTCTCCTTCAGCCTCTGCCCACACCTCCACAGCTTTGGTCCAGTATATCAATGAACTTCACTGTAGAACTGCCATGCTCCCAGCGATCTTTGATAATCCTGGTTGCCGTCATTCTCGTAACAAATATGGCACTTCCTCCCATGCCATAATGTTCCTACCGCATTGGAGATGGTTCAGCTCTTTCTGTAAAATGTCTTCCACTACCATGGGTTACCAACAGGAATTATAATCTCCTGATTCTAGTGGGAATTTCTTAGACTCCGTGGCATTGAGTTCCTTGCCTTGTCTGCCTATTACCCGCAGACTAATGGGTAAACAGAGTCAACCAAATATTGGAGCAGTTTCTTTGTGTTCTGAGGTACCACTGGACAACTGACTCCCCTTGCTGTGGTATGCTGAATTCACATATAACAATGCACTGCATGCCTCAGGCCAACATAACTCATTCTTTGCAAACTAAGGCTTTCACCCCCACTTCCACCCAGACTTACCTGTAAATTCCCTGTACTGGCTGCAACAAATTTAGCCTCCCACTCACACTGGGTGCAGTGGCAGCTCAAGGAACACTTGAAGTCCACCAAAGCAGCCTATAAATACCACACAGACCAAGACTAGGAGGCTGCTCCCAATTTGGCCATAGGAGACAAGATGTGAATCTTTGTCCAGACTGTTACATTGAGCCCCCATCCACCAAACTAGACTACCAATACCTGCCCCCCTTCAAGATTATAGAACAGGTAAACCCAGTGGCCTTCAAGTTACAGCTGTCTGAGAGCTTGAAGATCCCCGCCCCCCGCCATCTTCCACATCTCAATTCTAAAGCTAACATCAAGATCCTAAAACAGTCTATGGACAGGAGTATGTGGTGCACAAAATCCTCAACTTTCAGCAAGGTATGGGAAGGCTCCAGTACCTGGTGGACTGGGAAGCTTACAATCCAGATGGGCAGTCTTGAGAAGCAGTAGAGAACATCCATAGCCCAAACCTATTGTGAATTCTGCTAGAAGTACCTGGAAAAACTGGGCCATGAGGCACCCTCAAGGGGGTGGGGAGAAATGTCAGGAATTGGGTCTTGCAGCAGAGCCAGTTTGCAGGCAATTTAATGAGAGCAACTGACCTGTGGTAGGCTGCCTGATTGGTGGGAAGAATCATCAGGCCAACGCATAATCCCAGCAACAGTTTGATGGTTGCTCAAAGAATTTTCCCACAGCTGTGATATAGCTCATGTGCCTTCTTATTCCCAACTTTGTTCCAGCCCTGCTCCTGCCTTGTCTCACTCCAGGTTACCTAGCTCTGACCTGTGGCACAGGCCTTGTCTACACTACTGGGGTAAGTCGACCTATGTTATGCTACTCCAGCTGTGTGAATAATGTAGCTGGAGTTGACGCAGTTTAGGTCGACTTACTGTGAAGTCTTCACAGCGCTGCGTCGATGGGAGACGCTCTCTCATCAACTTACCTTACTACTCTTCTTCCAGTGGAGTACCAGAGTCGACTGGAGAGTGCTCTCCAGTCGATTTAGCAGGTCTTCACTAGACCCGCTAAATCGACCCCCAGCTGCGTCGATCCCCAGTAAGTGTAGATATGGCCTGTGATTCCTAACTTCTGACTCCAACTCTGACCCTGGGCTCCTATTCCTGACCACTGATTCCTGCTCTAACCATGAGGCATGACACCTACATCCTGGTCTTTGTCAGCGAGAGAAAAAGCTTTTCCATGGAGGTTTAAAACAGAACTGTTTTCTTTATTAAAACTTTATTCCTCCATCATTCAAACACAGGCTTATTTAGGAAGGTATTCTCTGGTGAGATAATTAGAGCTGGCTAGAAGGGATTTTGGATTTTCATCTTCAGAATTTTTTTTGCAAAAATCAAAACCCTTTCACCTGAAAAGTGAACATTTTGATTCACAAACGCTGCCATAGTGCCACATGGGAGTTGTAGTTTGGTTGCCTCATGCCCCCAGTCTCCTTTATGGGCCGAGTGCTCTTGCTGACCTACATCTCCCATGATGCACCACAGTTTCCCCTCTTGCTGAGATGTTGCAGTGCTTCATGGGAGTCATGTGACTATGGTGCATCATGGGAAATGTAGTCCAGCTGGGCACCCTAGCCCACAGAGGAGAGTCAGGACATGAGGCACCACAGCAGTATTTCCAAATTGAAACTTCTGGTTTGGACTGAGAATTTTCAACCAAAAATTCTCAATTTTAAAGTATTTGGTTATTAGTCGAAAAGGCAAAATTGCATATGAAAAGTAGACACTTTTTGTGAAACTTTTCAGTAGTAGAAAATCTAATTTTCTATTGCAATACAGTTTCAGTGGAAAATTTTCAACCAGATTTAGTACTAATCTTCAGTGGGACTACTTAAAAATAGGGGATTAGCAATATAATGTTTTTAGTTACCCAATGACAAATAACTTGGGGTGGGGGGTAGCATGTTAATAAGTGAAAACATTAAAGGAAAGATTCCTTCATCATCAATTCAGTTTTTATTGATCCTCCCAAATGCACAATCAGGCAAAATTATTCACTTCCCAGCACAAGAACAGCAACAAAACTACTTTACCTTCAAACACTGACAAGCTGTGTTCAAACTATCCAAGGAAGAGTGGATCTTACCTTTAGTACAGATCATATTTTAACACAAGATTTTTTTTTCAGTGAAATGTGGTAACTATATCCAACTTGTACTAAAAAGAAAAAAATACAATACCAACTTTTCAGATAATGAAGACAAGTACACATGATTTATCAAATTACAAGGCAAAGTAAAATCATGTTATTGCTTTTCTATTTTTATGGGGTTTTATGGTTACAGGAAACAAAGATTCAATAAACCATCAAAAAAAAAAAAGAAGTAAGTCAGAATGAATTTGTTTAGGAGGTATATGGTTTGTTTAGGAGCCCTTATGCTTTCCTGGAAGAAAGTAATGCATTGGGGGAAGCACAGGCATCTGCTGCACTGCAAAACCTCTCATTCCCTAGGCTCTCTGACTTCCTGGGGCTGGAATAAATTAGAGTTATATTTGGCCAGGTGCATTTTTCATATTTTTCTCTTATGCTGCTCCCCTATACATAATTTTAGCCTCCTCCAAATCTCCCATTACTACCAGCTCCAACATCCCTAACCTCAAAACTGAAAATCTCCCTCTGCATAGGGTCTATCTGTGCAGCTATTCCTATCTATCAAAACACTCCTTTCACACGTGGAGGTCTCTTTTTAGGTATTAGTATAGGTCATGCATAAAAGTTAGTCAGGCAATCCCTTTCTATCCCCATTGGTGGCATCACAAAACAGTTACAACATTTGCCATAATAATACAAAATGCATTCCATTATTGAGTTCATTGGTGGGAGGGAGGACCCTGCCACATAATTTAGGTTCAGTATGTCACATAAACATGGTTTCTTAATTACCCACTGAAAACAGGACTTACTGTCTGGCTATGTTATGGCCATCATCTTGGCTGACACAATGGGGATTCAACAAGGGACTGCCAGAGATAAAAAGCATGAGTCTTTTCTACAGCTTAAGCTAAAGAGCCAAACTCTGAAGCTGAGACCTGTCATGGACTGTCAGCCTCTGTGGATCAGGCACAGAGGGCGACATGTAACACACCCTGGCCAGTTGGTTGCATACAGTGCTTAATTTGTTCCAGGACTGAGCTCCGGCACATCTAGGCTTGGCCATTCAAAGTTGCAGCACCTCTGGGCTCGCTGCATCAGTAATGAATGTAAAAACATGGCTTGAGCTCCGGTGCCTCTTTCAAATTACAAATTAAGTACTGGTTGCATATTTAATCTGGACAGAGGAAATTTACCACAGTCGTTCAAATCCGAGGCAAGTCCCCAGTTATGTGAGTGCCACCATCTTAGCCAGAAATGGAAATTGAACTAGGAAGTGCTAGAGCTGAAAGCACAAGTCTCTTCTGCATGAATTAAGGATCCAAGTCTGTAGCTGGGGGCTATAACTGACTCATCCTCTATGGATCGGGCACAGAGAGGGGGCATATAACACTGACAAAGTAGGTTACATTTGCAATGAACTTAAAATATAATTTCCCCATGTCACATTCACATCAGCTAATTATATATGCGCAGAGTTTGTTAAAGCTGCATATAGCTCCCTGCCTAGAGAGTCATTAGTTTTGCATAGCTCTAGCTATGAAAGGGTTATTCATATCCCATTCTCTGTATTGTTTAACTATGGGAATGTCAGACCCGTGACCTGAGGTTTCTGGAACAGCACAAAACCTGCTGAGCTGAGAAGTACTAGGTCCCATCGCTTTTACAACAATGGTTCATATCTACTTAGTGCTGAGCATCTTGCAACTTGACCTGCATGGTAGAACACCTAGATATCGCAGACCAGAGGCCTACATGAATGCAGGAGCCTAACTCTGGGTATACGAATTGCCCTGGGGAAGGAACCCGGTGTTAGGAATGGAATTTTTTTCTGACAATTTTCATAGGACATAAAAACTGTTTCCTGCCCAGTTCTAAAATGAGTATAATTACAGTTGAATGAAACTGATGGCAAAAATAACAATTTTTAGAAGAGAGGGTTAAAGAAGAGAACTGAACTGAGCACAGACTTCTCTTCTGATTAAAAACTTGCAAAAAGTAGAGCTTCAAAAAGCAACTGAGAAATTGAAAAGACACTAATATAAAGAAAACAGGAAAAAATGAAAGAGGTCAGACTCAGCACATATGCTCAAAGTTTCAGTAAATTTGAGCAAAAACGGATGAAGGTATTTGAGCTGCTGTCAAAATGCTCTTCATCAGCATATCTGAGAACTATTTTGAATTGCTGACAGGTACATTAACATCCATTATTTTACAGTTTATAATTGAAGATGTAAATGGATATACTACATTATCTGAAAGCGAATGCATTGATTATAGAGATTTAGGATGATTACATTTACAAGGCTGTATAAAACATTAAAAGCACAATATTGAATCATTTGTTATTAGACTAGACAAAAGATATGTCAGCTTCTAGTTAAAAAATGGCTTTTTCATGCAAGCTAGGGTTAAATAGATTCTATTTTGAAAGAGAAAAGCCTGAGGAAAAAAGCAATTTACTAATAGAAGACTGTTTTATTTCTTAGTTTTCAGTGCATGCTGAGAATTCAGAAGGTCCCACAGACCTGGAGCTGATGAAATAGCTTTGCATCTATCTAAAGCAAATTCATGAGTAAAATCTAAATTAAAATGATGTAATAACCCAGATTATTTTTCTGATAATTTGTTGGCAACATTGATCACGTTTCATGCTCCAGTACTACAAGAATTGTACAGTTATTTTCCAGAGAGATACACTGAACAGTGCAGGGAAAGTTGAGGAAAGGAGTGCACAGGTCATTGGCAGTGCAAAGTACTGCATTACAGCGAAGACATTTTTATTTGTATGGAATATTCAGGCTGGATTGTGCCATCTAAATAAATATTGCGTGGCAGATCTGATGAGGAAAGTATGTTTCATTGGTTTCCATTTCATTGAGTTATGCATGAGATCACACTGTGTTATAGGTAAGCAAATTTCAATAGAACTCAAAACCTTTCCTTCTCTTACAGTTTTATAGCAAAATTTTAGTCCGAGGATACAGGGCACAAAGCTGGCACCACACGAGAGTGGCCTATCCTGGAGAGTGTATCAAGCATGGGGTGGAATAGGGATGGAACTCTCTGATTGTGACCCACAGAACTTCTCAGTAGGACAGAGCATTTATGCAAATAAGGTTCCTTCCAGTTATCCCTCTTTAGGTTTTGGTCCTATTGTTTCCGAAAATGAGACTGCAATAAATCCCATGGAGTAGAACCCAGGAGGATGGGACGGAAAGGGATCATGACTGATAACTTAATGGGGAGAGCTGGATTTGAGTGGATCGTAAGGGAAGAAGGAAAAATGTTCTCACCCTCTTTCCTCATTCCCATATTTTGTGTTTCTTTTTTTTTGTTTACCCTGATGGGGTCCAAACTTCACCCTCCCAGTTGACAGTCCTCTTCTGGCACTGTCAGCCCAGAGATCACTGTCTTGGTTTGTCACTCATTCAGTCTTTCTGATTGACAATGTGGAGGAAATCTTTCCTATGAGGAGATGGGAAGATTCTGCATCCATAAACAATGTGCCTCCTCAACATCATCTCTTCACAGGCAGAGGGAAGAGTTATGAATTCTACCCCACTGCAAGGGATGCAGATAATCATTTACAGAGATTCTACAGCATAGGTAGAAGGGTTTTGTTCCACAGGATGTGGGGGAAGCTCCATGCAGATTTGCTACTTGGAAGAGCCAAGGGCTATATTTAGCCCTAAGGTGATGTGAGTGATAGCATTTGGCAATCTTTTGCAGAAATTAGTAGGGTACTTTTTCTCCACAAGACATATTGCATACTCAGTATATGGAGACTTCATTCTAGGTCAGAGACTGCATTAGCGAAAACATATTCTACTCAAAATATCTGGAGAGATGAGTAAGGAGAAAACTATATTGACAAAATACACATGGAGAGAGATACTAGATGCTCCTTCGAAACACAAACCAACGAGCCTTTAATAATTCCATATGATACCACGTCCCCCCTGCGGTGCTGACAAAAGAACAAGCGACAGTTTCAGATGACTAAGAGTGGATGTTTGAAATTACAACTATTTTTGATTATGTTTAAATAGTAAAGTCTGAAACAAATGAATTGCAAACATTTTATTTTATGGCATAAAAAATTTCATGGTCTGATTTGGATTCTGCAGTTTAGGAGAAAATCAGTGAATGACATGATACACCATTTTGGAATAATAATTCCATCCTTGTGATGGAGATAATCTGACCTTGCTGTCTGCTGAAGGAGCCCATTGTATTTTAGCATAAAATTTGACAAGGACATATTGCACAAGTAAATTGAATCACATTTAAATATTCCTCAATATAGTCACATTTTGGTTAAAAATAACAACTACCAAAACTCACAATGGTCACAATTTTCTTTCCTGAAGACCCTTTTCACCAATAGTTCTTTCAGGAAGGACAACTATTTCATTAGAATATCAAAAGCTCAAAAGACTGACAATCTTTCATTGAGGTAAAAGCTTGTCTTGCAGTTCAGAAAAGTTCTTCTGCACCTCTTTACCCATGCTAGTACATATTATGCATGGCAAACTCATTCGATTTGCTTCATAACATTGCTGTAAATATTCAAATCGTGTCACCACTCCTGTTATTGCAGCAAATGAAAAGTCGCCCAGATCTGCCTTGAGTTTGTTGGAGGGTTTATGCCTTGGGAAAGCAGAAAATAGACTCTATTAAGAAGAGAGAGAAGGAAATGTGGATTTTACTAGAGTGGTAGAAAAAAGTGTCATAGGAAACTCAGGAGAATGCTTGCTATTGACAAAGAGTGTGCATGTTTGTTTGTTTTCAAAGCTGCAGAGGCATCCTTCTGAGAAGAAAAAAGTTGAAGAAAGAAGCTATAAAATGGTCGGCAGATATTTGCAAAGAAAGAAGCCTGTGATAAACAAGTATTAGAAGTCTTTGAAAAGATTTTTTGTTAATATAACCATACAGAGAGCTTGCATAATGAGAACATTTATTAAATATGGCTACAGAAGAAAAGAGCTTGGGCCAAAAAGATGCCAATTTGCAGTAAACATCTTCAGTCTTTGCATTGATGTTGGCTTTTTCAACTTCAGTAAGAGTTTGGAAATATCATACTGACATATGAAGGGACAACTTGCCTGCTAATTTTCTGGCATACAAACAGGATGTTGTAGTTTTGAGTGACTTTCCATTGTGTAGCACTTCAGAAGATTTGCAGCTGCCCAAATAATCTTTTTCAGGGTTTTCATTGTGTCATCTTCCAGAGGCACATCCAGGGACAACCTCCCTACCCCCGCCTCACCAAAATCTGCTTTAATAACATAATGTGATGAAATGTTGGATACACATGAGAAAGATGCATGTGAATAAAAAGGGGAAATTCTCCCTTGCCTTTTAATTTCTCTTCTCTGTAAAGAAGAGAGGAAGGAGGTTGTGGTCCAGGCACAGGACTGGGCTCAGATCTTGATTCAATTTGTGGATCTGTCGCAGGCTCTCTCTGACTTTCGGCAAGTGACTTAACCTCTGTGCATTCTGCTGCTCTAAAATTGGGATAATAGCTCTTCCTTTGTCATCTTAAGGTATGTCTACACTGCAATCAGGTGGTATGGTTGCAGCATGTGTAGACATACCCGCTAGATCAAAGCTAGCGCGAGTAACAATAGCAACTTAGCCATGGCAGCAACATGCGTTAGTCTCCTGAGTATGTACCTAGGGTCTTGGGAGGGGTTCTACTCGGGGAGTTTATCCCATGCCACTCAGAGGCATGGGAACTTGGGGTGCAGGGGGGTGCTGCAGCACCCCCAGGTTTTACACAGGGCTTCGTTGCCGGCCTCATGCCACTGGCTGCCGGCACTGCACCCCGGGTCCCGCACTGAAGCTAGAAGATGTGATTCCTAGCGCAGCCTGATCTAGCGTGCAAAAAATAACAGGGCGGATCTTGCAGCACTGCCAGTGCCTCAGGTTAGCTGCCCAAGTGCAAGCCCACCCGACCCCCTGCCACCTGTGCCACAATGCCCACTCTCGTTATTTTGAGTTAGTGTAAGTCTGTCTACCTGTGCGGGGAATCACACCTCATCCCCCCCAGGGACTTGCCCAATGTCATGCAGACCCTGATCTAGAATCCAGATCTCTTAACTCACAGTCCTGTGCTATAATTCCCAGAAGAACCGTACATTGATATCGTAGGATTTTCCTTTTGAATTGGTAATATAAGAGGCTAACATCCTCCTCCTCACCTTAGCTCATATCATCAACCAGTTAAGCTGTCAGACGTACAGAATTATGCAACCCTTGCTATTCCTTGAGTAGATAGCTGTAAACTGTTGACCTTTTGGAACACTTCCCTGGGCTCAAGCCAGGGAAGCTAATGATCCAACCAGTGGACCTGGTCACACATATGCAAAGACTACATTCTCATTTCACTAGCAGGATGATATGGGATTGTGAAGGTGTGTGCTACCCCTTTAAGGGACAGACTGGAGCCTACAACCAACCAAAAGAGCTTGGGTGTAATCCAGGATGCCCCCTGCCCCAACCTGGTCTAAGCTATTTAAAGAGGAACAGGAATCTGAGTAAGAAAGAGGGGACTAAAAGCCACGCAGGCTGTTATTTGGGGGAGGAAAGGCCCTCATCTCATCTCTTGTTCATGGGACTAGCTTGATTGGGCCCTAAGACTTTTTCTGTGGACTTCACTTTTGGGAGCTCTGAAACAAGGTTCTGAGGTAAAGGCCTTATGAACTGTTGTTAGAACTACTCCTTCTCTGAGAAACTTATAGAGGGGGACACACTTATTTTGTGAGTTTGTGTTTGGCTTCCCCCTTGCTTGGATCCTCTTCAGGGAGATATAAACACACATGTGGAGAAGTGTTTGTACTAAGTTCAGAATGTACCTTATGTTGATCACTTCTGTTATCCATTTTGCTATATTTCCCCTCCATTCCCCTAGGGGAAAAAAAAGATCCTCTTCTCCCTTCCCTATTTGAACTTGACAGACGGGAGCTGGAGGCTATAATTTATTTTATTAGATGATAACACTGCCTCTCCATTGTTTGAGGGAAAAAGAAAAGCTCTCCACGGTATTACCTCCCATGAATTTGCTGATGAGCAATTGCTTAGTGTAATTGCTCTGCTTTTTATGTTAGTACTGGTAGCTGAAATTGTCTACACTACATTTGAAGCAATGGCTCTTGCAGAGAACTTGATAGCGTCAAGGCATGTATCTGACAAAGACTGCAGCAAGCAAAATCTTCCTTAACACTGATATTACCTTTTTGTTCTTAGTTGACTGGAAGTCTTTAGAACAGGTAAAGGCTGCTTCCACAAAAGTGTAGCAGTGATTGATGCTTGTGTGGCTGCTGCTAAGGCTACAAAGAGTTTCCTCAATTAACATTTTACTCTGTGATCTAGCTCTGGTCTCCCTCTGAAAAGCAAATATCTTTGGCAAGTAACACTAGTGGCTTGTCTACCCGGGATAACTGTACTGATGTTTCTCTCCTCTTTTGCAGCTTGTAAAACTGTACTTGCCTGTTGGAGCTTTCAGAACTCACAGGTGTCTCTGTCATTTAACATGGCCCTTTGTACAGAATTATCAATGGGAAAGAAACGATTGGTGCCAGAAACTGCTACTTTGTATCTGATGGAGGTGGGACTTCTGAGGCTTCAACAAGAGGTCGATCCTACCCATGATGGGAGGGCTAAGTCGCAGCTTGTCAGCTGTCCCATGTTAGACTTGGTGATTTTAACTCTACCCGAAGGAAAGCATGGGAAGGTAAGTAAATGTAGTTTATAAATTGAGGTGGTTCTGCAATGGAGAGAGAAAAATCATACAAGTTGGTGTTTTAGGCCAATTGTATTATCGGGAGATATAATATTCCAAAGTAACTTCATTTTTCTTCTTATTAGTTACTAGCCTTTTCCCTTGTACCATAATAAAAACAACAACCTAGTCATCACAGGAAAAAAAGTGCTTCTATCACAGTGCAAATTTTCAAAACAGAAAAAAACCTCAGCAATGGAATTTGCTACTCAAATGCAGTCATCAATAATAAGAGGGGGAATGTGATAAACCTCTAGACATCGCACTAATTATTCAGAAATAGGGTCTGGGGAAGGTGAATCAGACTAATAGATTTGCAGGAACAAAGGAATGAGGGGAAAATATGAGGGTTATAAATACATAATAATGCAATGTTCCTATCATAGCCCAACCAGGATTATTACATTAAATATCTTTAATGTTAGAATATGGTACAATACTGCAGGTCATGACAGCCTGTGAAATATAGCATCTGCAAGATGAGCTCCATGTATAAAAATTGGTTGAGTCATTTGTATTCTTAGTGGAGAAGTGTTCACAACACAAAATCCACCATGGCACTAATTGGCTTCCTTGCTGGCAGTGTCAGCAGTGAGACAAAGATAGAATGGACGCAGAGGCAGAACTATCTTGTCATCCCTAAAAAGATCTCTCTAAATCAGGATTACGTAGTCATTCCTCAAAGTCATGCCTGACATTGCCATGTCAAGGTAGGAAAGCTTACAATGCTGCTGGCCAGCCCCATAATTGTTCTGTGGAATTCATTTCCAGGACTGCTATTGCTATATCTTCTATAGAAACCAAATTATCTTCATTTAATGGGAAAGAACTCCTGCAGAACTTAACATGTGAAGCACTGTGAAGGAAGTTCAGATAATTGGAATTACATGAAAGCAGAGGAAAACATTAACACACAAAAGAATAGGCTACATGATGTGAAAAATGAGAAGGAGAAAGCTTTGAATAGATCTGGAAACTCAAACTTTTGCAGTTGCAATTTGAGATCAAGGTCTATAAGATTAACTGTAAAGGCTAAGCTTTACTGAATGAACACAGCATGGGAAGTGTCTGCACCAGTCATGGTGAAGCAGTAGAACACCATCTTGGAAATTGTGAAGTGCACTTACAGTTCCATGTAAGGAAGAACCATGCATATCAGAACAGCTACACTGATGCCTATGGGATCAAGAGTATATAAACCTACATGGATTATAAGAGAGAAAATAAATCTGAAGACATGAAAAAGTGAAGGTATTTTTTTAAAGAAAGAGCAAGAGAAACATGGATTTATATCATAACAGACAAATTGCCACAAGGAGGCAAAGGACTTTAGATACAGAAGCAGGGCCGGCCCACAACATTTTGGCACCTGAGGTGGGGAGCTCAAGTGACACCCACATTTCCCCTCGCTTGGGCCAAAATTTTGAAAGGTCTCAATTCTGCCTTCTTCCTGTTCTACTCCTCTCATGGTACTGCTCTGCTACCTATCCCAATAAAGGAGAACTAACAACTTAAAATGCCTTGTTCAAAAATTTTAAGTAACACTTAACTTTCAAACGCCTGAACAGCAAATGTAACTTTTCTTGTCTGCATAGTAAACACTAGCATTTTTATCTGTTTGAATAATCAAAGTGGTGCTTTCCGTGCCTTCTTGCTTGCAAAGATTTGAACTGCTTCCTGCTGAAGGTCCACAGTCTGTGCCAGCTCATGCTCTATTGAGATGCTTGCAAGGTTGACCAGCCTCTCCTGTGTCATTGTGGAGCGTAGATGTGTTTTTATTAACTTCAGTTTGGAGAAGCTGCGTACTCCACTGGCAACTGTTACAGGAAGTGTTAGAAGTATGTGCAGAACAAAAAAAGCATTTGGAAAGAGGGTGGTCATCTTATTTGTGCACATATATTCCAGAACAGCTTTTGGAGTTGATCCTGCTGAAATGTATCTTGAAAGGGCTTTCAGTTCATCACCTAAATTACTCGCATTAATATCACGCATGTCATCATGTGTCAACACTGTCTCTAGTGCCCTGCAATGCTGGTGTAGGTCTTCTTCAGGTATGATATTCCAAAACTCCTCACTATACAACATCCCAAATATACTGCTGTGTTCCTTAAACTGCATGAAACGTTCTTCAACTGACTGTATTGCACAATCTAGCACCTGGTTAAAGAATTCAACTTTGAATTGTTGTTTGGGGTCTCTTATGGGATTATCCCGTGCCTCATAATCAAAATGTCGTCTTCTTTGGTGACTCTTGTATTCTTGAATGGGTGGGAAAAAAGCTTCAGTGTGAAGTTTCTCTGCCAACTTCTGTGCACTCTTCAGAACGTTTTGAAATCCCTCATCTGACCAGTAAGACTGTAGGTATGACTTTGCTTTGTCCAGTTGTTCCATTGCTCCAGATATATCAAGGTCAACACCTTGGAGTCTCTTGCTTCCAACATTTATTTCAAACAGTATGTCATGCCACAACACTAAGCGACACAGAAATTTGAAGTTATGTATGTTTCTGGTGATTTCATTTCCCTCTGACACTGTTCTCCCACGAACAGTTCCTGTCATAGCATTATCCTCCATAATGGCAACTATGGCATCATCTATCTTCCCAATTTGGTGTTTGATAGGCTTTATCGCCTCCATTCGACTTTCCCATCATGTGGCACTCAGTGGTTTCAGTGTCAGAGAGGATGTTCCCAGATGTTGCTTCAAAATTTGCCATCAATGAGTTGATGCAGAGAAAAATACATAGATGCGCTGAATTACATTAAATAAATTCAGCAGCCTCACTAGAAGCTGATGCTGCATCACTGACCACCAAGTTCAATGAATGAGAACTGCATGGGACAAAAAATGCTCGAGGGTTTAACTCTCGGATCCGTGTCTTCACTCCTCTGTTCTTTCCTCTCATGTTGGCACCATTATCGTAGCTCTGACCTCTCATGTCAGCTATCGCAATTCCCGTATCTTCCAGCTTTTTAAGAAGCACATTTGTCATACCAGCTCCTGTAGTATCATCAATGTCAATAAATTCAGGAAAATGCTCTCTGACAGTCACCATTGCAGGGACATTTTCACTAGGTTCTGTTGTTGTTACAAAATGCACTATTAAAGTCATTTGTTCCGTATGGCTGATGTCAGGTGTGCAGTCCAGAATAATAGAGTAATATCTTGCTGACTTCAGATCTGCCACAATCTTCTGTTTGACTTTTGTTGCCAGTAACTGTATGATCTCATTTTGAATTGTTTTTCCAAGGTAGTGGTGTGTGTACATTTCTTGGGTGGTGACTCTTCTTAGATGCTCCTGGAGTACAGCATCAAACTCAGCCATCAGCTCCACAATTTTAAGGAAGTTTCCATTGTTTGGCACATACAGCTGATCTGAAGTGCCACGCAGTGCTAGGTTTTGGGTAGCAAGCATTCTCACAATGGCAATGAGCCTTTTCAGAACATTTTGCCAGTAAAGAGACTCTGATGCAATCTTCTCTTGATGCTGATCATCTATGGTGGCCTTTAACCTTAGTCTCATCTCAAGCTCTTTCCACCTATGGAATGCTCTCTGGTGATTTGCTGCCTTCTCATGGCATGCCAGATTTCTAGCCAGATTTTTCCAGTCCTTTGTTCTTGTACAACCTAATGTGGCTGGAACATTAAACTGGAAGAGTTTGCAACAAAAACAGTATGCAGCATTCTGGGTTTTTGAGTACATAAGCCATGGCCTCTCCACTTTGTCACCATTGGGGATTTCATGCCAGTAATGTGTTTGATGGAAACTTCTATTTTCATAGTCTTTGGGGAACATGAAGTTTTTCACTTGCTGTGGCCCATGCAGTACAAGGAAGTCCCTCAGGCTACTGCTCAAGTGGGTCCACAGTCCTGGATCATCTAGACTTAAGGAACTAAACGCAGCAGCAGCTGTTTCTTGCACCTCCACCACACTCTTCTCTGATCTAAACTTTTCTTCAGGAATGTGCATGGTTACATCCATTTGAGATGGAGATATGGATGCTGCAGTACCTGCCTGCACTCTGACTAACTGGAAGATCAGGCATCTCCTCACCGCTCACATCCTCACTGGGGCCGGAAGGCTCACCGTGAACATTTGTGTCTGTGTATCTCAGGAGAGCTCCTTCCTGCTTAGATAGAAAAGCTTCCTTTGCTTTCTTTCTTCTTCTGAATGCTGCCCCAGAGGGGCGTTTTCTTCTTTCACTCGTGACTGCTGTTCTGTGCCAGCTATAGTGGCTCTCAACACTCAATTGAAGGGGACTGTAACGGTGCGGCGACTCACCCCTGCAGCGCCTCCTGCGTCCAGGGAATGAGCTCTCCAGCCATTGGAGCGCCCTCTGCAGGCTGGTGTCCCGCTACCGCTTGGCCCCCGTGTCCCTCCCGGACCCGGTGCCCTGTTGTCTGGGGTGCTGCCCCCTGGCAGTAACTGCTCACAGCTCTGGGTCTCCCCCTCCCAGGGGAACCCCCACCCTCAGTCTTGGCTACTACCCAGTCTCCATCTAGCCCCCGTTCACTGGGGCAGACTGCAGTATAAGCCACTCATCACAGGCAAAGGGGTTTGGACCTGCTGCCTCTGCCTACCCGTGGGCTGCATCCTGCAACCCAAGTGCCCCTTTGGCCTTACCCTAGACCTGCAGCCTGGGGCTTTCCTAGGCTGGAGCTCCCCGGCTCCCTTGGCTTTTCCCCAGCCCTGCTCCATGCTAGGCACTTGGTTAAGTCTCTGCAGCAGGCCCTTCTCTCCCTGAACACAGAGAGAGACTGTTGAGCTCCTGGCTCCCAGCCTTTCTATACAGGCCAGCTGTGGCCTGATTGGGGTGTGGCCCAGCTGTGGCCGCTTCCCCAATCAGCCCAGCTTTTAGAGTTGCAGCCCTCTCCAGGGCTGCTTTCAAGCCCTTCCAGGCAGGAGCGGGTGTGCACCCCGCTACAGGGACAAATAAGCAGGCTGGTAGTAGGACCTGAGTGAGGGAAGGGCCTAACTGGCTCCTACTACTTCAGTTGACTGCCTGTTCTCCTCAAGTGGGTTCAGGAAAGCAGCAGGAAACAGGAAGCTCCCTGAGAAGCTGGTGTTAATCAGTCCAGGCTCCTGGGGGTGCCAGAGAGGTTCATAAGAATCTCCCCCTCCTCTCTCTCCCTGCAGCTCCTGCTGCGTTGTTATTCCCTCTCACCTTTTCTCCTGCCTGCCAGTTATGTCTCTTGTGCCCTCCTTCCTCCAGAACAGCACTCCACCATCTCTGTGGATCTAGAGCAGAGAGAGTACAAATGCATCAGCAGCAGACACAATTTTCTACACTCTGGGTCCTAGTGGTGCCCCCCCCACAGTCTGGCACCTGAGGCAACCGCCTCAGTTCGCCTCATGGTAAGGCCAGCCCTGTACAGAAGAAATTGAAAGCTCTAGAGATAATCAGTATTTTAGTACTCCTAGTATTACAGTTAAAAACCAAGAGAATATATAACACTGTGCATAGAAATGAGTAACTATTTTATCCTGCTTAGCCAGTTCAAGTAAAAATTCCTGAAGTGTGTAAAGGACTCATATACGCTGGCTCCCCAAATTATGTCATTTGAGATATCCTAGTTAAAAAATGCATGAGCCATGTGCTGCTTCATACAGTGTCTTATTCAGAGTTTACACTGGATTCATAATTAGTGCCACAGAAAAAAACCATGGTGTAGAAAAGATCAGGGTATAGAACACTGAACTAAAAACCAATTTTAAAAAAGCATTGATTTTTAGTTATGTTATTAATACCGCTATGAGGAACTAATCATTTTGATAAAATATTTCAATTTTAACATTTGCATATTTTTACGTTTAATATAAAATAAAAATAAATTTTGAAACAAAAATTCATTTCCAAACAACAAATCAAAATGTTCTATTCCAAAAAAGTCAGAGTGGAATATTTTGACCTTATCAAAAAGCCATTTTAATTTTTTTCCTAAATGAACAGCCAACAAAATGAACATTTTCCCACTGCAAGCTATGTTTCAGTGAAACATTTTCCAATGGAAAAACATTCCTATCAGAACATTTTTGATCAGCTCTACTATTAACACCATATTATTTATTATCCAAAAGGGACATTGAGTTAAATTTGTGTCTTCAGATTGGCAAGATCATGATTGCTTTTCCCTATGTGAAAATAATTACTCCATAGTTAGAAATGAGAGTGCTGCCTGTAGGGTTATGTATGTTCCAGCAAAGTTTTTCAGAAATATGGAGTGAAGTCCCAGAAATGACCATTGGCTTCAATGGAAACAGGATTTCACCCAGGATCCATACCCATCAGATCATGAAGCTATGTGTGTTCTAAAGAGATTTGATGTCCTCTAGTGCCTCTGTTTTCAGTGATTTTTGGGGAACTGATGCCTAGTGTTTAGGCAATTTCCTTTGATCAGGAAATTCCACATTTTGGTGGTGAGATGAGGATTCATTATAGAGGGTTCTCTAATAGTCAACAAAAGACGCAGTGCTTCTGTGTAGCTGGTTTCTGTTCTGCACTGGATAGAAAATTTTGAAAGACGCTCTGCACTGTTGATTATGGCTTTTACTTAATTATTTTATTTAAATGTATGCTAAAGTGTTGATTTTAGTACCTCTTCTGATGATCTCTTTGTTTTATCTGTCCATCTCTACAATTATGCTCTTGAGGGATCCAACTTTCTTTTGTACATTGCTTTTTCTTTCTCTTTTAGAGAACTCAATTATTTTCCCCTTGAGTGCTACTTTTAGAGTATCCTACAAACTCCTGCAGGACATTTAAAGCGTTTCTTCTTTTTTGAAAGGTTCACCAGTCTGAAAAATATCCCTTGTCTTCAAATGGGAAATACTGCTATAATCAGCAATACCTCTAAAAACATAGGCAATGTCATAAGTATGACCCCTCCACCTCTCCATTGTTCCTATTTTGCAGGTCATATTTTATTTTCATCTCTATAAAATACTGCAATGTGTATCTCCTGGAAGTCAACTGTTAAACCACCACTACATTGCGAACGAGCTAGGCGCTGCTTGGAGTAACATAATGATGACAGGCGATTTTATGTTCTTGAATTTCTAGTTGAAGTGCTTTAAAGATGAGAAAGAAACCAATCCCTGGTATAAAATAGAGAAATAGGTAAACTCCCTGCTTCTGGCTCTGGTTTCTCATCAGATGCCTGTCAGGTCTAGTTCTTTCATTATGTTAAACGTTTTTGAGCCTCTGCCTTCTGACTACCCAGTGAATAATCTGTCTATAGGGGAGTATGGCACAGAATTAAAGTCCCACCCCCAAACGAGATTAAAGTTGCATTGGGCAGTGAGGAATTTACACTTCTCATTTTTTTAAAAAGCAGGATTTTTATTCACTATGTATTTCAGCTCTCAATGAGGAAGAACTCAGTTTTATTACATAGCTATAATATTAAAATAGCTTTCTTTATCATAGACTTTACAAAAGTTTGTGGGCTCCGAGTACAAGAAAGAAAATAAAGAACTTAAGCCAACAGTGCTTTGTAGCCACAGTTTCCCTAAAGCAGACTGGTAATATTAAGGACTACTGTCTACTTTTACTGTGTGTTTTTAAATACCATCTCCAAAAGCTAAAACACAAACTTAACTAAGTAATGGTTCATAATCGCCATCTCTCTTTTGGAGATATGCATATATTTCTTAGCAGTCCTTTTCCAGGGTTGAATTTGAAGATAAGCTTATTCAGGATTTAGAGCTGGATTCAGAACTCATTGAAATCTGTAGAAAGACTGGCATTAGACCAGGCCTGTTGTTCCAGAAGCAATCACTTATTGGTACATTCAATATAATATATGTTTAGTAGGAAGAGCTGTCCATGCTCATTTTCTCCTGGTACTCTGTCTAAAAGATCTGACTGAAACCTGGTTGTTTGGAAGGTTATAGTTCTGTGAATAAGAATATATACTATTCTTGAGTCAGCATGACAGGAGCATAACAAGTGTCCTATACAGCAACTTTTAATGGTGGGTTTTTTCCTGTGATTTCTGTGGTGATGTGCAATTTTGGTATGAAGGCAATAGAAAATATAGCACTTTCAGATTATTTAACATTTTCCTTTACATTAGGTTATTCAGTTTCCTAACATTTAGAGTAATACTTTTACTCTGTCCAATTATTTATTTGAAGTGTGCCCAACAGGGCACTTTTTGACACTCAATATCGCTCTCTTCTCTTGCTACTTGAAAGATGGGTCAGTGGGAGGAAAATCAGACCCAGTGTGTCTGTCTCTATAGCTTTCTTCTTCTCAGTTTCTCCCCTTTATTTGCTTTTGCCACTTGTAAGGCATGGTGTTACACAAGCAGTTGGAAACTCAGGACTACCGGGGTAAGTCAACTTAAGTTACACTACTCCAGCTTCGTGAATAATGTAGCTGGAGTTGACGGAGCTTAGGTCGACTTACCCTGGTGTCTTCACTGCGCTGTGGTCAACTTACCTTACTCGGGGAGCTGGAGTACCAGAGTCTACCGGAGAGCGCTCTGCTGTCGATTTAGCAGGCCTTCACTAGACCTGTTAAATCGACACCCACTGCATCGATTGCAGCAGCGTAGATCTTCCCGGTAGTGAAGACAAGCCCTCAGTGATTTCCACTGAGAGCCTTGATTGTGGATCAGCTCTCATTATGCTGGGTGCTTTTAACCCTCACAGTTGTCAGGGAGCTGACACTAGGGCCTGGTCCACACTGGGGGGGGGGGGTCGATATAAGATACGCAACTTCAGCTACAGGAATAGCGTAGCTGAAGTTGAAGTATCTTATTTCGACTTACCTCCCGTCCTCACGGCGCGGGATCGATGGCCGCGGCTCCCACGTTGACTCCGCTACTGCCGCTCGCCCTGGTGGAGTTCCGGAATCGATGGGAGCGCATTCGGGGATTGATATATCGCGTCCAGACGAGACGCGATATATCGATCCCCGATATATCGATTGCTACCCGCCGATCCGGGCGGGTAATGTAGACGCAGCCTAGGATGAATATTTACTCTCAGCTCTTGCTCCAGTGTGACCAGCTGCCTAAGGTCATCCTATTGCAGGATGAGTTCTTTTTCCCTGTAGAGGAGAAAGGAAAGTGCCTGGATTTGTTATGCCTCTATCCTCATGATGATAATCCTCTATATGCTGCTTGACTTCCTCTGTTCTGGTCTGGAGGGATTTCATTGTGTTTTATTCCGTAGGCAATCATTCTTAATCCTTTGTGCTCCCCAGCCACTCCTTGTTTGAAGGAATTGATACACTTCACCTCTTTGATCATCTCTGTGAGTGTAAGCAGAAGAGTCGTACATGTAACGACAGAGCCTTGCTGTCGCCATCACCCCTCTACTCTTGTGTCAGGAGATGTGTCACCCTTTTCAGAAACTTTTATCGATTTTTCCGGCTAGTCACAGTTTCAAACTAGAGAGGGATTACTTCTTGACTGGAAGTGGCTTTATTTTTAGCAAGCTAGAAGGGGGTGATTTTAGACCAACAGTGGCAGGAGTGATTCTCTTGACCAGCCATCTTTTTCAGCTACACACATCTAAATCTAAGGTAACCTTTTCCAAAGCACCTAAGTGATGTGAACTTCTAAGTGCATCAAGTCATTTTTGAAAATTTGACTTTAAGACTCCTGAGTCACTTAGCTGCTTTTGAAAATTTTACCCATAGTCATTTAAGAACAGACTCACTCCCTAACATCAAGAATTTAATTTGTGATTGACCTGTTCATTTTTCTGCATGATATTTTAATTTATTATTGACGTTCATATTCTTTATGTGAAATTAATTACTTAAATCTTTATGGAGCTTTTCAGAGGTTAATGATATTTTTGGGAAAGGAAATCATCTTTTTGGGGGGTGAAACAAAACCAATTTTGTCTCATGTTCTACTGTTCTAGCAAGTACCAAGTTCAGCAGATCTTTCTGATTCTGGTCCATTTGTTGGAATGCTTTTTGCTCCATGATAGTCAGGTTGCTGGTCACCTCTTTAAAATGTTTTGCCAGTCTGGGTGGAGCATTTTATAGCTGGGCTTTCACATCTATCTGTCAACTTTGTAGCTGCTGATCAGCAAAGTTTGCATTGTTTAGCTGCCTAGAGCTGATCTGTGCCATCAGGCAATCGCTCAGTCCTTTCTGAGAAACCTCCAGATATTGTTTAAGTCCTTCTGAGACAATTCCTGATTTCACTGTAGATCCTACTTTAATTCCATCTGGCCCATTTTGATTTATTCCAGTGACTCAGTGATTTGTTCCATCTCACTTGAACAGGGCAATGACAGCTCACAATTTCTCTCCTTAAAAACCCTATCCCATAGATGACAACAGCGTTCGTTGCCTCTGCTGAACTTCTGCAAATTTTCAGGGGCTTATAAGTCAGTTTCCCATTTTGGAGTAGAAATTAGTGATATAGATCCTGGTTAACTTCTTTGCGAAATTTTATTTTCATATGTATGGAAGGCCCGTTTTTTTAAAGCCAGGACAGTAGCAAATAGCATATAGTCTACCCGCTTTGGCAGAAACATTAGGCCAGGCTCCTCTACCCAGTCCCAAAGAGCCAGATCTCTTCCTCTGCCTCTTTCCAAGGATTTATACAGCCCCATATTGACTCTTAACATACATCATATTTGGAAAAAACTGCTTACTGGTAGCTTAACATACAGACCATGTTTTCACTGGAAAAATAGTTGTGTACTTAACTAGTTAGGCACTTGGGGTAAAAACTGAATGAAGACAAGGCAGTTTGTCATTTTCACAAAAGTTAACAGGTCGAGATGCCTAGGATTCATCTTAACCTGCTAAATCATGTAAAAACTACAAACTGTCTCAGCTTCACTAGGATTTTATCTCAAGTTAGTTAACTTGAATTAACAACCCCCTCCCCACCCCCCGGTGAATACAAGGCCTCAGTCTCCATAATTAGTGTTTGGATGCAGTGATTACATCAACAACCCCTAATGATAACTCACTTCTATGCCCCAGTCTCATCTCTATCCATCATCTCTGATGGTACCTACAGCAAATTCACTATAATTTTCATTGGCATCCCCAAGAATGCATGTCGCAAACAGAAAAGAATCAGACTGACAAATACAAATGCTAAAAGTTTAACTGTTTACATACTTACACAGTGTTTTTACCTGTCAAGCCTTCCCATGTTGGTCATTCCCCTAATCAATTTACTGCCATCCCAAATCTCTTTGGAGCCTTTCCAGATTTTAATCCCAGCATGAGAGAGGGCAGGACTGTTGTGCTATATACCCACTCTTTGCTACAATACTGGCCTGATCAGTCTGTAAATCCACTGTAACCAGTCCATCCCAGCGTACGGATGATCCTGCAGTGACATAGAGCCAATGGGACTCGGATACCTCTGAAACACACTGCTGCTCATGTGTAGGGAAGTGTTGTGGCTACAGGAAAGAGGTTGTGGCTAGGCTTCCTCTATGTCAGGTACATTTTCAACTCTCTGTGCCCATTGGAGTCTGGCACAAGTTTGAGAAGCCTAAGGGCTGCTTTAGCACAGTGCAAAGGGTACAGCCATATGCAAAGTATCCTTTCGCCATGGATAGGTCAGTCCAGACTACAATACTGATAGCTATAACTGCACCTCGATTTGACAAATGTAGGGCCTGATTCTTCTCTCATGTATGGCATGCTGACAACACCAAGACTCCATTGCTTCAGTGGAGTTACTCCTGATTTACACCAGTCTAAGAAAGAAGAGATTCAGGCTAGAACTGGAATTTTAGGACAAAACTCTTTTTTTGTGGAAACTGAAACTTTTTGTAAAAACATATTGGTTTCAATGACACTTTCATTGGGAAGGTTTCTCAGGTCCAGGATGAGATTTCTGGAGAAAAAAACACCACAGAATAGGTTAGGCACTGGTCCGGGATATGGACGACCCCACTTCAAATCCCTACTCTGCCTGATTCAGAGCAGGGACTTGACCCTGTGTCTCCCATGAAAGTATCTTAACCACCAGGCTAAAAGTTGTTTCTCTTGGTATCATAGAATATCAGGGTTGGAAGGGACCTCAGGATGTCATCTAGTCCAACCCTCTGCTCAAAGCAGGACTAAGCCCCAGACAGATTTTTACTCCAGTTCCCTAAGTGGCCCCCTCAAGGATTGAACTCACAACCCTAGATTTACCAGGTCCATGCTCAAACCACTGAGCTATCCCTCCCCCCTAGATATTCTTGGGACTAGAAAGAGGGAAATTGACTTTACCTTGGTAGTTAGGGCACTCATCTGGAATGTAAGAGACACAGGGCCCTTCCCCACTTTGCCCTACCCACTGGGCAACTGGCCATTTGAGGGTGCATGTCTCACTCTCATTTTGCCACAAAAAAATCAAAAGATTGTGGTTTTGTTGTGATACAGAACAAAAACAATTTCAAAACCTCAATTATTTTTTGTGAAGTGGAATTCTTGTTTTCTAGCCAGCCCTAATTCAGACCCACAGTGTCTGGATTTTAATGATAATTGTATCACTATAAATAACATATGTAAGTACCCTCACTACAGTAAGCTAATGATATGGTCAATTAAAACTCATCATACTTCAGGGAATAAAGTGCATGCCTATGGTCATCAAGGTATCTTTCTCCCAGCTGCATGATTATACAATTAGCTAAGACATTCTTTTCTTAATTTCCTGTACGGAATCAAGTATTGGTTATTTGCCAGAGTCAGATGCTAGTCTAGATCAGTGGTCCCCAACCTTTTTCATCTGGCGGGTGCCAGACGACGAGCCATGGAGGACCGTGGCGACGGACGAGCATCCGTCGAAATGCTGCCGACAAGCAGCAACGTCAATAGGCGTCGCTGCCGAAATGCCGCTATTTTTGGCAGCATTTCGGCGGCGACAGACGTTGCCACTTGTCGGCGGCATTTCGGCGGATGCTCGTCCGCCGGCCAGTACGCGGGAGCACTTAGACGCCATGGCGCCCGTGGGCACCACTTTGGGGACCCCTGGTCTAGATGGACTCAGGTCCACTGTAGCAGAGAGGTGTGGCCTCCCTTGGAGATTGACAGCAAGGGAGGGCCAGAGGGTCCCTGGTGGGCGGAACCAGGAAAGCCATCTCCACCATGCCAGAAGCAGAGGGGCGGGACAGGAACAGGAAGTATAAAAGGCAGGCCCTGTATCTCAGTGGGGGGGGGGGGGGGGGGGGAGTGGGAGTCGAGTCACTGAGGGAGTAAGATGCTTCTACCCTGCTGCGGACTCCTGATGATCATTGGAACTGCCTAAGCTACCAGACACACCTGATGGTGAGGAGTGGCTGGGATTACTGCTTGCAGTGTACCCAGGGGAGATGGAGGACACCCCAGAGATCCAGGTACACCCTGAGGGAAGGGGAGGAAGTGGCCCAGGGACAGCTGACTACAGTCTGGCTGGATTGCTGCCTGAGTCTGGTTCAGCGTGTTGTGGCTGGATCCCCACTGGTCCAGTGGCAGACCACTCTGCCACTGTTAGGGCCCTGGGCTGGGATGCAGTGGAGTTGGGTGGGCCTGTGTTCCTCCACCCCCACCTCCTGGGATGGCAGCCACCTCACCTTCAGCCAGGAGTCTTGTGAGAGTCTATCACCTGCCTGAGCTTCCTAGACTGCATTGGCTGCTTGCCCCTTGCCTGAGCCTCTTAGCTATGTTGGGTGCTCACCCCTACCTGAGGGCTGGAGCCCTAGACTGGTGGTACCCTGCCCTGCTTGAGAGTCAGGATCCCCAGATTATTCACTGCTCTGCCCTGGGGTTGGCAAGTTTCTAATCACACAAAACTGAACACCCTAGCCCTGCCCCTTCTCCAAGGCCTCACTCTGCTCCCTCTCCCCTACCCTCGCTCACTCATTTGCACTGGGCTGGGGAGGGTCCCTTTTTGACCAGGTGTTTCTGCCTGGAGGTTGGGGCCCTAGACTGTGCTCGGTACCTTGCCCTGTCTGAGGGCCTGGGTTCCCAGATTATACCTGGCTCTACCCTGCCTGAGGGTTGGGCTTTAGACTGTTGGTGCCCTCCCCTGTCTGAGGGCTTGGGCCCCTGGACCATTCATTGCTTGACCCCAATGGAGAGATTTAGCCCTGAAACTGCTAACTTTCCCCTTGTCTAAGACTGTTATTCCTGGGGCTTGACAGCCAAGAGGCGTGGCCTCCCTTGGAGATTTATGATGAGGCAGGGCCACACATGCCTACATGTGTACATCCGCTAATGTAACTTTAGGGTTTGTTACATAAAGAACATAGGTACCATCATTACTGGCATCTGTGATATCTCAAATGTTCCATCTCTTGTTATATAGAAAAAATACATTTGTCTTGAAAGAAGTTATAAATCAAGAGACAACGGAATAGAACATGCAGCTTTTAGAAAGCAGGGTCTTTGCATATTCACATCATCTCTGAAATGTATTGCTTGCTAGTTGAAGAACAACTAGACATGCATATATCTTGTTAGCAGACATGAACTGCCATAGAAAGATTTGTGATATGCTGGTGCTACACTGTGGGTAGTTATAAGACCTGCTACACTGCAGGTAGGTACAAAGAGGTTTTGCACTTAGACCATGAAACAAAATCCAAAAAAGGAAATGTGATAATCCTGCTTTATTAGCCTACATAACATTATGCAATGGGTGAGATTGGTGAGTGCTGAAGGTGAATAGTGGGAAACCTTTTGACAAAATGTTTCACAACTTTTGAGTCTTTTGGGGCCCATTGTAGCTCCTGGATCTGTAGCCTATAGTGAGTTCATAATCTCTAGCTAGCCAGGAGGCTGTGATCATTCCCTTGTAATGTGCATGTTGCAATGGTCATCCACATCTCTGTAGGAAATCCCTTGAAGGCAGCTGGAGGCTTCAGCATTCAACTGCCCACCTCCTGAGTGGGACATGCTGCTGTGAATTTATAACACTTGTGCTCAGATCTTTGCACTGGTTCTCTGTTAATTTCCTGGTAATTCAAGGGGCTGATTTAGGACACAGTTACTGTGCCTGAGAGTGTCTCTTGCCCTCATGGCGGTTAAAATCAGTGAGGAGGCTCTTGCTGTGTGTTCCTGTGGTTAAAATACCCCAGGACCTGAGACAGGGATTTATCCTATGAGGGCACCAGCCTGTGGAACTTGCTCCCTTTTACAATCTACCAGGCCCTAAGTATACTGAGAGCCACAGCATGTTACACCAAATAATAGTGTCTTGTATCATCTCTTACTCTGAATTGGTTTGAGTTTTATTGGTTTTTGGTTCTACTTGGGTTTATTCCTAAAAAAAAAGGACTTTTGTTTTTTAGCTCTTTATAGGTGGTTTATTTTTATTTTTTTAAATGTGGATAGTGATTTAGCTGCTATGGTGATTGGTGTTCTAAAATTCAACACAATGAGCTTGTGCGGAAAATCTGCCCACTAGTTGTGCTAGTGGAGGAAGAGGACAGACGGTGTCTCCTCCTCCCCAGCCCTGTACTAGACAACAGCACTAGTGCATCCAGATTGTGCTAGGTTGGAGGTCTGAGTAACGCCCAATTTACTGCATTGTACCTCCCCGTGGGCATGGCCTGCTGGTCAGACTTAGACCCCCTTGTGTGCCCCCATCTGCTGCAGTTTGCAGCAAGCTCTAGAAAGTTCCTTTGGGTGCTTCTTTAAAAAGTAGCAGCATAGTGTGCCACGCTGCACCCATTTACTTTCTCTCTTCACTCCCATTACCTTGAGCCAATCTGTCCAGCTCCTTTGTGGCCAGATTCCTCTGCTCTGCTGCCCTCCTTCCCTGGTGAGCTACTATAAGCAAGGGTATAATTTAACCCTACATTTAAATCTGTTCAGAGTTGTTAGGAACTAATCTGTCAGTCCTAATTCAGGGAAAATTACCAGTGAAATTTTTGCCTGCATAGGGCTTCAGGATCAAGCGTTCTATATTTAAAATAGAAGTAAGAGAAGATGACGGTGTGGCTTTGAAGGGCACTGACATCAATGCTGAGGCAATAAGGAAATGAAGTTAGTTTCTCATTTTTGGGCAATGATGTATGTTATATTTTTGGTGCTTGGTACTAATATGAACTATGTTTTGGTATGTGTTTGTTTTTACTACCTGTTTAAGTTGCCTGAATCTGCTATCTCTGTACTGTAGGAATTGATCTATGGTAGGAGAAAGACTGAAAGCTATTTCTTTGCCCAGCTCAAAGGCCCATGTTTTTCGAGGCAGCCTTCAGACCCTGGCCACCACTAGACAACTAGCCCAGAACTACTGGAAATGAGGGAGTAACAGAACTGACCTCACCCAGAAGCACTGTCCATATGGATACTGATTGGGGACAATGACCGGCCCTACCAATGGGCCAGACCATACTATTTAAGCCAGAAGGAGGCACAGGAAGTTGTCCTAGCAACTGGGAGACTTCATGACTGGCTGTTGCACTGTACCTGGTTGTTTGATCCCTGGTTTCTGATTTCTGGCTCCGACCCCTGGCTTCAACCACTATGCCTGACCACCCCTCCTCTGACCACTAGATCAGCACTCAAATGTCCAAGCCACATCTCCAGTCTGTTTGTGTGAGCATCATCGAAACAGAAAAGGCCATCAGTCACAAGAATGGAACACAGAATGATCTGGAAACTCCAAAGGGGTGTATTAAATTTGTGCATGACAAATTTAACAATCTATCTGTGACGGCTGGGACTCACCACCCAGCGCCTCCCGCTGGCACGTCTGGGAATTAGCTCTGTTCTCTGCAGGGCACCCTCTGCTGGTGGTGTCCCATCCGTTGTCTGTTCCCCTGTTGATGGCCAGACCCATGTTGCTCCCCGCTCAGCAACATCCTCTTCAGGACACTGCCCTCCAGCAGTGCCCACTGCTCTGGTCTCACCCTCTTCCGGGGGTCTGGTGTTATCAGCAGTCCTCCGTCTGCACCTGTTCTAGTGGCCGGCTGCAGCCTCAAAGTCTAGCCCCTTTGTCACAGGGGCCAGTAACAGCCTGTATCAGGCCATGCTCCTCCTCAGCCAGGTGTAGTACAAGGGGGGGACCCAGACCCACCCACTACTCCAACCCAGGCACCCTCTAGCGGCAGCCTCCCTGCCCTCCTTCTCTCCCCTTTGTCAGACTTTTGTCCCTGGGCCGCTTCCCCTTCAGCCCTGTGTACCCACTCAGCCCTTTGTAGCAAGGCCTGCAGCCTGGGATTTTCCTTGGCTGGAGCTCCCCAGCACTGCTCTGTCTGAGCTGCTACCTTTCAGCCCAGGAGCCAGTCCTCCTCCCTTGGCAGTCAGGGAGAGACTGCCTTTCCTCCTGCTAGGCAGCCTTTATATAGGGCCTACCCGGCCCTGATTGGCTGCCTCTGCCCTGATTGGCTCCTAAAAGGCCTCTGATTGAGGCTGCACAGGCCAGCAGCCAAAGGTCTGTTCCAGCCTTTTTCTCAGCGGGTGGAGCACCGCCCCACCACACTAGCATACAGCTGATTGAGGTACCTTTATATATATTGCCTATACAAATAAATGCTCTATGCCTGTGGGAATTCTGCACCACTGTGAATGCACAGAATTCATGCCCCCACAGATTTTTTTGCTTCCCCACCAGAAACCTCCCCTGGTTGCAGGAAGCTCTGCATTGCCCCCACCCCCCCGTCCTGCCCCCATTGCTCCTCAGCTGTGGGGGGAGGAGTGACTGTATGGGGAACTACTCCCCGTCTGCCCAACCCCCTTGCATCTGGCCCATCCACACCCAGAACCCCCTGCTGAGCCCCACCCCCTGCATCCAGATCCCTGCCAAGCCCCACTCACTGCATCCAGACCCCCACCCTGCTGAGCCCCCTGCACTCAAACCCCCACCCTGATGAGCCCCACCACTCCTGCACCTTGACCACCCCGATGAACCCTCCACACCTAGACTCTCATCCCACTGAGCCCAATCAGATGCACACAGACCTCTACCCAACCAAGCCTCACTCCCAGCACTTGGACGTCCCCACTGAGACCCTCTCCCCTGCATTCAGACTCCTACTCCTGCACCCAGACCACCCCTTGCTGAGCCTCCCACACTCGAACTCCCCACTCCCCCCAGCATCAGCCCTCCCACTGAACCCTATCCCGCCACACTCAGACCCCTCCTGCTAAGCCGCAACCACTTCACCTGGACCCCCTGTAGAGTCCCATTCTTCCTGCACCCAGAACCCCCTAATGAGCCCACATGCATCCAGATCCCACATACACCCTTTCCCCCCCACACCCACTAAACCCCTCCACACTTGGATCCTTCTGGGCTGAGCCTGCCTGACCCACACCTGGATTGGGGGCCAGGGCTCGGCATGTATACAAGACTCTGTCCTGTTTGCTTGCTATCTTGGTGCACCTGGCGTGGAGGGGCAGGGCCCCAGGGTGTTTCTGGGCAGGGCCGGCTCTACTGTTTTTGCCGCCCCAAGCAGCGCGCCAAATTGCCGTCACAGACGGCGTGGGCCGTCTGTGCGCTGTTAGGGCGGCACACGTGTTTCCACGGCGGCGGCAATTCGGCAGCAGCTTCTGTCTTCAGCCGGAAGACAGAAGCTGCCGAATCGCCCCCATGGGCAGCTGAATATAGAAGCTGCCGCCGAATTGCCACCGCCGTGGAAACGCGCGTGCCGCCCTAACTGCACACGGACTGCCCCCGCCGTCAATTCGGCGTGCTGCTTGGAGCGGCAAAAACACAAGGACTGCTGCCCCTTGCAGATTGCCGCCCCAAGCACCTGCTTGGAATGCTGGTGCCTGGAGCCGGCCCTGTTTCTGGGGCAGGCCTGGCACTTTCTCTGTGTCGGGGTTGGGTGCAGCCTCACTGCTGAGTCCATGTCCTGGGGGTGGGGTGGGGACTGCAAGGTGATCTCCCACCTCCATGCAGCCACAGACCTGTGCTCCCCACTGCCATGTTGGAGCCTCTATATGTATTTTTTGACATATAAAATATGCAGAATTTCGCAACATTTTAAAATATTGTTTACAGAATTTTTACTTTTTTGGTGCAGAATTCCCTCAGGAGTAATGCTCAATCAGTGTAATCATAACAACATTATGACTTCATGAAATGCTTATAGACATTCTGTGGATTTACAAACTCTGAGCTTGTCTGTGTCAGCATACTATCTCTCACAGCCATACTCTTGTTGACATGACATTTTCTCTTTTCAAATTGAGGATTGCACTTTTAAATTAATTTTTTTATAATCTCTAGGATAAAAATGACAAGGGTTTAAATCAATAAAATGTTAATCATCATATAATACCTTGGGGAAATGTTTTTCACTACATTTTCACACCAAGAACAGAAGTGTGGACCTCATCTCTTCCCCCCCTCCCTTGCTATTCTTTACTTAGTTCACTCAGGATTTGAAAAGCTTTATAGCATATTTTCTCTCACTTTGGAAACAAGTCTGACCCTACAGAGAGGTTTCTTCTCTACTTGCTAGCACAATGATAGATCCAGAAACAACAACATCAACATATTAAACTAAAAACATATACTAGAAAAAAGCTTTTATGAGGTCCAATGCTTACTAAGGGTATGTCCATACTACCCGCAGGATCGGCGGGCAGCTATCGATCCAGTGGGTGTCGATTTATCGCATCTAGAATAGACACGATAAATCGACCCCCGAGCGCTCTCCCATCGACTCCTGTACTCCACCAGGCTGAGAGGCGTATGCGGAGTCGACGGGGGAGCGGCAGCAGTCGACGCACCGCAGGGAAGACACCACAGTGAGTAGGTCTAAGTACGTCAACTTCAGCTACGTTATTCACATAGCTGAAGTTGCGTAACTTAGATCAATTACCGCCCCCCTCCCCTCCCAAGTGTAGACCAGGGCTAAGAGACTTTGAATGTTAAACATATTTCTGGAGCCCTGATGCTCTCTTGCATTCATTATTCTAAGCTTTCAGAAAGGAAAGATGACTTGATTTACAGGCTATAATATCTTCTTGCTTCTTCAAGCTTCTATTTACTACTGAAATGCATTGAAAACTGAAAGGGTTGGAGAGAGAAAATGGAGAAAATCCCATTATTTTCCTCAGCAAACACACATTTTTCCCCAGGAGCACTTCACTCAGCAGCGTTTTGCACAGTTTGTTTTATCTGTTTGATTGTTGATATAGTACTCATTGGTAAAAAGATTGAAAAATAGAGAACTGTGATGCTAAGAGGCTTGTTCTCTGCATTCATTTCACTCCTTTTCTTGAGAATTAAGTATCTTGAATGTTGTTTATTATTTGTATTACCATAGCACCTAGGTACTCTAGTCATGGACCAGGACCCCATTGTGCTAGAAGCTGTACGAACACAGAACAAAAAGACAATCCCTGCCCCAAAGAGCTTACAATCTAACTATAGGACAAGAGACAACATAGGGATATAGCCAGACAAGGGAGTACAATGAAATGAGACAATATTAGTCAGCATAACAGGCAGTGGTCTCAGCACACCAGCAGCCTAGCCATTGTCAATATTTTTTTGTAGGCATACTGGAAAATGAGAGTTTTAAGGAGAGTTTTGAAGGTGAATAATGTGTGTGTTTTGTAGATGTTTATGGGCGGTTCCTCCCAAGTGTGAGAGGGAACATGGGAAAAGGCATGGAAATGTAACAAATGGGTGATTCAGGCTGGCATCATTGGCCAATTGGAGGGAGAAGTCTACCTCTCGAAAGTGTATGAGAGATGTTAGGTAGGGTGACGATAGGCTATGAAGGGCCTTGAAAGAGAAGACTAGTAGCTTCTGCTTGATCTGATAGAGAAAAGGGAGCAAGTAGCGGAATGCAAAGAGAGGGTTATCTGTGACCCTAAGAGCATCCCAGTGCCAGAGGGAAAGTGGCTCACTGGTATCAGGTTTCAGCTGGCCTGACCAATTCAGTGTACCCCAACTCGTGGTTACAATCTGTATCTAAAATGTAATATGTCATTGGAAAACTAATAACTCACTGATCATTAATATTCTTGTGTGATGTATGTACGGGGTATGTATTAAGAGCTATGAATATATGTTGGAATTATGACTAAATGTGTTTAAGCTTGACATGTCAGGGAGAGCTCGTAAACAGGTCTGGTAAACCAAAGGGGTATGGGGCCAAAGTCTCTAGGAACTGAATTATATATAGGTAAGCAACCTGCTTAGGCAAAGATCTTTCACCTACGAAGACAAGGGAAGCCAGCACCTTGTATTTCTATGTAAGGCCTGACTGAGGGAAAGCCAACCATAGTTGGAATGATGAATGGTTTGTGACAGAAGCCGTCTTGAACAAAGCCTGTACTTAGCTAGATTTAATTTTTAAAATTACATATGCGTGTTTTCACTTTTACTTGCTTGTAGCCATCTCCACTTTTATTTCTATTACTTGACATCATGTCTTATTTTTACTATAAATGAACTCAAAGCTGTGTTCGAGGGGAAAGGTTTATTTACCCCAGTGAAGTTACTAAGTGGTAATGTGCTTTTGTCTCTTTAAAGAAGTAAATAAACCTTTATTATTTCTCTGCGTGGGTTAGGAGAGGGCTGGACACTTCGGGCCAGTTTTTGGGACTGGGAGTATGTTGGAGTCACCCTGCACGTATAACACAGGCTGTTGGAAGCCAGGGTGGGGCCATTGTGCTGTAGTTAGGCTGCTGGAGTCAAAAGATTCATAGATTCATAGACTTTAAGGCCAGAAGGGATCATTGTAATCTTCTCTTCTGGCTCCTGCACATTGCAGACAACAGAACCTCACCCAACTCCTCCTGTAACAGACCCATAATCTCTGTTTGAGTTACTGAAGTCCTCAATTCATGATTTAAAGACTTCAAGTTACAGAGAATCCACCATTTATTCTATGTGAAACCAGCCAAGTGACCCAGGCCCCATGCTACAAAGGAAGATGAAAACCCCCAGGGCCTCTGCTGACCATGTGCGTGTCTCTCTCTCTCTCGCGCGCGCGCACACACACACACTCTCAGGGTGTGCCCTGCATGCTTGTATGCTGGCTGCTGATGTCCTGATTGTGAGCCACAGCAGCAAGACATTTCAGGCATTTAGGGTTACAGGGCAGGTGGTAACACAACCACTCACTGGTTTGGATTGCACCCCAGAACATGACAGTGACAAGGTCAAAGCAACGGGCTGGTAAAATTATCTTTGCATCAGCCTTCTGAATGGATGTGAGAGGAACAAGATAGAGGAATTGTATGGTAGCAAGGGTATTGGAATCAGAACAAGTCAGAGCCAAGCTCAGAACAATGTAATGCTTTTAGAGCATTACAACAGAGATACTTATCACTAAAGAGAGAACACATATATTGGTATAGTTCATTTTAACCACTATATACAGCAGTTGTAAATAGCAAAACTCAATGGATTAAAACTAGCAGCACATATAGAATCATAGAATATCAGGGTTGGAAGGGACCTCAGGAGGTCATATAGTCCAACCCCCTGCTCAAAGGACCAATCCCCAGATAGACTTTTACCCCAGTTCCCTAAATGGCCCCCTCAAGGATTAAACTCAGGGTTGTGAGTTTAATCCTTGAGGGGGCCATTTAGGGAACTGGGGTAAAAGTCTAACAGGCCAATGCTCAAACCACTGAGCTATCCCTCCCCCTGCCTGCCATCACAATCTTGTAGCTTGAGAGGAAAGTTTGCACATTTTATCAGACACCATATTTAAAACCCTGAAAACAATAATCAGCTAGCTAAACATTGTACTATTTCTGGTCATGTTTAATTAGAAGGGGACAACTCTCAGAAGTCAGCACCTAATTAAGCATATTGGGGTCGTTTAAATATTTAGCGCAATAAAAAAAGCTCAGTATTTTGCATTAGAAAAACTTCTAATTATTGTTTTGAAACTGCATGATCCCTCACATCACAAACTCCATCTGCAAAGAAATCGGAAGTATTTTTCATAAGAGAAATCACTCATTTACATTAGCAGCATGCAATTGGTCCAGCTGAGATGCCTGACAGTAATCACTCCACAGGTGAGTGGAAATGGTTATAATCCCAGGAACTTGATATAAATGATAAAGGCTTCAAGTAATGTTTTTGTTGGAAAACAGAAAATGGCAAACCTTGAGTGGATGATGGGCTTTTGAAATACAGCCGTGGAAAGAAGCAACTATAAAAGGACCATCCCTTAAAAATTATGAGCAAATTTCTCATAACCCTCAATGGGAAGCTGCTGATGAAATATTTAGTGGCTCATATGCATTTTTTTCATATCAAAAGTCTAATGATGGATCTTTCATACGTGATTTTAAAACCTTGACTTATGACAGATTCTGAAAAGTGAATGAGGTAACCATAGAAATCTCTAAAATTAAGACCACTTACAAATACACATACTTACTTTGGCTATCTTAGAATAACAACATAATGAACACAGTAAATGGTATATCTTGTCTTGACTTCAAAGCCCTGATGGTTCTTTCTACCAGGGAAGTTTAACTTTACTATATGAGGTTCATCGAACACACTTGGTAATTACCCACTCCTGGTATTTCTTTCCATTTTCTTTATGCACCCAATTCACGGTTTCAGATATTCGGTGTGTGCTTGATATGTAGTTAAAGGCTTGCAAGCTTTATTGTTAAGGAATAAACCCTTTTGTGGTATTTTGATTGCTAAATATGTGTATGAATAAGTTCACAAGTTTATATGAGTGCTATGGAAGATTATGCTTTCTAAAAGCCCTGTATATAGTAGTCTTTCTGGATATTTTACTTCTTGAATCCCAGCTAGGATCTTATTTTTAGCTTTAAATATCGTTGTCTAAATACACAGTGCTTAAAAACAAGAAACAAAACTTTTGAAGGATTTCAGGCATTGGCCACACATTTAACACCACGTTAAGCAACATCCGCTTTGGCACCAAGAGCTAATCTGCTCTGTGTGCTCCAGTGTTGAAAGTAGTCCAGAAAACCAGTGTATCACTACAGTTATAGATTTCCTCCATTTGTGGAAGATTCTCTAGCTGGTGTTTGGCTTCTATACTCTGATCCCCTGAAACTCCCAACATAAGAGATGTGTATGGAATGCTACTGTCCTCCAGCAGTCCTCAGGTGACACACCATTCCCTTGGAGGCCACAGTCAGTGGCATGGCTCAGAGGTATTCTGGGGCTCAGACTGGGAAGGATTAACTCCAGAATCAGGGTTTGCAATTCAGCTGCTTCCTGACTGACTGAGAATTGTCAGGCCTGGTGCAGAAAGAGGGCAGAAAGGATCTACATCATCTTCCTGGGAGCAAAGTGTGGGATTGTTCAGTAGGAACACAGTGGGCACTGAGGAATGAGTGGGGTTGTCAGCTACAGCAGAGCATGGGAAAGCCTCAAAAGGCACCGCTGTTTCCAAGAAATAGTCAGCTTTGGAGACTGATGACAGGGCTGGAGGATTGCCCTCATATTGCCAGAAAATGTACTAAGAGCAAGCGAGCAGGAAGTTGGTGACCTGGGGAGCACAGTGGAGGACAGTATGGATGAATGAAGTGTCCTCAGTGATTGGAGAAAAAGCAGGAGGGAATTCAGAGAGCAGTGGGGGATCTGAGGATTACTGGAGTCGGGAGTGGGGAAAGAGACTAGAGCTGGAGAAGGAAAGGGACTTGCCAAGGGAAAGAAATAGTGGGCGGACCATGAGGGGCATCACCAGCACCACAAGAAACATTGCCAGCATCAAATGGAAACAGATTGCATAGCCAGCATCCAAATAGTTTGGTAAGTAGAGGTATAAACTGGCATCTAATGTACAATCTAGATAAATTGTTCCCTGATATAGTGACACAGTTGAGATGTTTACTGAAGACCTTCAAAAGGAGGTGCATGCAAAATGGGGTGGGGAGGGTGACTGAACTGGATATATTGAGATTGAAACTCTCTTACTGCGCAATAAGATATTTACAGCACAGGTATACATGCACAGATGTCTAATGAGGATTGCCTGGATCATGGTAAATTTTAAACTGCCTTGAACTGACCCCCTGAGGATTATAGAATGAAATTTCAGGTCTCAGAAAATGAGTGACGAGATTTGTTACATTTGCAAATCCATTAAAAGAATACATAAAAGAGGTAGATGGGAGTGCAGTTTCCACAATAGAGGGAACTTTAGAATCAGTGCTTATGGAACAATTTTCCAAACCATAGACTTGATATTTGAGAGCACCAACTGGTGATAAGCACCTGAAAACATGGCTCTAAAGTCTTAGATCCTGCAGTGCTTACTCAGGCAAAACTCTGACTGCAAGACTGGGGCTCATGTGATTAATGCTGGAGATTGCCACCAGAAGCATCTGGAGGACACGTACAAAAGTGTGAATAAACCCTGCTTAAAATTGTCTACCCAAAAATGAATGGTGAGGAGAAGAACTCTAAAGCCTTTAAAGTAATATTACAGTTGTAAAGGTATTTTAAGACTTCACATTGTGATAGCACATATCTACTCCCTGTGTGTATTTTTTCCGTTTTTTTTCCTGTCATCTTAATTTATTAATAAATTTATACTGCAGCCAGCAACTTCGCAAAGCCATTATATGATACAGCAGAAGATTCTGCTTCTTGCATGATCAGCACAATTACCAGCAAAGTCCAGCACCTTTTGCTAATAGTGAAGACGAGAGAAAATGTTTTTCTCAGCTTGACTTTCAGAGTTCAGAATGAGTTTGCAATGGAGGTGGTTAAAAATATTGTTGACCTCTAAAGAGAGCACATTTAGGATCAAAGTCATTTGTGGAGAATAAATATGAAACACCCATGTCACTTTCTTACAGTTTCTCATCTGCTTATGACTAGACTTTAAGATAAATGAATACCTTTTTTTGGAGATTATGAAATGAAGGTTTTTAAGATGACAGATGATCTAATAAAGAGGCAGCTTCCACAGCACCAAAGGACTTGGAAACGTAGAGATAATAAAGAAGTATGTTGGCAAACAATGGTTAACGGTCTTTTAGACATTAATATGGTCTTTTGGACATCAGCAGACATGGCACACTTTAGGAAGATAATCCTCAAACTGCAGACTAGCTAGGGACAAAGGGGCACAAACCTCCCAATAAAGGAACAGAAAGGGGACCAATGATTCTCTACATTTGTGCTGCTTTTCTTTCGTGATTGCTCTGCCACATCAACCCCATTGAGAGACAAGTGTGGAGCAGAACCACCATTGACAGAGATCCACCTTTCTCATAGCAGGCTAAGATCTATGGGAATGGGATCATTTCCTATGGAAATTGGCCTAGTCACATCCCCAGTCCATCCCCAGCTCTTTTAGATGTCCAGGGGAGCAGTGCTTTGCCTCCTCTGATGCCATTGACTGGACTTCCACTAGTCACCTGACCAGACCCCTTCCATGTGTGTGAAAACCATAGGAGTGGTGTTACTGCTGTGCAGGTAACATGTTTTTTTATGAAACTTTTCATACTTGGGATTTACAGTGCACTAGAGAAATATGACAGAGAATGGCTGTTCAGACTCCCCACTCCTGTCTGCTTGTGCCCAATTCTAGATATGTGGAACAGAGCTCTTGGGCTGAAGTAGCTGAGTGGCCATGCAGTCTGGTGGATGTTCGAACAGCTGCCTTTTCCAGCCACATAACTCCCTGGCTCACAACCCCTTTCCACTATCATTGATTCTCCTCTTCATTGTGCAGTGGAGGGGGGAGAGGGTCCACCAGAGAGCTTATGGAAATGTCTGCTCTTTTTCTGTAAAGCTGGTGAGTTTCTGCATGTTCCCTATTTGACACTCCCCTCACAGTTCACCCCCCCCCCCTGGAATTTGCAAGCTCCTGGAACTGAGTCTTTAGGGGTCCTACCCTATGGAGTACAACAATAATGACTACTAGAGTCCTTTGACACCATTTCCCAGCATGCTCATGTAACCTACATTGAGGGGAGGACGTCAATTTACTTACCAATTCTGTAGCACAGAATTCTTCTATCTGACCTAAACTATTTGCACAGACCATGAGTTCATATCCTTGAGAGAGACTACAGCTTGATTTTCTATAGGAACCCAGTACCAGTCTTTACCATGAGATGGTGTCTGTCTGTGTGTTTCTCTCTCTCTCACACACAGCAGTTTCCAGTTTATTTTTACTGAATAACACTCCAAAAACACCGTTCCAGCACAGCAGTTGCAGTGCACCCTACTTAGACTAACATCACGAACAAGAGATTTAATATTTTCCTTTAAAATTAAAAAGAATATAACACAGGGCCTAAACCCTAATATATATATAAACCTCATGAAATAAGTATAGGGCTTTGGACATCTGACAATCTAAGATCTTCTGCTTTCAGGTAGGTTCACCCTCGGTATTATATTGATAATTAGATAAAACATTTGGTTGTACAACATAACCAATTGTTTCAGCATCCACAATATTGAGCACATACACAACTTTAAATAAGAAAAAGCTGACAATTACTGTAGCTGTTAGGCACAGATGGCATCTTTGGTTCAATGATGTAATAACTCATGAAGACATTTGGCCTCCAGCCTGATTCCTCCTTTATGGTGTTTTCCTAGTCTCAACCCCACTGATTTATGTAAAATTACAGGAAAATGTACTGAGATCCAGCCCACAGATTCCCCCTGCAAGTTCTATCTTCTCCCTGCAGGACTGGGCTAGATCTGATCAGTGCTCAACATGGCTGCCAGTTTTGCAGCCCTGATAGAACTCACTATTGATTGGCAGGAGCTTTCAGCTTCTAACTAAGGGTAGGGGACGTGTGTACGTGCAGGCATGTCTGACCTTAATGAAGCCTTGCACACCAGCTTCAAAACAGCCGTGGAGCATCGTTATCAACATCCTGCATTCCCTATAGTGTGCTGAAATAGCAACTACTTGTTTGCAATCACTCAAGCCTCTATACTGCCATCTTGTCTGGGAATGTTTCCATATCAACTCAGAGCAAGTAGAAACAGCAGCTGTAATTACAGCAATAACGTTTTTGGCTGAACACCAGAGGGGAAAAAATAGACAAGGGGGTTGGATTGGGGTGGGGACAGAATAGAATAGAAACTCCTGCTGAGGAGAATAAGGAGGCTTCTGCTTGGGGTGTTTGGGACAAGCAGATTGCTGAGCCAATGATGAGCCTCTCAATGGGAGGAGACAGACTGACTCAGAACCAAAGAGATTAGTTTTAGTTTCAGTGTTGAGCTTTGAATTTGGGAGCTGAATGAGAAGCAGAACAGTCTTGAATGCTGTGGCATCTGGTGCATTGGTCAGGCAGTTCTAGGGCCTGCAGAGACCAATGTCCTGAGTTGCAGAGATTTGACCTGGTATGGGCTACTTAAAGCCAACTGAGACCTCCCCAGGATTCCAGGCCAGGAGAGAACCCTTTCCCAATCTGGGGCGAAGACACCGTAAGGGGAGGTCTTTTTTTGTTTAAGCCAGCCAATGTTCACACTGCTGCAGTACTCATCTCCAGACTATCCTCAGTGTTCCACCTGTCTGGGGCGGTGCCAGGGAGGGAGCTGGGAAGAGTTGTGAGTCTTGGGAGGTGGGAAATTTCTTGATCTCTTAGTACTTATTAGTTAACCTTAATTGCTTCCTTCCCCAGACCCTGTTTTCCTGCTTCCAATAAGGTCTCCCTTTGTCCTATGACTCACCCCGAAACAACAATTTCTTTGCCAGGATTTCATGTTGATGTACTTTGTTTCTTGTGTTGTATTCTATACTCCTTGCCAGTAGAGAAATCAGTATTCATTTTCCAAAAGGGCAACACCTGTGTGTCTCTAGCACAGTTAGTTGTTATCTTGGGTGGAGACACGAGCCGTCACTAAAAAGAACCCAGACCAAACCCATGCGAGAAGGGAGAATCTGCTCTAAGTAGCAAGCACCAGAGAGTAGGCTTCAGCCACACCTCAGGGGGTGGGCTGCACTATTCTTGGTCAGCTTCACAAGTCTCCACTCTTTAAAACCATGGGCACCCAACTATGGGCACCCAAAACCACATTATTAAGTGGAGATATGAAAGCTTTGAATTTACTGTAAATGTATTCAGCCACTCCCCCACTACATTCTCTCGTTGAACAGGCAGAAGGAGATTCTATGCTGATTTTTTTTTCTGCTTCAAGGACTCTGGGAATCCTCTCACCTCAGGAATTATTTAGAGCAGTGAACTAGAGAAGGCTGTTTTTCATGTGTTTATACATTCTTCCAAAAGCTTGTCTGAGGTTGTGAGGCATGTCCAGGGAGGTTGACATCCCAGAGTAGCGAGAACACTGATGAAGTTGTGCACTTTAGCATGGAGACCGGCCCTTGTATGACCAGCATGAAAGAATCAGGTGGCTGAAAAGTCTGAAGCTTGTTCTTCATTTTTCTTTGATGTACTCCGCTACAGCAACTGCACTGAGGGAAACTGTGAAAGCTGCATCATGAGTGAAGTGGAGAGTACCTGAACTATACAGAAAATCTATCAAACCCCAGGGTTAGCTAAAAGCTTCCTGAACAAGTCAGACAATAATGGGTCAGACAGATTTCTGCAGCAAAGCAGGCTTGACTAACGTGAAGTGCTGCTTTTGTCTTCTACAAAAAGGAAATTGATGGTTTTTGACATGTGAAATAAAAGGACAGAGGATGACCTAAGTCAGTTAGAGCATTCAGTATGTGTCTAGGCAAAAAAAAGGGAAGAATGCAATCATAAAGGTTCAGCAAGGGAGCATAAGGCATTTTGTCTGATAAAATTTGATGAACTAGAAATTTGGCTTGATGCCGTGCAAACAAAGAAACAAGTAAATAGATAGTGGCTTGTGTTTAAGTACAGGTAGTGTCTATCAAACTAGCTCAAATACTAATTATAGTATGTCAAAGGCTTTTGATTGATCAGAACCACAAAGGTGACAATACTAATGCCACTATCAAATGCATGGCACCTGGGTGAAATAGGACAGGCTTTCCACAGCAAAGCTAATGGAACTGACTGCAGACAGCAATGATAATGGCAGTGCAGAGATTGCTATTATTATGGATTTAGCCATTGCTAGCAGGCACTTGCTGTTTAGGATAGAGCTGTTGTTTTCTCCAATATAATAAATGCCAGTGTATGTAATTGTTGCTGAGGAGTACAGTTAATAGTAGCTCATTATTAATATAACAAGTGGTGGAATTTTTGAATGACTGAGCAATCACCCAGTGGCCAGATTATTATTTTCTAGATGAAGAGGACCCCTTAAAATGTTTGCTAAGATAGAAGCACAAGAACGGTTTGTTTGATTTTATTTTTTAAAAGCTAATAAACATTCCAGATAAATCAAGTGAATGGGATCTGGAATTGCACATAAAGGATAAGATCATACCTTTTATTTGCTCTTTCTTTCTAAAACATCCTATCAGGCAAATCTTTGATAGGCACAGAATCTTATTTTGGAGAGTAAAGTGTCATAAAAGCAGCAGACTGGCCACCCTTGGGTACAAAATACGCCGTGTAATAATTCAGGCAGACTTTTAGCGTATTGTTCAGATACTGACATTTATTTATGTATGCTAATTTAAGAGTGAAGACTGTAATCTCCCCCATTTTACCGCTTAAGAAATGCCACTCGTCACACCTCCTGACAGGACTCTTTTCTGCCACTCTGCAGGGCTGGTGCAACCCATTAGGTGACCTAGGCGGTCGCCTAGGGCACTAGCATTTGGGGAGCGGCATTTTGGGTCCTTCGGTGGCAACTGCGGCAGCCGGATCTTCAGCTGCCCCGGTCATCGTCGGCATTTAGGCGGAGGGAGCTGGGGCAGGGGGGCATGGATAGGGCCGCCTGCAGCAAGTAAGGGGGGCGGGGCAGCACGCAGGGGAACCGCTCCCCGCCCCAGCTCACCTCTGCTCCGCCTCCTCCCCTGAGCACGCCGCCCTGCTCTGCTTCTCTCCCTCCCAGGCTTGCGGTGCCAATCAGCTGTTTGGCGCTGCAAGCCTGGGAGGCGGGAGAAGTGGAGCAGCGACAGCATGCTCGGGGAGGAGGCGGAGCAGAGGTGAGCTGGGGTGGGGACCTGCCGCAAGGCTCCCCGGGCCAGGGGGAGCTGCCACGGGGGGGGGCGCCTCAGGACGGAGGGGGGGAGCTGCCACGGGGGGGGCCCTCAGGGCGGAGGGGGGGTGGGGAGCTGCCGCGGGGGGTCACCTTAGGGCGGAGGGGGAGAGCGGCCGTGGGGGGGGGGGCGCCTCGGGGCAGGGAGCTGCCACAGGGCTCGGGGGGAGGGGGGGGCGCAAGGTGGAAGTTTCACCTAGGGCGCAAAACATCCTTGCACTCACCCTGCCACTCTGGACACCTTATGCTTGAAGGAGCAGCATGTGCATGATACATATGAACATTGTATACAGTGTGAAAAGCCCTTGTTAAAAATCTTCTGGATGATACCTTCCTGTTAACATTGACTGTTTCTTAGCATCTGAAATGTACTGCTTAGTTTTTCTAAAACCTGACAATATTCTTTAAATTCTGGGGATGGTAATATTTTACCAGAGCAGAATGTGACTGAAGGAAAATATAGCATCTAAGTAGAGAACCATTTTTGCATACTACTGAATATAAAAGAGTGACTTGTCCAAATAATCTATGGAGTGTTCCTGTCTTATACTTTACAGTAAATGTATCCTTATAAAGAGTGTAATAAAGTCAGGATGCTAAAATCTGTTTGGATATAGAAAGTATGGATGACTAGGTACCACAGCTAGGCATCAACTAGATATGATCTAACTAGTGTTACTAAGATACGAAATTATTGTTGCAGACAAATGAATTACAGCCTTCCAAAACCACAAACTACACCCATTCCCTATCCGTCTCAGACCATTCACTCCCTCGGGGGAGCATCAGATTTCAGCCCCTACACCAGCATGGGATCCAAAGCCAAATTTTGTGTGACCCTTACATGCCTGTACAAGGCTGGAATTGGGGTTTTACCCCTCTTACTTCCTGGTGTGGCTCTATTGAGGTTAGTTACAATGTAGGCCTAAGAGTCCCAACCCCTTAACTCCAGCTCCCCGTTTGAAACAATCACAAAGTTGTCAGTGTCCTGGCTTCCTCATCCCTATTAGCAGAGAAACAGAAAAACCTTGGACTGTATAAATGTGATACGGCTATTAAAATGTGCAAGACTAATCACACTGACAAATCTCACAGTGCAGGAAGCATGTGGACAGCAACTTCTTTCTTTTTGTGCGGAATTCAGCTGAATGCAATGGAGTTCTTTATTCTCTTGGAGCAAAATGAATTATTATGTAACCCCTTTGGGGTTTAGAGAGCATGGCCCCTTTAAATCTTTTTTTTCCTAGGGGGGAGGGGAAGAGTAAGAAAAAAGGAGTGAAACTCCAGGGGGGCAGCGCTGGAGCTCCAGGGAGAGAGAGAGAGAGCAGCCGGGAGGCCCTAAAAGAGTGAAGAGGGAGAACCTGCCTGAAGCCTGAGGAGGACAGGGCCGATCGGGGACAGCCCAGGACAGGAGCCAGGAGCAGCACTGTGCCAGGGAGGAATCGCCCGAGAAGGACAGGCCGGAGCTGGACCCAGTATCACGGCTGCCCAGAGCTGCATGGGGCTGTGAGTACTGGGGCTTGGGACTCTGCATTGGGAACAAGGAGGGAGGTTGCTAGCTAGTTAAGTGGGGAGGTGGTCGCTCTGTGTGGCTTTGCAGAGAGCGGCAGAAGAGGGCACCGGAGGGGTTTGTTGGGGGAAAGTTCACTGGTGCCGAAGACGACCCGGAGCACCAAAGACTCACCACTGGACTGGAACTTTGCTCAGGACTCCTGAACTCTGTGTGCAGACGCATTGCTCGGTGTCTGCCCTTTCACACTGTGCTACCACTGGGCCCGTGGGGCCTGGGTTTGAATGCATCCCTGTTCTACTGCTCCGCCTATATTTTCCCTTGTATTTCTCCTCTCATCCCTCTGTAAACAAATATTTCCCTTTGTTATATCCATTGTACTTTTCCTGTGGGGGTGTGTGTTCACTCTGGGGGGTTTGGAACAGGTGCCCCTGGGGTGGAAGGGATTTCTCCTGCTGCATTCCTGCGCGCGCCTTCTCTTGGTCAGAGCTGCCTGCAGAGCAGACTCCATCTTGGCCACGAGGGCGCTAAAGTTACAATTATACAATTCTGTATATGACCATATAGAACTAAAAGAAGGGCAGATATAAATAGTTGTGTGTGTAAGAGAGAGAGATGCAGTGCAGAGTCCTACTGCTCCAGAGGGAGAAGTGGGAGGCAGACTGGCCTTGTGGAAGAGCAATGCATCTCATGCTCACTGACACGCTCCTCTGTTGAATCCAGCATACACCCCATGTGTCACTCAACTTTTGTGTCGCCTTTAGAATACTGTGTCCCCCCCAGGAGAAGAGTGAGGGAGCTGTCCTTGTGCTCAGAGTAGAGCAGGGACTGCAATTCTTCCATTACACAAGCTGAATACACACCCACACCACAAATGCAGAGGTGATATTCATGTGATAAATTGATGTGTGTTGAACCTTTGACCTCTTCATCTGCCCTATAAGCACTATGACATTTCCCTGGGACTTTAAACCCCTTTGAGTAGCTATAGGCCATTTTCTTTCTATTCATTTTCCCCACAAACATTGAATTTTCTCCCACAATGACAACTTCACCTATGGTCCAGACCAGATAATATTCAGTGTACAACTGAGAAGAGTTTCTGTATGTGTAAATGTCACAGCTTTAAAGCCTGTGTCTCTAACCCTGTAGAACTTTATACAATTGGAAAAGGGAGTTTCTCAATGGTTCTAGTCCAAGCTATTGGACTTGAAATTCATTGCATTCTTAGGTATGAAATACAAATTTTAGGCCAGTTTTAGAGATTTTTTTACAGCTCCCACTAAGCTCTCTAGAGTTGGACTCCTAGTAATTATTTGACTTTGTCTTTACGGATTTAAAAATATGAGAGATTGTCCCAATAACTTTTTTTTAAAATCTCTACAATATTCTTAGTGGGTTTTATTCTGTAATGTATGTGGAATGTATAGAATACATGACAGTAAGGTGTGTAAGGTTTCATCAGCTGTCATTTAAAATGCCTGTACAGTTCATGAAGGCACCCTCTGAGTATGATACAAAAAGGGTCTCTACACTGGCTCTCCTAGTGCTATTGCAGAAATACATGATGGGACAGGCCTGTGTCACAGGATCTACACTTATATATCTCTGAAACCTAAAGAATGCCATCCTGTGCTGTGCCAGTGATTTAAATGATCCCTGGTAATATCCTCTCACAAACACATTTTTCCCAGGGCTAAAATATTCAATGAGAGTAGATTTTTTTTTTTAAACATTCTCTGAAGAAATCACAAGTTCAGACCTAGCAGCCACCATAACGTTAGCTACCTATTATTTTATGCCCTGTTGCTTATAGCTTTATACCCCAAAACCCTGCAAGTGTAAATTAGAAAAGGAAGATCTCAGGTAACAGTTATGGAGGATACGTTGTATTTCTGGCAATATTCTGAACTTAGAACATTAGAATGACTATACTGGGTCAGACCAATGGTCAATCTAGCCCAGTATCCTGTCTTCTGACAGTGATCAATGCCAGATGCTTCAGAGGGAATGAACAGAACAGATAATCATCAAGTGATCCATCCCATCGCCCATTCCCAGCTTTTGGCAGAGGCTAGGGACACCATCCTGCCAGTCGTGGCTAATAGCCGTTGATGGACCTATCCTCCATTAACTTATCTAGCTCTTTTTTGAACCCTGTTTGTGTCTTGGCCTTCATGACATCCTCTGGCAAGGAGTTGCACAGGTTGACTGTGTGTTGTGTGAAGAAATTGTTCCTTTTATTTGTTTTAAACCTGCTACCTATTAATTTCATTTAGTGACCCCTAGTTCTTGTGTTGTGAGAAGTAGTAAACAACACTTCCTTATCTACTGTCTCTACACCAGTCATGATTTTATAGACCTCAATCATATCTCCCCTTAGCCATCTCTTTTCCAAGCTGAAAAGCCCCAGTCTTATTAATCTCTCCTCATATGGAAGCTGTTCCATAACCCTAATAATTTTTGTTGCCCTTTTCTGTTCCTTTTTCAATTCCTTTTTTTGAGATGGGGCAACCACATCTGCAGGCAGTATTCAGGATGTGGGTGTACCATGGATTTATATAGAGGCAATATAATATTTTCTGTCTTATTATCTATCCCTTTCCTAATGATTCCCAACATTCTGTTAGCTTTTTTGACTGCTGCTGCCAATTGAGCTGGGCAAAGATAAAAACAAAAAATCTTTGAGTATTGAAATGAATTTGTTTCTGCCATGTTCTGGCTCCTTTAGACAGAAAGTGAATTTTGGTATTCACATTGGAAGTTCTTTTGTATTCATCCAGTCACTAAATAAAAAGAATATCATATGACCTATCTGACCAATCACAATTAATTAACACAGATTTTAGAATATTGATGACCATACATGTAAAGTTGAAAAATTAGTCTAATCAATTGAAATAAATATATCCAAGGAAGTAATACTCACTTGCATTTTCACAAAGAAATTATATTTTGTTGTTTTTCACTTCTTCAAGGAATAGTAAAAGTTCCTACATATTCAACACAATGGGACAAAATATATTACATATATTTATTCTAACAATGTCATTGGGAAGTTGAATCAACAGATGTCATACTGAGAACATTGTACTGACAGTATGTGATTACCAAGGAAACTTGGCATTCTAGAAACTCTTGGAGAGAGTGGAAAGACTGTCTTGGCTAAGACTCAGTCTTGGATCAATCTTTGCAGGGATTAGAAACCAAAGTCCTAAATCCCATTAGTGAATAGATGGAAAAGCTCAGTGTTGTACCCAGCATAAAAAAGTTCAGTTGTCTTACCCAATGTGAAAATCAGGTCAAGCTGGATGTGTGAATGTATAGGCTACCATGTGGAGGTATCTTCAAACCTGTAGACTAAGAATGGGGATAAAATAAGGAAATAATACCCAATTTTAGGTAATTTTATTATTCCTGTATTTTTCCTCAAATACTGGATTTTTAAAATAAGTCATTGCTGCTTGCCCTTTCCAACCCATTCCAAGTGTCCTTGTTCACTTACTTATATGTATCTCATTGTGCCTCTTCTTCTAGCACTAGTGTTCTGTTGTAACAATAGTGTTACTCTTCTGCTGAGCGATAGCAGGTGTCCAGGGCATTGGAGGTGAGAATTCCAGTGGAGGAGAAATCAGTGGTGTGGCGTCTGGGTATATTCTTACTGGTAACTTGCTTTATTTACAAATATACACCAGACCTGAAATAAGATGGTCAAACACCATGCAGAACAATCTCTTTTTCCAGTAATAATAATCCAACACCACTGCTCAGCTCCCTGGGAGTAACTCCTCCTTCTCAAGAATTGACTCTAATCAGTGTCTAAGACAGAGAGATAACTATCTTGCTGCTTGCACAGATCCCTCTCTCCCAATGCTGCCTCTACACACAGCCCTGCATAACGCAAAACTAACAAGTTAGCATGTCTTCCCAAGAGTCAAAACTTGCACGCACACTAAGAAAAAGACTGCATGTAGCTGTATTGCCTGGTGATGACTCTCACAATACAGTTAATAACGTTAGTCAATAAATGTATTGGTCTTCCATGCACCTCATTTTAAAAACCTATAATTATATGACACACTCTCTTTTTCTGTGCCTAATATGATTGCCTTTACAGTGGTTTACTTGATAGTCAAAGAGGGACCACGGGAGACTTCTGTTAGTTTTAGAGAATTTAGAATACGTAAAATAAGAGTCAATTTGGTGAAAGTGAAAACTTAAATTATTTTAGCTATTAATAAAATTCCATTACACTGTACTGCATGGGCAGCTGATTGTGTAGGGATCAGTAGTCATCAGTTATTGGTTGAACTAATCTTTGATTTCTTGTCTGCTAGAAAGCCAGAAGGTCAGGAAGGACACAAGTATGTATCTACTCTAAAACAAAACAAAACGCTTTATAATGGAAACACCAGGGGACCTTCAACTGTATGTGCACTCAAATAATCATAAGTAAACTCAGACTGGGAACAATAAGACAATCAACTGTGCCACAAAAGAAATAGAATAATATGAAATACATCTTACCTACAGTAACCTTTATTCCTAAAAGCCCTGCTCACCTTTTCAAATAAATGGCCTGCTGTTTAGAGGTAGAATAAGAAGTAACTCGGATTTATAACTGAAAATGGTTATTGCTTTTGAAAGTTTAAACAGCAGTTCAATTTTTCTTCAAAGTTATCTTTATGGTTTCAAAATGCACCATACCGTGTTCTGTATATCTTTCTGTTTAAAATCAGTTATGAGAGATTTTACTTTTAATTAACCAACCACTATCAGATAACAATTTGCAGCAAAACAAACAAAACCAAACAAACCAGCAATCAGTTTAAGATAATGGATGTTTTAGTAATCCTTAGTGAGCTTTTTTTCTGCTTCTGGATCCCCATCCCTGAAAAGGTGGCATCTTTTCTAGATGACAATTTAGAAAAACAATCTGGAGACTGAAATATCAGACAACGAAGAAGAAATCTGTTTGTGGAGAAGGAGACAAAAAAAATCCACTCAAAAATCTCTCCTTAGGGATATCGCCATTTATAAATAGCTTTTGCAGGGCTCAATAAAAATGCTTTTGTGCTATCAGAAAGCAAAAATCAATCCAGTTCACCCCCCTCTATCTGGGAATAACTTTCCTGATCAAGAGGGGACAGAAACATTCACCTCTCCATCTAAGGACATCATCACACAGAGAAAGCTGCTACTGGCATAACAGAAGACTGCCACCCTTTTAGATATTCTGTGACTAGAAGGCTTCCCTGCAGTAGCGGCGCCAGCTTTGCCGGCGCCCTAGGCGGCGGCAGGTCCCGCCCCCGAAATCCCGCCCCCAACAGCGGCGGCGGCAGGTCCCGCCCCCAAATTTCTACGGGCGGCGGGGGCGCAGGCGCCCCCAAAATAGCAGCGCCCTAGGCGACCGCCTAGGTCACCTAATGGGAGCGCCGGCCCTGCTTCCCTGTAGGTGAAAAAGCCCTGGTTTTCCCACAGATTAATGCTGTTTAATACAATGACCAGCTTCCTGAGGTACCTAAGCTATGACAACTTCTGAGATTCTATCAGGACGCTCTACGGATCGGGGGGTTTGGGGGGGGGGGGAAAGATTTACAAAAAGGGAGACCGTGCTTCATGAAATGTTATGTTGTTAAGTTGTGCACATATAAAACAAATCCTTAGGGAAAACTACTAACCTATAAAACCAGTTTTCTTGATAACTCAGATACACACATATACCTAGAGAGAGTGAGAGGGAGGCTGTAGTTGAAAATGTTATTAAACTGACAAATGAAAACTCAGCCAAAGCCCAGCTGTTGAGTGAGACTGTAAGGAAGAAAAAAACACCCCTAACTTATGATAAAACCTATGCTAGTGATCCACTCGCAAACTGTAGTCAACTATTCCAACTACCAGTAAAATATCAGTAATGATTCTGTTGCCTCTTTTTACCAGAGTAGCTAAGCCAAAATTGGGGATCTTGCAGGTTGTTCCAATTAGGAGGAGAGATTGATGGTGGAGATAAGAATCTTTGATGTAATCTTGTTTATTGGCACAGAACCTACAAAGCCCTGTTTCCCTGAACATAGGAGGAACCAAACAACAGAAGCTGGTTTCCTTGCTCAGAGCTCCAAACCTCTTTTACGTAGCACCCAACCTAAAACCTCTCTTTGTGCGTCTCCCAGGGCCACACACCATGCTTGTCCAAGCTGTGGCTGCAGCTGTGCAGTCTATTTCTGTGTGCTGCTCTCCTTTAACACTCCTCCCCACTTTTTCTCACCCTGGCCTTGCCCAGAACAATATGCAGCAAAGTTTGTGTTGCAGCTTTGAACAGAAATGGGTACTAGAAATGATTCCCATCTGCTGCAGAAGAATCTGAGAAACAACTTTCCTTGTTTCTGAGGCAGCACAGACACAGATCTCCAAAATACAGTCTTAATTGACATGAGTTTACTTGAGTTCAGGGAACAGGACCAAGCTTCCCTTGTCTATGACTGTTTTGGATCACAAAGGAAAACACACTTGAATTCAAATATTGTCACTTATCTGTTAAATGTAATACCAAGTACTGCATAGTGGTTTCTAAATTAATATCTATTATTTCCTCTAACTGGGCACCGTATACTGAATTGGCTGGAATATGGGTCTAGGTTCCTTCTTCCATCTCTACCCTCCATGATTTATCTGCAATAGTAACTAAATCAAATAACAAACCTCTGGTAAGAAGGTCACCATTAATGACCCATTAAAGCTTTTATTGCCAGAAAAAATTATAAATGATTTTCTGAACATGACCACTAATGCTGGGTTAGATCCCCCCTTTGTGTGGAAAAGCCCTTAGAGAAAACCATGGAGAAGGGTAAGAAAGCTCAACAATATTCTCTTACTGAATTTTTCTCCACCTTGTTCAGCTCCTGGGGATGTGGGGAGAGGGTGAGGGGAAAGTAGGATTTTCCCACCCACCGAATAGGGATTAATTTTGCCCCAAACTTTGTTAGGCATCCTGCTGCTTTGTCCCAGACCTCTGACATCATGCCCCTCACCTCCGAGCCTCAAAAATTAGCTATAGGGTGTGTGTGTTTTTTAAATCTTCCCTACAGCAGCCCAGGGACTTGGTAGATAGGTTTGGTTGTAAAATTCATTTAATGAAAACTCCCATAAAAGGGATCCTTTGCATGCAGGGGTTTATGGGATTGGCAGGGAGAATGATGCAAAAACCTCCTGGGCTCTATCCTTCCTTCCCCATATTCAGATCTATGTCCCCATGGAGGGTTGTCTATAGACTCCATGGCAGGGGAGAATAGTGCATTGTTCCTGGCATGGCAGAAAGAAAGACAAGACACCAGGAATGTGGTGGGAACTATCTGGCAATAACTCATCCCAGTGCAAGTCATCTTTCCTCTGTAATTTGTTCCCCCTGATGGGGGGCACTCCACACCTCATCCCACTACCATTTCTGGGACCCCATTGTCCTCCCCTTGTACTAGTTGGGGAAGAAGAGGCTGTGTCCTTGCTGTATGAGACATTAGAACCCCTTTCCCCTTCCCTTCTTTGGTAGGTGCCTTCTAACCCCCTTCCAATTCTGGTTTATCAGGGAACTGAATCCCCTGTGAAATGAATGCCTGGGCTGGGCACCTGCCACATTTGTGGCTAAATGAATTTTACAACCAAACCTACTCACCAAGTCCCTGGGCTGCTGTGGGCAAGGTTTTAAAAAAAACACCTGATAGCCCCTAGGCCAATTGGCAGTGAGGGGAAAAAAAATCCTTCCAATCCCAAAAGATGTTTAGCATGATGCCCACAGCAAGGCTCAAAATACAGTCCTATCCTAAGTCTGAGAGGAGGAGCTTTTGTTCCTAGCACAAAATGGAACCCAGGGCAAGGGGAAGTGCTATAGCCATAGAACCTCTATCCCCAACCCACAAAGAGGGGAGGGGAGGGGAGGAGACAGGTGAGGGATTGCAACACTGAGGGTGATACAACAAACAGAGAGAGGGAACACAGGAAGGAAACATACCATTTGCCTAACCATAAGTACACATATTAGCTGCACATGCCGTGGATTAAGCAGACTTATTCCATATCAACACTGCATGGTAGACTAAAACCTTGGAAGGTCCACTTGAGACACAATAGCCTCTGAAAGGATTTTTATTCCATGAACCCTAGGTTGTGCCAGAAACAGCTTTCTATACACACACTGAAAAAAAGAAAGAAAAAAAAGTCACCACTGAGGTCATGTGCAGCACCTGAGGTCAATAAAGAAATAGGCAGAAACCAAGGTGGATATAATGAATGTATCAGTGTCTAAACATGAGTTAAATAAAGTAAGTTTTCCTGACAGTTAACTGCATGAGACAGCTGCAGTTAGGAAGTGAGGTATACATTGAATCCCTTGAGGCATCCATTAAGCAAATGTTTGGAGTGACTCTGGTTTTTTTGATCCTGTAAGTTTGGACTGCTACCAAAACAAAGGAGGTTTAGGCTGATATAAGTCTCACAGACACATATATGCATGAACCCCTTGAATAGTGCTTAAGAAATAATCCTTTTTCTAAAAGAATGAAAATTGAGTGCCCTAACCATTCATGCCTGACCTCAAATTAGATGACCATTACTGGCTAAATTTCCATTAAGGTAAGCCTGAATTTCATAGTTAAATTGTCCAACTGCACGTGTGATTGGGCTAACTAATGCACATCTGCACACTTGAATATTTTTAACTTATGAGCACAGAGCTCAGTCCTTAGAGTGTGCAACTGAGCCATCGGGGGCTGAAACAGTCCCCAAAGTAATTTTGGCTGTTCTAAATTACACCCATGAGGTCACTGTGCTGGTGGAGGATCAAGAGGAATGTCATGCAGTCCACCATGCGCTCCCCCGCACTGTATAATCTTCTGCAAAGGGAATCCTCAGCTATGCCTGTAGGGCAACTTGCTGATCCTTTACACTGCTGAGGAAGTGAAAAAGAGCTGGGTGGGGTTAGAGGATTGTATCTACAATGCCTATTTTGTGATTAAATGATGGACTAAATAGGTGGGCCTGGTACCACAGCCCTCTGTTAAGCCTGCAGTACATTTTCAAACCCTTTGCTTAGATTGATGAGGTAAGATGAAGAGTAAATTTTTTTCTACCAAACAAACCTGAAAACCAAAGTCAGACTTTTCTTCCTTTTTATTCAAAATGTGTGTGAATAGGTATACTGGTCCTTTGGAGTTCAGGAGAGGAATGCTTCTGGACCCCCACCCCACAATGGCCCTGGGAAAGAAATCTTGCTTTGCCAACCTCTATATTAGCATTTTATCTAGGGTCAGCAGGAGTTAACTGGATTTGTTTGGCAGGTGGGCCTTGTTAGCCTGTCATGGAGGAGCTATTTAACCTCCTGACGTTGAGTAGGTGGGCAATTCAGAGAGCGCCCATAGCAAGTTTTTTTTTTTTTTTTTTTTTTTTAAAAGCTGTGATGTGTGAGTCTGCTGTACCTTAACTTACTGCTGTTATTGTTTGTTGAAGAACCACTGCAACCTGGGAGCTGAGGTAAAAAGTCAGTGGTAACCCTTATGTTTTTTGGCTTGTTCTTTTAACAGCCTAAATAAAACCTAGTACCTCAGGAAGTGGGACTATATATCTTTATTAACAGGGGGATTCTGGTATCTTTCTTCTGAGGGGGAACCTGGACTTCATTACAATGTGCTGAATCATAGAGGGAGTCTAATTCTCTCCTGTTCTGTACAGTCACTTATACCCATATGTAGGGGTGAAAAGAGCTACTAGTGTAATTTGGCAGTGTTTTGCACCCTTTGGGGTAAGTGTAAGTGACTGTGCAAGGTAGCTGGGAAACAGGTCTGTAATGTAGATTCCTTTCTGTTCCTCCTCAAACCTCTAAGAATTGTGCTTGAAGGAAGGTGACTCTTGGGGGAGGGCATCCTAATAAAAAATGTCCTGTCATATTTTCTATATAGGCACTTACTAAATAGAGCCACTGCCTCTACTTAGTGTTGCCCAACACATTTTATAAGATGCTGTTTTCAGTTGCTTTTAATATTGCTAACCTTAAAACCATTCAGGCTGAAATTTCCCAGGCTGGGTCTCTGCTTCCAGTGGAATCTTCTTGGGAAGTCTCACATAACTAGTCCCAGATGTTTCTGAGAACTACATGGGGAGAGGTGGGGGAGAATGTTGTCTTGGCCAGCCATTTCACTGAGAAGCTGTACAGCTCCATTGTCTAGATCAGGGACTTGACATTTGACAGCAGGGGTTGTCCTAATACCAGAAATGTGCCTTACCTGTTCTTGTGAAAGACTACACACTTGGCCAAATAGTAAGACCCTCTTATTATTTTTTAAAGTGCACACGCTCATAGTTGTTAGAGTTTGGTGGCTAAAATCTCTGAAGATTCCCTCTGTACTGAGTGTGCTCCAATCCAGGGAAGCAGTGGTTGAGCAGGACTCTCTTGCAATTGCGGTGATGCTGGGCACAAGATCTGGGAACAAGGCCACTCTCTCATGGGCAATCAGTTCAGCTTTTGCTGGTTCCCAGGCAGATTGTAAGAGAAGGAAGCAGCCTAACTACAACATGGAGGCAGGGGAAAGAGTTGGATGTGGGATGATAAGGTGGGGGTGGGAGGAGAGAGAGTATAGTGTATTGGTTAAGGCAGTTGGATACTGCTCTGGATAACTGGATTCATTCCTCCCTCTGCCACAGAAAACTTGTGTGATGATAGGCAAGTTTCTTTTACCAAAACTTTTCACAGGTGGCCACAAGTTGTGTGTTCCTCTCTTTCTGGATGCCTGGTTTTATATCCATGGGTCTGATTTTCACAAGTGCTGAGCACTCATTACTGCAGCTGAAGTCAATAGAAACTGTGCTTTGAACATAGGAAGTGCTATATAATAGTACGTATTTTGAAGAACAGGTCATGAAAATGTCAAATTGGGCACCCAAAACTAGTGAATACTCTGACCTTACTCTTTGTTCCTTGTCTATGAAATGGGGATACCACTCCTTCATCTCACAGGGTGTCTGAAGCACTCCGATACTATGCAGGGATCGGCAACCTTTGGCACGTGTCCCGCCAGGGTAATCCCCCTGGCGGGCCGGGCCGGTTTGTTTATCTGCCGCGTCCGCAGGTTCGGCCGATCGCGGCTCCCACTGGCTGCGGTTCGCCGCTCCAGGCCAATGGGGGTTGCGGGAAGTGGCACAGGCCAAGGGATGTGCTGGCCGCAGCTTCCCGCAGCCCCCATTGGCCTGGAGCGGCAAACTGCGGCCAGTGGGAGCCGCGATCGGCCGAACCTGTGGACGCGGAAGGTAAACAAACCGGCCCGGCCTGCCAGGGGGCTTACCCTGGTGGACCGCATGCCAAAGGTTGTCGATCCCATTGCTATAGTGATCAGTGATTTCCTTATGGACTTTTCTATGTCACTCATCAGCCTCCAGAGACAAGTTTGAATAGTGTGCAGTAAATAAGGCCTCTGACCACAAGTTGAACAATGCAGGGTAGGGGGTTGACAGATTTAGAATAGCAGTTTATTAACTGAGCACTCTGCTGTCCACCCAGTGCACTGAAAGAGGTAGGGAGCCTGTGGAAAAAGTAGTGTGTGATCATGTAATTAAATACTGCATCAAGGTGTATACTTATAAGAGGGACAAATTACAGTTGCACAAGCAACCTTAATTCTGGCATTTCTTAATTCTTGAGTTCTCAGTCTCAATGATCATTTAATATAGCTTTTGTCTGTAATTGTAGAAATAACCTGAGATGAGCTGCAGCAAATCTGATTTAAATGTGTACTTGGATCAAGCTGCTCCCTCACTGTCATCTATAATTTGTTTCTTCCTCCTATCTAAATGTGTGAGAAGAGAGAACGTTGTAGTCGAGTGCAGGCAACCCTTCTATTGTAATTCTAGCTGTCCAGAAAACTGTGGACTTAAAATCCTATACATCCTGGGATGCTTATATGAGCTACAAGTAATCGCACATTTATATATATATAAACGAACTGCAACTTACAGTTCATTAACTAGTGATTTCTATTAATATGGAAAGCTATTCCTGATTAAGCTGATGTAAATGAGATCAGAATCTGGCCTACTGTTTTAGTCTACACAGTGTCATGAATGTAAATCATCCACAAAATTCTTGAAAACTATAGAAGTCAGTATTAGTGTAATGGTTATTTAAAGATATAGCTTTTCAAACAAGGAAACATTACTTGGTGATAAAATTCAGCTACAGTTTACATTTAGTGACTTGATTTCTAAGTCCTTATTTAGCATCTTTGGAAAACACTGATCCACGAATTTCTACATAAGCTAAAATTATCTCCCAAATTCTGTTGGGGGGCAACTATACATCTGTACTGACCATGGTTGAAGTATTGTATTTAATCTATCAAGATAATTGGATTGAAAGAATAACATAACTTTTGTTATAGAACAACAATCTTAAATAAGCATGGTGGTGGTTTCCTCAGTGAACCTCAGAGGAGGGTAAATATTCCCAAAGATCAGAGCCTAATGTGAGGCTCCTAAAGGCCACATTTTTGAAAGAGCTTTACTCCTGTTTATTCATCTAAATGAAATGGCCTGATCGTCAAGTGTGGTGAGCACCCAGCAGTTCCCATTGAGTTCTGTCCTTTTCAGAATCAGGCCACTTAGTTGGGTGTGGAAGTATGGTTTGGGATCCAAGTTTTTGACACCTGCTTTTGAAAGTATGAGCTGAACTTTTCATAGGCTAGGCTTCTGGGATTGGGGGGGAGAGAATTAACTCTTTGTCTCCCTGCCCCCACCACTAAACCTAGTCATTATGACAGCCGATATATATCTAATCAGATGCATTTCTTGGATTAGAAACAACTTGAATTCTTCTCTTCTGTGAGGTAAGAGAAGGGAATGCTGACTCATTACAATATACTGCTGTTCCTAACTGAATTCTAGTAGAGTTTAAATGCCAGACATGGCAACTATTAAAAATATATAAAACTTGGTACTATCACCAACACACACACATGATCACATAACCTTAATTAAGAAAATCACATTGACTTGTGGTTCCTCAAACAGTCGGAGAAGCTTATCCTTGTGCCTCATTAGCAGGGCCGGCGCAACCCATTAGGCGACCTAGACGGTCGCCTAGGGCACCAACATTTGGGGGGCGCCGGCACCTCGGTCGTCGGTGGAATTTCAGGGGCGGGACCTTCCGCCGCCTAGGGCGGCGAAAAAGCTGGCGGCGCTCCTGCTCATTAGGTGTTTCATTTTCCATTTATCTTGCCTGTCCTATAGGGAGCTCTCTTGTAGATCTTAAACTCAAATTGATCAGCTTCTCTTGCTCTTGTGAAGGAGACAACCTCTAATCTTAGTTTCCTGACTAGTAAACATGCTCACAAGAAGCATTTGGTGTAGCAAGAGCAACACGCTCCAATACGTTTTTGGTTCCTTTTAGCTTATAAGACTCAGAGTAGAATCTTGTAGAAGGGGGAATAGCTTGTTAAAGGCATTGCTGATTCTTATATCCTCACAAACAAATTAATTGTGCATTATCTAATTGGGCAATAAATTCTAGATTTTTATCTTCATGATATAATTAACATTATAAAATTAAAATACTTCAAATAAACTTGATTCTGAAAGTGCAGGATTTGTGCCTGTGCCTGCATCCACAAAGGGACAAAAAGAAATTGTGATACTGAGTGTCGCAACACCCAACTTTTAGGCACCTAAAACTTCCTGTAACACTGTAATCCACAAAACCTCAGTTAGGTGCTTAGGCTCCCTACCCCCTGAATTGGAGAGGGAGGCCCCTTAGCGTACAATTAACAAAAGCCAGCATGCTAGGCAGGGATCTGTCAATGAGCGAGCAGGGCTTAGGACACAACACCCCAAGTCCAGGCTGCAGGGAGGCACATCTCTACTAGTAATAACTGGAACCCCTCCCTGGAGTCAGGTGGCTTAAGCATCTAAACTGTTTGTTGCAGAACAAACTAGGTGCCTTCCTTACTCCATGCAATACAGCAAGAGGAATTGGTGCTGGAAGCTGGATACTAACTTGGGCTGTGGGAGACACTAGTTCAATTCCCCACCTCTGCCTGAGTGTGACAGGATTTGAACAGGGGTCTCCCACAATGTTGAGTGCCCTGACCACTGAGCTATGGCATTCTGATATAGGGCGTCCTCATTTCCTCCTGTTAAACTTTTCCCCACTGTGCATAACTACTTAATCCTCAGATGAGAGAGTGACTCTATAGCATAGTGGTTAGGGCACCCACCACACCTACTATTATTACTCCACAGTGGAAGAACTTCAACAGACTGAGGGAGACCCACATGAAAATATCCTGTAACTCAGCAGTTAGAGCACATTCCTGGGACAGTATGAACAAGGGTCTCCCCCCTTTGCCTGAAGAGAAGAAAGGTGTGGGACTTGAACGTGGGTCTCTCACAGTTGAGTACTCACCTTATAGCTTGCAGCTCAGTATCTCCTCCTCTGGCAGATAGATTCTGAATAGGATCTGACCTAGTAGGCAACCTCTGAGCATGCCTACCAGACTGGGGCCCCACAGATAATGTAAGTGCTCCTCTGCCTATTGTCAACAGTTCATGGCTTGCACTGGGGCTTAGGCAGGAGTTAGGTACCTGGGTGCTTTGAGTGAGGCAGCAGTGCACATGCCGGGAGGCAAACAGTTAGGGATCTTTAATAGCAGAAGCCTAAGCATGGGATGAATTTAGGTGCCTACAGTGAAAAGCCCAACTAAGTGGGGGATTTGTGGATTGCAATGGAGCCTAAAGGGACTTAGGTGCCTAATTACCATTGTGGATCTGGGCCTAAATCATTCTATTAACATGGGTTTGCTTGTGCTGCAAAGAACAGCTTTGTCACTACAGGAGGAGGATGCCTGCTGCTACACCTCTTCATGATGTGTAGCCCCCTCCCCCCCCATGGCACCCAGCAAGTTTTGCTGCCTGGTATATTGAAGGCTGCACCCTTCTGCCTGGTGCCTTGTGCCCTCAGAGGTGTAGAGAGAGCATAGCAGGGCTTGTATTTGCATTCCTCTGCTGTGCAGGCTTGTCATGCTCTCCCAACTACTTCCGTATCTACAGAGCACCAGGGTGCAAACTCTTCAAAGATTAGAAGACTGCCACCTGCTCGAGCAGGTTCTAACCTCATGTAATGGGGAGCAGTGGTACAATTATAACACTAATTATTTAAACCATCACTGCCCAAGAACAGGAAGTTGTTTCTATTGTTCCTTGTGAATTACAAGTTGCCTCTGTTTTGAGGAGCGTCAACTTGCTGTAAGAACCAAGAATCCTCCTTGGGTAGCTAAGTGCTGCCTGCCATGTTAAAAGGGAGCAGTAAAGGTGAGGAAACAAGGAGAAGGTAGCACAAGGAGTAGGGGAAGTCTCCCCACATCTTTTCTGTCCCTGGCTCACTCTGCAGGTGCCATCCAGTGTGGTTTTCAACTCTTACCGCCTGTCCTCTGGAAGTAATCTTAGCAATACTGCCTTGTGCATTACATCCCATAATCAGCTGAACCAGCTGTAATTTAGTAATACTTCACATTAAACAACTTTCTTCTATCCATTGATTCCCTTGTAAACCCTTATCTATTCATCTAACTCAACATTCACTAGTTTTCAATATCCAATTAAAATTATGTCTAACTGAAGACTTAATTCCTATTTATTGTCTCTTTATTCAACAGCCCTGGACCTGCAACAAACAAGTAGCAGTGCTTGACTAATTATCTTGTGTTAACTCTTGACAGGTATTCATAAAGGGACACTGAGTCAGTCTCACATCACTCCCATAAATCCCCCACTGCCTTACTGGACTGCCTCTCAAAAGAAAATTTAGGGTTCATCAGGAATAGAGAGGTTATTTTACCTCTGTTCTAGGCACTGGTGTGACTGCTGCTGGAATACTGTGTTCAGTTCTGGTGTCCACAATTCAAGAAGCACGTTGATAAATTGGAGAGGGTTCAGAGAAGATCAGTCAAGCAAAAGGCCCTGCAGCTGCACCTCCTCAGTCTGACAACCTAAAAAGTACAGCTGAGCTGCATCAACTAGACAGCCTGATGGAATGCTCTGCCTGATTTGGCTAAAGAAGTGATCCGGCTTGCTCTTAGACACAACAGTGGCAGTTCCCTGGCTGCTCAAAGTATTCACCTGTTGCTGTGATAGAAATAAGACAGGTTCAGGAGCTGCCTTGTTCCAGTCCTCCTCTTGCCTCTGACCTGAGCCAGCTCAGCCTTTCCTTGCCTCAGTCCAGGTACCCTGGTTCTGACCCTGGGCTTCAATTCATTGCTACTGAATCCTGGTCTAAGCATTAGGCATGACTGCCACATCCCAGTCACCTGAGAAGAGCCATGAGAATGATTAAAGGATTAGAAAACATGCCTTATAATGATAGATTGAGCTTCTTGAGTCTATTTAGCTTAAAAAACCAAAGGTTTAGTCTAGAAGTACCTAACTGGGAATAATATTTAATAAGGGGCTCTTCAGGGAAAGGTATAACAAAATCCAATGTCTGAAAGTTGAACCTAGACCCATTCAGACTAGAAATGAGGTGTACATTTTTAACAGTGGGAGCACTTGGAACAACTTATCAAGAGTCATGGTGGATTCTACATCAGTGGCAATCTTTAAATCAAGATTGTATTTTTTTCTCTTGGAGTTATTACAGTGAAATTCTGTGTCATGTGGAAGGACAAACTAGATGAGTGCAATGGTTCCTTCTGGCCTTGGACTCTGTGAAGTCTGGCTTCTTGACTTCCAGTAGTGTGTGGTTGGTTTATTTGTGTGCCTCCTCCCCCTTACTCCCTATAGACTCCTAAACATTTGCTGTTCCAATGCACAGCATCACACCACCTAAGCCCTTTGTGAATATGGTTGGCAGGGCAGGGGGACAGATCCATATCATTTGAGGCCTGGGGTGAGGCTGTTCTAAATATTGGTGATACCAAGCACCTGAGAGAGAAAAGGGAGGAGGCTTAAGCCACCCTGTGGGGAAGGGGAAAAATACATTCCACATAAGAGCTTAATGTTAACTTCATTTAGGTCTCCGTAGGAGATTCTATTGTCCAGCAGTAATCTCCATAACTCTTTCTGATCTGATAGATACATGAGAGCAAACATTTATACACAAACTCTAGCATTTCTTTATCAAAGAAGATCCTGAGTTTACAGTCTACTACATGTTTTTAAATAAAAAATTCGTGTTTGCTTTTGGATGCAAATTGATTTTTAGAATCATCTGGTTTTCAATTTATTAAAGACATGACATAACTCCATAAAATACATGTCCAAGTATCTTAACCCTAACCCCAATACCCTTTGTATATGGAAGAGAAGGGGTGTATTTCTTCTAGCTTTATGAGCTCCAGCTGATTAGTGTGTGTGTCAGAGGCTCTTCCTGACAGCAGCAATCCAAAATTCTATCTAATACAAAAATGGATACTTAAATTCTTGTGGCATTAAAAAAACAACCTGAATGGGACACAACTCTACAGATACTACTTACGGTAAAATTAAAAATGGGCATCTGAATAACAAACTAACTCCCTCCAGGAAATATAGCACACTGGGCCTAACCTGAGTTAGGGAGGAGTCAGTTACTGTTCTTTACACTTACAGGAGCTGTGAGAAATAGCAGTGAAGCCTGCATCACTTCAGTTGTCTTAGATCTAGCTCACCCGCTCTCAAATTTTAATGCTGTAGAAAATTTCAATGAGAGATTTTTTTCAGTCTCTTAAATCTTTGTCAGCCCTGAAGAAGAACATCTGTGTTATTGTAACTTATGTTGAATGCTGGTAGCTTTTTAATGAGACTGGCTTACCAAGTGTGTTATGCAAGCAAGCAAGCAATCAATCCATTGGTTAGCTGAAATCATAAATCCTGTTCAGGTGCTGATGCTCTCCATATGGGAGAGGCATGAGGAAAGTATGTGTTCTGGCTTCCCTTTCTGCCATGTATCTGAAGAATTAACACTCACTGTCTTATGGTCTGTTTCTAATCAGGCTCATAATATCAATTGTTGAGCTACTGTATATGAACCTGCTGCTGTAAAAACAGCACAACTCCTTTTCCCTTGTTAGTTAATATGTACCAAAAAGCTGCAGGAAAAAATAGCACTGAGTACAAAATCTTCAAAGAGATGACTGTCAACTTTGCTACTCTGACCATATTTTAATTAATCAAATCATTCAATAAATAGTAACTCAGAGTAGTCATTGGTTCTACATTGTGGTATTAAAAAGACATGGGTTGGGGGAGGGTACAAAACAACAGCGTTAATTTTTTACCACAGTGCCCAAAAGCCAGAAATACATCTTTTTTTCTGCTTCCCTGTAGGTTTGAATCTGATCTTGTTTCTCTAGAAAATCTGGATTAAAATGGGCCTGTTCTTGAGGGGGCAGAACAGCCTTTTTAGCCAAATGGATTTAATTGTAAAATCATGTGATATGTGCAGCTTAATATGTCTCAATGAAAATTTCCAAAAGATGAAATTCTAGAGACACAGGTGAATTGAAACTGAAGAAAATTTCATGGAAAAATTGTGTTTAAATTGTAGAAAGCTTTTATCAAATCCTTAAACAGTATTGGCAGGGATTAACTTTGTTTTTTAATAGTGTGACGGGGTACCTAGGATGGCCCACACTCAGAATGCCACACTTTAGGGTGACAGCAAGAATTAGGATATCCCCCAAAACTGGTGGTTTGCTCCTATAATTAGATTTACCAAGCCAGTAACATGTGCTTCTGCAGTAACACACTGGTTAATGAGAAGCCAAACACAATCCCCTGTAGGCCATCCAGCCCTCGGTTCCCATCTAGACAAAGAGGTCTGTTATAGTGAGGAGTGATTGAAAATTGAATTCACCATATGTGCGTTGTTTTTTCTAATCCCAAAGGATCAGACACTTACTCCAGGTCAATATGCATTACCCAAATATCACACTGTCACCAACCTTTAGTAAACTAACTAAAGATTTATTAATAGATTATATACATACAAATAATCACAAAGTCCTTATATCACTTGTAGCAGTGATGGAATAAACTGTTGGCTTGCAAAGGTCCCTCTGGTAACTTCCAAAAGACTGGAAGGTCCTCAGTCCATAATTCACGATGCTCCTTTTAGTTGTAAATCCACAGTCCAGAGAATTAGAGCAGAAAAGAGGCAAAATGGAGTTGTCTCCTGTCTCTTTCATAGCCTTTTCCATGTGCATGGAAACTTTCTGTCCCAAACACAGACCACAGCCCCTGTGTATGGAAAGTTACTGGCCCAAGATGGAGTCCAGTGTCACATGGATTCAACAAGGGCAAGTTATATATAAGGGCCTTCTATAATGAGATAACTGGCTCTGTGGATATGGGGAAAGCGATGGACACGATATTTCTTGACTGTAGCAAAGCTTTTTATATGGTCTCCCACAGTATTCTTGCCAGCAAGTTACAAAAGTATGGATTGGATGAATGGACTATATGGTGGATAGAAATCTGGTTACATCGTCGGGCTCAAAGGGTAGTGATCAATGGCTCGATGTCTAGTTGGCAGCTGGTATCAAGCGGTGTGCCCCAAGGGTCAGTCCTGGGACCAGTTTTGTTCAACATCTTCATTAATGATCTGGATGATGGGATGGATTGCACCCTCGGCAGTTCGCGGATGACACTAAGCTGGGGGGAGAGGTAGATATGCTGGAGGGTAGGGATAGGGTCCAGAATGACCTAGACAAATCGGAGGATTGGGCCAAAAGAAATCTGATGAGGTTCAACAGGACAAGTGCAGAGTCCTGCACTTAGGATGGAAGAATCCCATGCACTGCTACAGACTGGGGACCGACTGGCTAAGCAGCAGTTCTGCAGAAAAGGATCTGGGGATTACAGGGGATGAGAAGCTGGATATGAGTCAGTAGTGTGCCCTTGTTGCCAAGAAGGCTAACGGCATATTGGGCTGCATTAGTAGGAGCTTTGCCAGCAGATCAAGGGAAGTGATTGTTCCCCTCTATTCGGCACTGATGAGGCTACATTTGGAGTATTGCATCCAGTTTTGGGCCCCCCACTACAGAAAGGATATAGCCAAATTGGAGAGAGTCCAGCAGTGGGCAACGGAAATGATTAGGGGGCTGGGGCACATGACTTACGAGGGGAGGCTGAGGGAACTGGGCTTATTTAGTCTGCAGAAGAGATGAGTGAGGGAGGATTTGATAACACCTTCAACTACCTGAAGGGGGGGTTCCAAAGAGGATGGAGCTAGGCTGTTCTCAGTGGTATCAGATGACAGACCAAGAAGCAATGGTCTCATGTTGCAGTGGGGGAGGTCTAGGTTGGATATTAGGAAACACTATTTCACTAGGAGGGTGGTGAAGCACTGGAATGGGTTACCTAGGGAGGTGGTGGAATCTCCATCCTTGGAGATTTTTAAGGCCCGGCTTGTCAGAGCCTGTCTGGGATAATTTAGTTGGGGTTGGTCCTGCTTTGAGTAGGGGACTGGACTAGATGATCTTCTGAGGTCTCTTCCAACCCTAATCTTCTATGAGCATATCATATGTCTCTACATGTTTTGCTGAATCACAGGGGATCGCAACTGGCTTCTTGCTGTGTGAGGCATCCCAGGAAAGGCCTACTGGGTGGGATGAAATTCTTCAATTGCCCATTGTGAGAGTGGAGTGTCCTTAATGAGCCATAAGCACATAGCTGTCTAGTCCTGATAAAAATCTGGGGGATGTCACCCGGGAATACAATACATGTTTAAGATACAAGTAAATAGTCAATATTCATAACTTTAGATACAAAGATGATACATGCATATAAACAGGATAATCATACTTAACAAGTCATAACTTTTGCATTGATACCTTACATGACATACTATGTACAAGATTTATGGAAATTGTGTAACAGTGCTAACAGTGATATAAATGGTCACCTTTCATATACACAGCATCACAAATAGGAATAAACTCTGACAAAGCAAGAGTATACAGGTTGTGCCAACTTTGTATGCAATAAGTAGCATCTTACTTCACAAGTAGCCTTGCGCCAACCAGATTTGAATAATCTTTGTTCTTGCACAATAAAAGGCACTAAACATGCCAGTCAACAAATGCATTGAATGATTCTGAACTCTTATGCTTTTGGTTATCCATTACTCTGCACCTCATGCAGTCATGGACCTGGAAAAATAGGTGCAAAATAGCTTTTCAATTAATGTTGGGGTTTTTTGTGGTGAGAGAGTATTATATGAGCAGATTGTAAACTCAAATAGCTAAAGAATAGGGCTGTCAAGCAATTAAAAAATCTTGATTAATCACATGATGAAAAAATTAATTGTGCAGTTAATCGCGCTGTTAAACAATAATAGAATACCATTTATTTAAATTTTTTTGGATTTTTTTTCTATGTTTTCAAATATATTCATTTCAATTACAACACAGAATATAAAGTGCACAGTGCTCACTTTATATTTTATTACAAATATTTGCACTGTAAAAAAACAAAAGAAATAGTATTTTTCAATTCATCTCAAACAAGTACTGTAGTGCAATCTCTTTATCATGAAAGTTGAACTCACAAATGTAGAATTATATACAAAAAAATAACTGCACTCCATAACAAAACAAATTTAAAACTTTACAGCCTACAAGTTCACTCAGTCCTACTTCTTGTTCAGCCAATCACTCAGATAAACAAGTTTGCAGGAGATAATGCTGCCCACTTCTGGTTTACAGTGTCACCTGAAAGTGACAACAGGTCTTTGCATGACATTGTTGTAGCTGGCGTCTCAAGATAATTACATGCCAGATGCGCTAAAGATTCACATGTTCCTTGATGCTTCAACCACCATTCCAGATGACATGGGTCCATACTGATGATGGGTTCTGCTTGATAACTATCCAAAGCAGTGTGGGCTAATGCATGTTCATTTTTGTCATCTGAGTCAGATGCCACCAGCAGAAGGTTGATTTTCTTTTTTGGTGGTTCGGGTTCTGTAGTTTCCGCATCGGAATGTTGCTCTTTTAAGACTTCTGACAGCATGTTTCACCCCCCGTCCCTCTCCGATTTTGGAAGGCACTTCAGATTCTTAAAGCTTGGGTAGAGTGCTTTAGCTGTCTTTAGAAATCTCACGTTGGTACCTTCTTTGTGTTTTGTCAGATCTGCAGTGAAAGTGTTCTTAAATCAAACATGTCATCACCCGAGACTACCATAACACAAAATATATGGCAGAATGCAGGTAAAACCATGGAGCAGGAGACATACAGTTCTCCTCCAAGGAGTTCAGTCACAAATTTAATTAACACTTTTTTTTTAAACAAGCATCATCAGCATGGAAGCATGTCCTCTGGAATGGTGGTGGAAGCATGAAGGGGCATACGTATGTTTAGCATATCTGGCACATAAATACCTTGAATGCTGGCTACAAAAGTGCCATGCGAACACGTGTTCTCACTTTAAGGTGACATTGTAAATAAGAAGCGGGCAGCATTATCTCCCGTAAATGTAAACAAACTTGTTTGTCTTAGCGATTAGCTGAATAAGAAGTGGGACTGAGTGGACTTGTAAGCTCTAAAGTTTTACATTGTTTTGTTATGGAGTGCAGTTATGTAACAAAAAAATTCTGCATTTCTAAGTTGCACTTTCCCAATAAAGAGATTGCATTACAATACTTGTATGAGGTGAATTGAAAAATACTATTTCTTTTGTCATTTTTGCAGTGCAAATATTTGTAATCAAAAGTAATATAAAGTGAGCACTGTACACTTTTGTATTCTGTGTTGTAATTGAAATCAATATATTTGAAAATGTAGAAAAACATCCAAAACTATTTAATTTCAATTGGTATTCTATTGTTTAACAGCACAATTAAAACTGTGATTAATTGATGATTTTTTTATTGCAATTAATTTTGAGTTAATTGCATGAGTTAACGGCGATTAATCGACAGCCCTACTAAAGGATATTGGATACATATGATATTTTTGAGGTAGAACTATTGGCTTAACTCTGCTTCCTTTGAAGTAAATGGGAAGCTAAGTGATTCTGAAAATCCTACACTCGTTAAATACAAGCAACACTTCTTATGTGGGTGTGGTATAAGTGAAACCATCTGAGTGAAACCATCCTGCTGCCTCTTCACTCCAATTTCCTTTATATATTATATATAAGCCACACACAAAACACTGTTGGCCAAAGTTTAATGCCACTGTGTTAGTTGTTGGAATTCTCCTCCCCAAGGACTGTTTGACCGTAGTAGTTCCCATGATTTAATTAAGGGTCATATCTGTAGTTACTACTTGAAACACCTGTTTTAATTACCTGTAAAATGAGGGTCGGCGCTCCATTTGTAACCTAGTGATACTTCTTTCATAGCAGATGCCTCCCTACACTTGCAGCCAGAGCTATAGCATCCAGTCCCATAGCAAGCTGCCAAGTGTGACCCAGACAGAACTTATTCCTGGTACTCTCAGTACACGGAGTTACTGCAGAGTGGAGAAGGTAGTAACCACATCGTAATAGCAAAGCATGTAGCCAAACATGCTTTGCCCTCTGTGAAACAGGTCAAAAAATATAAGGCTTAAGTTAGAAATTATACATTTTTCCTCATAATCAAATAGATAACACTAAAGAGATGAAACAGATCAGCAAGAGAGGGCAACACCAGACTTGACTTCAACTCAGCCAGTGAACCGGGGCTGTTCGTAGGGGAATATTATTCCTGTTCTAGAAGAAGAAAATACTCATGTGCTTTTCTTTATAATCCTGCCCCTCCCCTACACCCCCCAAAATTATAAATGTATTTCTACACCTACAATCTCCCAACAGGCTTACTGCAAAAAATAAAACTCAAAATTAAAATCTGAAATCGATATTGAAGGGGTGAGACTTTCTGCTTAGGGCTGGTTGAAAATGGTTTTGAACATTTTTTGTTCAATGGAAAATTAGGTTTGTTGACTAAATCTTACCTAGAAAGTGTCTGCTTTCAGTGGAAAACTTTAATTGTACTGAAAACAAAATCAAAGCAGTCTTCAGCACAATTTTTTGCATAACAAGTAATGGAAAAATCTGACAATTTTTTTCTTTATTATTAAAATGAGGGGGACTTATCTTCTGTCCAGAGCTATTGGAAAGAAATAATTCAATAAATGGTGTCCTTCCTGTTGTGCTTGGTGCTGTAGAAAAATGTGATCCCTATCCCCCTGGGTCAAGCTGTGAGAATAAAGATTTTTCAGTTTGCTGGCAATTCCGGGGGTGGGGTGGGGAATGACCCAGAACAAACCAGTTTGTTTCGATTTTGAGCATACTTTATTTATTTATTTATTTATTTATATATAAATAAAGGAAACTTCAAAACAGGCATCTTGAATTGAAAAATCAAAATGGCAAACATAAAAAAAGCCACCAACCCTCTCCCCCCCGCCCCCCATCTTGACTTCTTTGTGATTTTTAGGATTTGTTTTTTGTTTTTTTAACCAAAACAAACCAGTGTTGGTTTCACTAAGTTGCAAAATATTTGTGTTGCCAAATCTGCATTTTTCTTCCTCTCTGAACATAATTTTGGTAGAAAAACTTCACTCAGCTCTATTAATCTTACTATCAAGTCTGAAACAACTCACTTACGTGAGTAATAGATAATGGAGAAGAAGTAGGGAAAATGAGGATCACAATATCAAGCTGTTACATAGGTTAGTTATTGTATAATAGCATCTAGACAAGGCTTAATGGCTAATTGTTTTTATTCTATCCTAAATAACTTGGGGTTACTTTTTTAAATATCCACAACAAAAAATGTACCTTGCAGGACTAATAATGACTCAGTTGCAAGAACATACATACAATCTATATCAGTGTCTGCATGGATTCAGGGTATGAATGTGGGTATGCCATTAAGACCATATCACCAGTTCAGATGTTATCCAAGGCCATTAAAAAAGATAAGACCTGTATGATATTTAACTTGTAAATGTAGTGTTGAGAGAGCACTTCTTGAAAACTTTTTTATTAAATTCAACTAATTGTAGATATGTTAAACTTATAAAAGTTTATTACATACGTTTATAAAAGTTTGTTCTATTTCATAAGATATTTAATTAAATATAACATTAAAATAATTGCTACAAATTGATATCCCTTATAAATATGTATGCTGACTACATCCTTCTGCATGCAAAACTTATAGAGTCTCTCACAAACTTCTGTGGAAAATTTTTTTTGGGGGGTGCGGGGGGGGGGGGGGAATTAACTTAAAAAAATTACGGTGCTCCATCCTCCAAGGCTGGATCCTACACTTCTTGAAATCAGTGGGAGTGAAATCAGGCCCTGGGAGGGCAAATGAGCAGAATATTATAATTGGGGGTGGGGTGGGGTGCGTCACATAATAGCTAAATCCCTAGCACTACTTTCATATTTTAAAGTTAAGCCTGTTCATAAGTGTCTGCAGATTTGGGGCTTGTGACAATTCAACAAACAGCTCAATATCTGTTGGAGCTTTTCAATTTCTTGGGTGGAATTCTGGTCCCTCTGAAGTCTGGATTTCACTCTTGTCTCTTCTTGGTTGTCATCAAAAACATCCTGTTAACTGCACAAGATACCAAACTGATAGAAACCTATATTATACAATTTTATTCATTCTTAATTACTTTCAGGTTGACTTGATTATAATATATATAGCACTGCTTTCTCTCATCTCAAACTCGCAATGTGAGTTATAAGCCCTTTGTGGCCTCTTTTAATGGTGGTTTGTGGTTTCATTTAATCTATCTCCCCTCCTCTCAGTACTCCAGTATCTTTCCACTTGCCAAACCTGTTGAAGGACAGAGGACAAACTATGAAACTAGCAAAGTTTATCCTCTAGCTGGTTTTTAAAGACTCTCTAATGAGAATGGGTAGACATAAGAGCTGGGAAATCTATTCTACCTTTGATGCATGCATATAACTCCCATTAAAGTTAATGGGAGTTATGTGCGTTTTGAGGCAAGATTACATCCCTTGGGTACTGTAGATGAGAGTACTAGTTCAGTGGAGGGGGGAAGCTTCAATCTTTTTCACTTGAAGACATTTGTCTGAATTGCCTGTAATAAAAACAGTCTCTGTCACTTCTTAAATCTTTCTGTGCATTGTTGCATTATTTAACCATTTTTTCCCTTCAGCAATAAATTCTTCATACCTCTTTCATTGAAGCTACAGCTTGAAGACAGTAACTTCTGTTTTGACTTCACATCTAAATTCCAGTATCAAGCTGTGAGTTGTTCAGTGGTATTAATCATATTCATATTGTATATGAATGAGGCACTGAGGTACTTTTTTAGAGGTCATTCCCCATAGTAGTAGTTGTAGCACCTGGTTTTGACTGGAAATTCAACATTTTAACCCCCAGTTTAGTTTTCTAAAATCAGGCCAATTTGATTTTGACTACTTTGTTTTTAGTGAGCTATTTCACAGTATCCATAACTGAAAATTGCATGTAGTTTGCAAGGAAGCCTAGGAAATAATATTGTATTGGCTCTCTTGTCTTGTGCTTGTCTGTGGAATCATATCACTGTTTTATTTTACCTTATGCTTTTTTTGGGGTGGGGGGTTAACCCACTTACCAGATAGTGTTTATATATAGCAAGCATATGAGAAGCACTGCCTTGCAAGTAAACAAGTATTATTTACCTTGTATACTAGATGGCTATTTGCTCTCATAAATGTTAGTCATGACATTTTAGTGTGTAACACTGCAGTCCACAAACTGGCAATTCATGCTTCCCATGTACAATGAGATAGTACATCCAAAGGTCTGAACAACCCTCAGGAAGGCAATTGTGAAGAGATGTTCTATAGAATATAGGCTAAAGGAAATTAAAGGCCACGTTCTGTACTTCACCTCTCAGGAGATGAAGCAGGAGATGAAGGAGCACAGAGGTGGCTTTAAGTTATCCTGTCTTCTTCTGGATTCTAGACTGCTGCAGAGTTTGATGCAGTTCCCAGCATCAATGAGAAGCCCCAGAGCTGCTTTAATTAAAGCAACTGCTTCACAGGTGCCACCATGCTGCTCCACAAGCCAGAATAGCAGAAGAACAGAACATTCGGCCTGCTCCCTCTTTCGCTGCCCTCTACTCTTCCTGAATGCCGCTACGCCTGGGGCTGTGAGGTGGCTGGTCTAGGGGTGTCACTACCTACACCACTGCTGTGCTGGGAGGTAGTCTCTGGAGGCTACTTCCACTACTGTTTGTCTCTCCACAGCTTTGTAAAGGGGCTTTAATGCCTGGGAGAGAATTTGACCTCAAATCTTCTATTAGTTCTGATACCTGGTGCAGAAAGTTGGTCTTGCAAGATTTCAGCCCAGTTTTGCAGCCATGAGAAGTTTGGATAAACATACAAAACTTTAGTTTCTTAGCCACATTTAATCAAAACCCTGAATCTACCGATGGCCACCAATCGCTGCCTTCTCTTGTGTATTTCATCTAGTGCACTTTTTTTCTTAAAGTGCTTAGACACCTCTCTCCCACCCCTACAGAGTAATTGGCTTTCTCAGCTGCTGTATAATTACTGCAAAGGACAGAGAATCCAAGTTCAGCTGCCAGTATCTTGTGAGTCTCTTTTGTATGAAACAGTGCAGAGTGAATTATGACAGCAATAGTCCCTTTGAAAATATTTGTTAACAGCTCTTACAGCAGTTTTGCTTGGCTTTTTCCCTCCTGGTAGTCAGGCAACAATAACTAAAAGTAACTAATGCTTTGAGATCCATATCCATGGAAGCTTAGGGTCAGACCTTCTTAAGATGGATCCATAGTAACTTCATCATGATGTAAAGAACAGTCATAGGAACATACTACAAATAGCTCTTCATTTGATACATTGTATATCTTCCTAACACTGAAGGAATTAAAATGTAACACAAGTAGGAACCACTTACACTTGTTCTTTTTCCTGTCCCAACAGTTCCTCAAAGACTTCCCCTCGTATTTTGTTCCCAATGTAAAACATCCCTCTAAGCTCATGCATCATAGTGACTTTTTATTTTTCAACTAAGGAGGGCTGGGAAATTTCTTTGGAGCCCAATAATGCTGCTTAGAGATGAGATGGAGGTGTCAATGAAGTGGCACAAAATAGCCTCTGTCCCTTGCAGCTCAGACTGTTTTTTAAGTTTGACCAGAGAATTGCTTCTGGGAGTCAAATCTATGTAAATTAGATATTTCAGAACACTAATCTATGGGCATGTGAGGCATCCCACATTCAACTTTGAGAGCCATGTTAAAAATCTGTATTACCCTGAAAAAGAATAAGGGTGTGCTCAGGGAAACCAGACTAAATTTTAGTGAATATGGCATTATTTGGAGTAAGATGAGCGACTCCATAGTTTAGGCTGTGGCATGGGCACTCGAAAGTGTAAATAAGCTAGGTTTTTGGTTGTTTAAATTGCTGTAGCTCCATTGGAGCTGAGGTTGAGACTGTCCCTTTCTGATTCATGTTAATTTAAACTCTTGCAAATAGTTACCTTGGTGTTGTAGGCCCTGAGCCCTTTGATATTAACAAGCACTTATGACATGTCTGAAATTATCAAATGATTGATGAGAGCCAGCACAAGAGACTTGTTGGATAAACATGAACTTTTTTTTTGCATACAACTTCAAGTAACAACTATCAAATGGTATTTACCTCTTAATGCAGACATCTGAACTCACATCAGGTTCTTAAAATTCTCATTCTGCTTGCCACCAATCCTGTTCTGGAGATCATATTGCTATATGTGTCCAAATGGTGAGACAAAATACAACTCCCTCTAGTCATAATCTTAAACGTACAGTTCTTTAGAGCCCCTGGTGTATTGGCTCACAAGGTCTTAAATGGTCACAGTGCCTCAGTCAGTGAAACTCCAAAATGGGGGGGGGGGGGGGGGGGGGGGCNGGGATAAGCAGGCTACTGAAAAGACAATAAAAAAGCTCTTTTCACTTAAGCCTGGCTGTAGGCAGGCATATGCTATATAGCATGGAGTGTAACTCTAGAGCCTTGGAGGAGGGGGGCAGACTCTTTTGTTTCTGAATCAGGACTCCTAATAACATGGTATTACTATAGATTTGGATAGCTAATTGTGCGTACACAGAGTTGTGGTGTCTTTCCTCTGGTAGATTGGATGGATACCGAGGATGGGCTGAGAGAGGAAACAGATCAACTAATCTGTGAGTTCTAAAGATTCTAAATTGCTAGCTATACCCCTGAACTCATTCAAAATTATATTCCCATGAAGTGCTTGAATGATAGGCTAATGCAGTTTCTCTCTTGTCTCTGTTGAATAAAGCATGGTTTGTTTTTTTTAAGTAGGTGTTGGCTGGTCTCTGAGAGAACTCTATTGCAATTTATTATCTCAATTTTCTGTGCTCTATAAAATGTCCTATAATTAAGAGGAATTTCTCTTGTATTTTATAAAATGACTCTTCTTCCTAGTGGGATGTGTCAGTTGAACTTTAGGTAATTAACCTCCACACATCATCATCAGAGTCCCAGGTAGGAACTCATGGCAAACAGCTGTAAGTCTCATATAATTCTAATCACAATCTATTGATGGACAAAATACTGTGACCTAAATATTAAGTGAAGAAAATATGCAGGAATAAAAGGTAGTCTGCCTCAGGAGAAACACTGATATAGGATCAGGCTTTCGAAGAAGGCTGCACAAAGCTTTTAAAGTGCTCTGTTTCTTCAATTCCTCCACAAACGGCAGGAGGCAGCTCTATAGATCATTCAGAAATACTGGATGAGAGGGTCAGATGGGGTAAATCTGCTTCAATCTACACCAAACTAAACCATGCGAGAATCTGGCCTATTATTTAAAGGTTGTGGTGCAGACTCTAGCCCCGTTACAACTCAACTGTACCACCTGGATGGCATGAAGTGGTTGTGATCTAGTTACTAACTAATAGCAGAGAAGTCCCCTGGAATAGAGGGAACTCCCTGTTGATGCATCTAGGCTGTTGGTAGGCACTAGCCTGCTGCTAACTGCCCCTGCCCTCCCGCTTCTGGCATAGGGGCTTGGTGGCACTTTGTTTGGCCAATCCTCCACTGATGTTGAGGTAGTTGTATTATGCTACTGGCATAGTATCCTCAGAGATGGCCAGTAGTAGTTCTACGTGGTGCTGAGGCCAGGCCTCAGAATCAGGGAGGTGGAGGCAGAACCAGCACCAGCTCTCTGACTTTTCCCCCACTCAATCTCCTGGGCTGAGCACAGCTGTGGCACAGGAAAGAATCTGTCCCTACATTATATTTTAACAACAAACTATGAACCTTTCTCTGTAACTTGCCCCTTTCAATTTTAAAGTGGCCTCTCAGACCAGGAGTTTGAAGCAAGCAGTCCCACAGGAGAAGCCCTGTGCCTGAGGGCCCAAAGACTAAACTGCCTTGAATTGACAGACTGTTCTCCCCCCCCACACCTGTGCACACAACTTTTCCAATTTAATAAGAAGGGTTTTTCCTGTTGGCAGTAGAAACTCCTACATGAGGCACCAAAGCTATCTTGCATGTCTCCATCATCCTGCATCAGGAGACAGTATGCCAGAAGGACGAACTTGCATCTGATGCTTGGAAATAGCTTAACTGTCTTAAACTTTTGGGGCGGGGGCGGAGGGGGGAATCTCTCTGACTGAGAGTAAGCATGCCAGATTGCCACAGAAAGGCAAAACTTGGAGAGAGGTTTATATAATGATCATTTTGATTTCTTAGGACTTGTCTATATAGCATGTTACTGCATGGCACACCAGCTTGCAGCACAGTAACACCCTTGCTGCTACAGCGCAGTGAAAGTCTGCACCTCTTCTACAGAAATAAATCCCTCTCATACCCCAAAAAGCCAGTCTTGTCAATGACTTTAGTGGAGCGAGGATTTCACCCAAGGAGGTCAATAAAAAAATAAACTAAGGGGACAAAATGAAACACACAGATTACATGTGGTGGTGGCGGTAGGGTTGTGTGGTAGTTGCTGAAACTTGTAATACATTTTATTATGAAATACTGACCATATCACCTGCCTTCTGCTCTCTTGTGTGTCTCTGCCAGGGCTTGTTCTAAACTTCTAAATCAGCTGAAGTTTCAGTTTATTGCTGCTGTTGCTTTATTGTTTGACTCTTGCATCTGCTTTACTTGTATTCGCCACAAACGGTAGGGGAGGCATTGCCTTTAGAGTTTTCAGAAAGACAGTAGAACTTTCAACAGTTTTTGCTAAGCTAACAGACAGAGTACAGGAAAGTCCAATATTTAATATGTGTAACTCGCTAATCAGAAGCTAGCAATGGGGAAAACTCCTAGAGCTGGGCAGAGGAAGGTATTTTGTTTCACAGAGTTTCACTATTTTGAAATTTTGGTTTCATTCCAATTCAGAAGGAAAACCAAAAACTTCAAAATGGTCCACAAAAAGGGGTGCAGCCCCAAGGCAACCATCTGGTGGGTTATCCTGGCGCTGCAAACCCAGGAAGCCCAGACTCCCCACAACCCACCAGGTAGCTTCTGGGGGAACTTCATTAAAATAGAACCATTTCTGTCAAATGCTTCATTGTTGACCGACTGGAAAACCCTGAAAACATGTTTGTTAGAATTTTTCCAGCCAGCTGTACTCATAGGCCATTCAGTCAATCCTGGCACTGCTAGATTCCTTCCTACTTTATTTTCTAGTTCCTGGTACAGTCTAGTCTGAAACATCCTCACTACTGTGACTTCTAATATGCTATACGGCCCTTGTTGGAAGCTACTCCACAATCAAATGTCTCTTTCTGTCAGGGAGCTTTTCTTGACATTCAGCATTCCTTCCTTTTTAGGTTTTTCCTAGTTATATTTGCATATCTTTAATTCCTTTCCATGGTGTTTTACACACTTCAAATATAAGGATGGCCATTTGGTCACAACTTGGTCAATTATATATAGTGTTACCTCTTAACCCAAGAAGTCAGTCAATATTTGGGGCCTTGTGGGCTCTTTCCATTAAGAGGAGAAATTGATGATGTAGGAGAAAGAGAGCCTGGAGCACTGGGCCTGGTGCAAGATCTGAGGCCCGAACCAGAAGCTGTGACCCAAAGTTAAGCCATGTATTAAAGCAGATGTTTACAAGTTCACTATATGATCTTGGCAAAAGTATTGGTAGCGTGGCTAAAACACAGGCACCCCTAAGAAGCAACAGTTACTGGGTATGTGTGAGAAGACACTCCACAAGATTAGCCCAGGGATATCCTGGCCTAACACCAGATAAGAGGGTCTGCTAGAAGTAATGAATAAGGATTTGTGCCCAAGACACCTTGAGCATGATACAAAGAGAGGTAACAAGCAGATGTCATGAGACATGTAAGATGGTATGAGAGTTGTTTGTCTCAGTCTATAAATATTGGGGTGCCTTGCCTTAAGCTTTTGTGTGGCCCTGGGGACAGCAGTAATTCCCTCTGCTGACTGAGCCATTCCTTGCCTCTGGACACTCATGTTAGTGTACCTGTAACCATGGAGCCAAGGTGCTAGTACCATGTCTTGAGGGCAATAAACCTGGCTGAGTGTCTTTGTCACTGAACCATGCCAGTGGTCCTTCTTTCTGGATAATATTATTGAGGTCTGCTGAACCAACTATCTGTGCAGGGCTGGGACAGCATCTGGAGAGATCATAGACACACTTAACTGACAACAGATGATAATCCAGTATTTCTTTGCTGCAATCCTGTTTAATTAGAAAGTAGATGCACAAAGTCTAGTTTTACCTGAATACAGTAAGAAGGTTCCTCATTCACAATTCCAAGCCTGCCTTTCCAGCCAATGCAAAATCTTCTAGCTTTCTCTCCAGCCTATACTACCAGTCTTCCTTTTGCTGCCTCATATGTACACATACATTTCTACCAATCAGTACTGGGCCACTGCATTTGCTTTCAATCCCCCAGGGAAAAACCACAGATATGGCTCACCTTCTAATTCAGCTTTGCTGTGCAGGTCTGTGACTTGGGTCGTGGCTTCTATAGGTTTCAGCTCTTGCTAAACAAAACAGCATTTAACTGCTTCCTAACTTAATCTGAGTGAAAGGACTCTATCCTGACTATTGGCTTCAACAGATCTGTCTCTGCCGATGGATCAAAAGCATAGCTGCTGACTTCCAGCATAGCATTATTTAGCTTATTTTTTCCTCACATCATTCTATGTGGCCCCTTGATCCTTTTTAATGTTCCCAGTAATGAGAATAAAACTGTAGTGCTTCGGTACCTCCTAGTCAATGCATAGTTTACTATGACAAAATACTGTCTACATAGGCATGGATGCATCAATGTGACAGGTATAGCACAGGCATGTTGACCATTTTAGGGCTTTAGCCAATGCTCATTTAAGTCAGTGGAAATACTTCAGATGGCATTGGATCAGGCCCTTTCTCCATTGTTTTAAGAACAGCTAGCAATGGCGAACACTTTTGGCTGGCTAACTCGGGCAATACAGATTAGACTGCTAGCAATAGCCAGCCAATTTTGCCATCCTTTGTGGGGTGGGAGGAATGAGGGCTATTCTGGCAGGTGGCTAGTAGTTCCACTAGCAGCTTCCTCTGAGCTCAGCTGTGCAGGAGATGTGCTATGGTATATTGTACCACATTAAAGAATGCCACTAGAACTCACTAAAATGGATCTCTTAACATGGAAAACTGTCTACCACAGTATTCTCTCTTGCTTGAAAAATCACATCATTCGGAGTCTTTCAGCATATACAGACTCCAGGTTTCAATCTTAATGAGTGACTGTATTTTGGGAACAAGCAGTAGCTTGAATTAAGATTCATATCCCGAATGAAAGCTAGAGACAGAGGTGTGAAACAAAGCTGAACAGTGCTGACATTTGTACTGTGAGCAAAATGTGTTTATAAGAAAAGCAGTGCTGCTAGCTCTTTACTATGTGTTAAATAATATTGTAAATCATTAACAGGGAAACAATTAATAGAAAATGATACTTTCATTAGGCTCTTTTAAAGTGTTCTGCAGAACTAAATAGAAAACAGTATGCCTACGTAATACAGAAATCTGTAGCTAGCTAAAAATTCATCGAAAGTATTTTATTTTCTAATTATGATGGGACTGCTCTTTTGAAGTATTCCACCAAGAAATAAACAATTTTATTCTTATATATTGCTATGCAACTTCAAAATGTGTACCAACATTGCCGAGTCATCAGCCAAAACAATGGGGTCCTAACTTTAATCGAAAGCCTGTGTGCTGTACTACAATCTACAGGGGTTTGGGGGGTGGGAAGGGAAAGAGATGCAGTCACCACTTAAAAAAAACTCTGGGGACCAGATTCCACCAGTGAAAACAATGAGGTTGCATTAATGTACCTAAAGGAAGAATACAGGTCTGAAAATAGAACTTGCTTAACAACTTGTATTAAGATACCTCAATTTGAAAAGTGGGGACTCCACATAATTGTGGGCAGCAGAATACTGTTTATTGGTTCCTGAGTGAAAGGGACAAAACTGAAAAATAGCACTAATTGTCAGGTAAGATGGCCAAGTCGTGACATATAGGCCTCCTTATGCACATGCATTTTGATAGCCTTCAATTACATGAACACATATTGTCTTTTTCTTCCTGCTTCATGCAGTCCACTGCCTCATTCAGTGCTCAGGCTAGCTGGTGCTCATGGAATAGATCACTGTTCAATATTTCTTCATCCTTCAGTGTGTGGCCCTAATAATTATTTACCACACACCTTCAAACTTTGTATTGGACACAGAACTATTCATTTCCTCTTGGGATTTTTTATGGTGGACTCACCATAGGATCTTTGTGATTTCATGACCACTCACTAATCTCTCTTCACAGCACCCCTTTAAGGTAAAATGTTATCTCCGTTTCTCAGATGAGAAACTGAGGCATAGAGAATATGGCCAAAAATTGAGCACCCAGTGTTAATGGATACAACAATTAAAGATGTTAATACTTTTTAAGGGTGCTTAACGTTATATAATACTTCATATGTTCAGAGGTCAATGGGATTTGTGCACAGTAGCAGCTGGGCGTGCTCAGCACTTCTGCAAATCAGACTCCAGCTTCCTCAAATTGGGCACACAATTAGTAAGTGTGGCTCACTTGACTTGCCTAACATCACACAGGAACTCTGTAACAGAGGCAGGCATATAATCCAGTTCTTCAGAGAACCCTTTAGCTGCCTTAACCATGAGACAATTATCTCCCTAATTCATTGACCACACACCTGTCAACTTCCTTAACAAATGAGGCTGAGCTCCTACAAGCAAGTCTACTTCACAGAACACAGTCTGTCCTGTGCACTGACTGAGGCAGGGGTCCTGTGGGGGAAAAAATGGATATGGTCATATAATTAAAGATTATCATAAAGCATAAACTCAAGGATGCTGAATTAAGGTTGCACAGACAGGAAGTGCCAGAACTGAGGCTAACTTCTTGAGTGCTTGTCTCTGCAACCTGAACGTTCCTTTAAAAGAGATGGCTTTGGCTTTTCTATGGCCGCTTTAGAAAAAATAACTAGGAAAACAAATTCTCTTATGTGGAACCATAATAACCCTTGTCTTTGTCATCTCAAAGTCTGGGAGTGTTAGATCCACAAAACAGCTCAAGAGATGGAGGACTGAAGGAATAACAGGCAGCAGTAGAAGGCAGTTGAATTCTGTTCACTAGAGAAGGAGAAGATGCACACTGTGCTAGGGGTTTTGCAGCTATTTGCTAGACAAGACCGTGGAGGAATGTAAATACTCAGGAATCCTGTAGTAAATTCCAAGTTCCAGAAGGGCGTGTATCCAGTTAGTTTGGTACCCTTAGGCAACCTTAATCATAAGCATCACAACCAGCTCTGTCACCTCTGATTTTTCTGATAAATGTATGGATAGTATGGTCATAGCCTTCCAACTCATTTAGTTAAAATAAGGCCCCAGTAATTTAGGGTTTTATGCTGGTGCCCAAGTCCCATTTTAAAAAAGAAAGTTTGAGTCCTATTTCACTCAGGTACTCTTACCCTAGATCATATTGTGGATTTAGTTTACTCTCAGTGTAACTTGTTTTGGCACGAAATCCTCAATTCTTCTAAAGAAAGGGAGATAGAAAATTATTTCTTTGCACTTCTCCACTAGCTCCCTTTCTCTATCACATCGGGTATAACTATTTGTTTTCACTTCCAAGGCCATTGAGGTCTTGTCCCCATCCTACCTATCATCTCATTCACTATCAAGATGTTGTTTCCAGCCTCAATCATCCATTTGTTAAATTTTCAAACAATCACCTTTATGCTTTCTCCTGTGCTTTCCCTTGAGTGCAAACCTCCCCCCCCCACACACACCACCCCATGCAAAGCTTCATTTTCATCATAGATGGTGGGTGAAATTCCCCCTGGGGGAGGCTAGCTCCTTGCCCCGCCTCTTCTGCCCACGGGCCCACCCACACTGCACCCCTCAGGCCCCGCCCCCTCTCCCATCTGCTGTTGACTCGCCGCTCACCTCTTTACTCCCCTGCAAGTTTCCCCCCCTCTTCTCACCTCCACACCCCCCGTCTGCCATGCTGCTGGCTCGCCACTCGCATCCTCACCCTGCCACTGCCCCCCTCTCCCTAAGACCCTCCCCCCTTTTTCACCTTAAAGCACTAATAACATTCCCCTATAGCAGTGTTTCCCAAACTTGGGACGCCGCTTGTGTAGGGAAAGCCCGTGGTGGGCCGGGCCGGTTTGTTTACCTGCCGCATCCGCAGGTCCAGTCGATAGCGGCTCCCACTGGCCGCGGTTCGCTGCTCCAGGCCAATGGGAGCTGCTGGAAGTGGCGCGGGCCGCGGGACGTGCTGGCTGCCAGTTCCAGCAGCTCCCATTGGCCCGGAGCAGCGAACTGCGGCCAGTGGGAGCCGCGATCGGCTGGACCTGCGGACGCGGTAGGTAAACAAACCGGCCCGGCCCGCCACGGGCTTTCCCTACACAAGCGGTGTCCCAAGTTTGGGAAACACTGCCCTATATCAATTCCCAGATGGATTCTCTCTGCACGGCATGGAGTTTGGTGTACACTGTACAGAGAGACACGTGGCTTTTCAGGCTACCTGTGCCAAACTGAAGCCTAATCTCTCCTTTTTCAAAAGTGTTTGTCATTGACAGGCTGCATGAAGGCAGTGGTTTAATAACCTTTCTTACACAGAATTCCCTGCCAGACTTGTTTACTTAAACTGGGTTTGAATAAAACCACTAGATCAAGAAATAAACTCACTGGCTATGCAAGCTCCTCTTTCAGTGAGGCTAGTCAAAAATACTTCTGCTGGATACAGAGAATAACTCACATAGCATGGGAATTACTGACTGGTTGTTTGGAAATTGTTTATAACCCAAATAACACATATTCCTACCATATAAAAGCCAGCTGAATGTGGCCAAAGGGTTCCTGCGCATTGGCAAATGCCTGTTAAATGATTTCATTACCACTTTAATGGCCCCTTTAACAGTTTCAATGATCTGCTACTAGAGCTCTGGAAGGCTTTTTCACTTCTGTAAAGTTTCTCAGGGATCCCCTCCGCTCGCTTCTTCACACACATATCCTGGCCCCACGGGAAGCGGGGGTGAGGAGGAGAGATGCGGCCAGCTGCAGGGACCTCTGAAGGGAGGGGATGGAGTGGAGGAGAAGAGAGGAGGAAGACTCACCAGGCAGCAGCAGGCGGTGAGAGCCTCGGGGAAGGGTCAGAGGAGGGAGGGGAAGAGGCAGGCATGGGGGCACCACAGCCCAGGTGTCAGGCAGCAGGGGTGGCTGTGCTAGAGGAGGTACAGCCTAGGGTTGCCAACTTTGACTGACACTATTCTGGGAGATTATTTTCCCCAACATGACGTAATGTCATTTTCTTAAAATATCCTTTTAAAATCTCCCGGATTGCTTTCAATAGTCACCGGGAGATCGATGCTGATTCTGGGAGACTCCAGGCCAATCCTGGAAGGTTGGTAACCCTAGCACAGCCTCCCCTTGCCTATTATACCCGCCACCCATTATTTTCATTTTGGTTTCAGTTTTGCGGTCAGAACAGTCAGCTAGCTGCTGTGGAAACTTAAATGAGCTCCCTGTGTTTGTATCTCTTCCTCTGCTGTGTACAGATATAACATTTAGCAAGAAAGGATTTATGCTAGGGTTGCCAATTGTGGTTGGCCATATTCCTGAAGGTCTTTAATTTGAAGATTAATCTTTAATTCCTGGAGACTCCAGGACAATCCTGGAGGTTTGGCAACCCTAATTTATGCATGTCCAGTGTGCTCATTGCCTGACCAACAACAAGAAGAAAAATTAAGCAAAATACGATTTAAAAAAAAAAAGTCATCTAGAGGTGCAAGGTGACAGACTGCTGCTTTTGCTGCTGGGACTGCATGAACTACTTAGAGAGGGGAAATTGGTAATTAAAAAGAGAATGAAGGAATAGGCTACTGCAAACAAAGCAGTGAGGGGAAAGCAAGCAGTCATCTTGGTTGAACTTGTGCAAGTAGGCAGGCAAACTGCTTATCCGGCACCAAAGGCCTACAGCCAGCAGAGGGAGCCCAAGTACAGCCAAAGAAAGCTGCAGTGTTGGTGCACAGCCAGAAGAGGCAGATGGAGTGCAGATGGTGCACAGTTTAAAAAAAAAAAATCCCTGTGGCAGAAAATGGGTCCTGGAGGGCATGAAGTCCAACAGGAGAGCTGAGAAATGGCAACTTTTGTGGGCAATGTTGGTGAATTTGATGACAACGGCGAGTCGTGGGGGGTGTACCTTGAATGTCTGAGCAACTTGTAACCTTCAATACCAGTCCAGATGGACAATGAGTTTCAACCTTGCTGACAGTCACAGGTCTGAAGGTACACAGATTGCTGTGTAGCCTATTGTCTGCAGCTGTGCCCAGAACTGCCATGTATGCTGCTATTACTGCAGCAATACAGGAACATTTTTCTCATATCACATAGGATCAATATCACTCTATCATCTATCAGCAACATTAAGGAAGTGAAGTCAGTAGCACAGTTCATTTGCTGCTCTAGGAAGCTGTCAGAGCATTGTCAATTTGGACGAACACAGAGTGATGCCCTGTGTGACCAATTTGTCTCTGGATAATAAAATAACCAGATCTGGAAGAAGTTACCTGATGGTATCAGTGCTTATAATCAAGAAGGTTGTGTGTTTAGGTAGCAGTTGCAATGGAGACCACAGAGGAGAAGTCTCTGGAATCTAATGTAAATTGAGAAGTTCACCTCCTGCATCGGCGAGACAGAGGACCATGGGACCGTAAGGAATTGCCGTGTGGTTATTGTGCACAAACTACACACTCTGAAAAGGATTGCTGGGAAAGCCAGGTTATTTTCAGAAAGTGCCAGAAGAAAGGACACATCACTGTGACCTATTGCACAGTTCAATGACCAGTAACACAGAATGTGGCAAAAGACAAGTTCTAATTATACTGATTGACCTAGCAGTACACTTGTTATCAGAAGCTGGAGTCAGAAAACTCATCGGGATTACACCCTTGATCAAAGGAGTTCCTACAAGAATGGACTTGATACTGGGGTGGCTGTTTCATGGATTTTATGCATCTATCTATCACCAGACTCTGTCACACATTTCTCTGGAAGAAACCTCTATGGGTTTTGAAGACTTAAACTGGAGAAAAGTTAGTCCAAAAAGGGATACTCAATGGGAAAGTTCTACATGGACAAACAGGTGGGGGTTTTTTTTAACCCTTTTATGTGATTTGAAGGAAAGTATCCACCATTATTTGGCAGATCGTGGCTTGAGAGGGCCAAGGTAAATTGGACTGAGATCAAGGCACTCACAAAAGCACCTTGAAATCTTGCAGAAATACTGGACAGACACTCCAAAGTTTTTGAAAAGGGAGTTTGAGAAGATCAGCAACATAACAGTGAAGCATACTGTTAAGTCTGACAGCCAGCCAAAATATTGCAAGCCCAGAGTTGTGAATTATGCTCTAAAGCCTCTGGTAGATGCTATTTTGGACCATTTAGTGAACATTTGAGCCTTGACATTGGTTTCACACAGTGAGTGGGCTACACCCATTGTACAAGTGATCAAGAAGGATGGCTTCATCTGAGCTACTGGAGATTTCAAAGTGACATTGAATCCACTTTTTATGTGCAGATGAGTATCCATTACCTCATATTGAAGACTTGTTTGCTATTCTGAATGGGGGACGGTGTTTCAGCCAACTGGATTGTCTCAATGCATACCTACAAATGGTGATTGAGATTTGTGAGATGCCAGATCAATCAATATGTAAAAAGATTATTTTTGTTACAATAGGTTACCTTTTGGTATCCTATCGCCACCTGCCCTGTTCCAGAAAGCCATGGATGAGATCATGAAGGGACTGAACATTGAACAATGCATTTGGATGACATCCTTGTTAAAGGAAAGGATCAAGAAGATAATTGAATTTTGGGTGCGGTCTGTCCATGGTCTTCCAAACATTGCAAATGTATGTCAAGACAAATGTGAGGGTTCTCCAATCTTGATATGAATACCTTGTACATGTAATTGATACCAGGAGCTTAAGGAAAACTCCAAAGAAAGAGAAGGTAGTTCTTCAAATACCTCTCCCAGAGAATGTGTCACAGTTATGTTCATTCCTAGGCCTGCTTAATTACTATGGTAAATTGTTGACAGATTAGGCAGAATTATTGGCACCTTTACGTGAACTGTTACAAGCAATGAAAAAATGGAAACGGACTAAAGTGTGTGTGTGTGTGCACTTAAGGAAGCAAAGAAACTGTTGACATCAGTTGATGTTTTGATGCATTTTTATGCTTTCCTTCCATTGCAGTTGGCTTGTGATGCTTCAACATATGGAGTGGGTGTAGTTCTTTACCATGTTTTTCCTAATGGTATGGAGAAGGTAATTGCCTTCATAAACGCTCACAAATCCTGAGAGGAACTATATGCAAATAGAGCCGGAAGCTCTCAGCATTATCTTTGGAATTCAGAAGTTTCATACCTATCTGTATAGTAGACATTTTACATTGCTCATGGATCATCACCCATTACTTTCCATTTTTGAACCAAAACATGGAATTCTGTCATTTAGCTGCTGCTCCAGTGCAACAATGGACATTGGTATTTCAGCTCATTCCTATACTATTCAATTATGTAAATGGACTCAGCATGACAATGCTGATGGGCTGTCATGCCTGCCATGCCCAAGCTCTCATCAATCCAAAGTAGCTTTTGGGTGAAGTGTTCTATCTCAATTTGATGGATAGGTTGCCCATAGCTAGCACAGACATCAACAAAGAAACTGCTAAGAATTATGTGCTTTCTCTTGTGATGGGAATGGTACTACAAAGTACAATGTTGGATCATGAGAATCCCCAGTTTACACAATTCTTGTCACATCAGGTGAATTAGCTGTGAATCAAGGTTGCATGTTATGGGGAATGTGAGTGATCATTCCAAAAATCACTTCAATCTCGGGTTTTGGCAGCTCTCCACTAAGGTCATTGCATGGATGAAAGCTATAGTCTGGAGTCAAGTCTGGTGGTCAGGGATCAACAAAGATACTGAGAGAAGGTGAGGTGCTGTTCTACTTGTCAGTCAATTCAGCATGATCCTAGCTCAGATCGTCTACACACTTGGTCATAACCTGAGGCTCCATGAGCGTGTATTCATGTGTTTTTGGTCAGTCAAAGGCCACTCAAAATGGCCAGTGTTCAGAATGACTTCTACTACAGCGACCAAGACCGTTGGACATCTTCATACCTGGTTTAGCCAATTTTGGTTTACTGTTACAGTTTGGGTGACAATGGACCTCAATTCTGTTTTAAAGAATTTTGGAGATTTCTAGTTTCAAATGCAACTCAGCACATACATTCTGCTCCATAGCATCCTGCTACAAACAGACAAGCTGAATGATTTGTACAGATGCCGAGGTATGCATTAAAAACTAACAAGTCTATTTTGAGTCATCTACAGAAATTGGACAACTTCTTGTTTGTCCATAGGCACACACCATATGTTACTACCCAGGAATCACTTGAAACTCTTTCCCTGAAGCAATCTTTACATACCTGTTGGGACTTGCTACATCCTGATATTGCCTCACGTGTAGACAAATCCTAAGCTATACAAATGGACTGTGAGACTTGTCATTGTTCTTTTCAAGTAGGAGACTTAGTGTGGATTTCATTGTGGAATGAAATGCGTACCTGGAGAACTTGTAAAAAAAACAACAGATCCTGTGCAAAACTAGCCGATGGTATTATTGACACAACATTTGAACCAGCTGAAGCCTTGATAAGCGCCAGAGTTTCAGGATGTTACCATAGGACTTTCTGTTCCTCCTATCGAACTCTGTTACTCCCAACAAGTCAAAGTTATGATTTGTATCTTTTGATTCCTTACCACAGACTGTTCCTGTTGTTGAATACACTCCAATGCCACTATCACTACATTATCCCAAGAGAGTGTGAAAACCAGTTGTGCAGCTGAACTTAGAAATTCATTTAGTGAGTTGCTAATTTCAGGTCAGAATAATCCCTTGCAACTTGAGTCTGCAGTAGTCCACCTGCAAGTTTTAGGAGTGTGTGTGTGTGCGGGGACGGGTGTGTGTGTTAAGGTAGGGTGTAGGAATGTGAGGTCCTGTCCCTTTTTTAATGTTTGAGATTTGTCTACCATTGCAAAGCCTCACTTTCTTGTAGGTTTTAGTTGTTCAGCCAGAACAATAAAAGCTTCCCCAGCAGCTAGTTGTGCTTAAATGAGCTCCTCTGTGTCTGTATCTCTTTCTCTGCTGGGTCCAGATCTAACACACAGGTTAGTGACTTGCCCAAGGTCACATAGGAAATGTATGTCAGAAACAAGATTTGAATCCATATCCCTTGAAGCCTAGGGCAGTGCTTTAACTACAAAACCATCCTTCTCCAGTACACACAAAGAGGCAGTTATAAGTCCATGAACCCTCCAATCTAAAAGTATTGTGCTAATTGAACTTTGCGCAGAGATTTGGTTCTAAATAATCCATTCACCAATGTATCTAGGTGCTATGCTAAACCCCCCTGAACTTCACTATATTAGGCATTCCTTCAGAATTCAGATGCCTCTTGAGCTGCACTCCACTGTACATACAGTATCTCTCATTTTTATTTCCATTTCACTCATTTAAAATGACACTGTATTATGTACTGTAAGCACTATGCATTATTAACTTGAATGAGAGTTTTGCCACTGTCCTCAATGGGTGGAGGATCAGGCTTTAAATGTGAGCTGGACTATCTTGTTTTGTTTTGTTTTTCCCCAAAATATTATTTTCACTTTGGTCATAGAAATGTATTCACTTTGCCTGCCTTCTCCTATCTCTGCTCTTAGCCCTGGAGCCCACTTCCATACCTCCTGCAGCCAAGACTTCCTCCCTGACAAACCAGCAGCAATCTCAAAAGGAAACAGTGTGGTGTATAACCGTCTTTCTCTAATCTTATTATTGGAGGGTAGAGACAGCGTGTGGCCTTCCAACCCTGGGGAAGAGCTACAAAATAACAGCTTAATCCCCATGGAAGACCAGCCATTCTGCTGGCTCTCACTCCCTCTTGGAAGAATTGCTTCTGACCCTGATGGTTCAGTCTGTTCCTCCCTCCTCAAAAGGGGTGTAAATGGTGAGCCTAAATCTTAATGCTATGTATAGTAGCATTATCTTTGGGGTGGATATCTACAGTCTCTTGAGAGAAGCATTGGGTGATAAAATGTTATGTGAAATCTTAGGGGCGGGAACAAACCTCTTTTCAAGGAAGGAGGTGGCTGTAATGTTGAAAACTAGCTAACATCAATCTTAACAATAAACAGGTTATCACTGCTCCATAATGAATTCTTCTGTCAGACTAGCTGACACCAAAAATACCTGAGTTGGAGTTTATTGTTGGTATTAATAACATTCCAAGGGCTTTACTTTAAAGTAATGACTTCATAAACCATTTATAACACTGAAACTGTTGTAGAACGGTCATTTACTGTCATTTTCATAGCTAGTATCACATTACTTAATTTGAGCCATAGACCATTTTAAGTCCATTACGTTTATTGTGGTTGTCTGTAATCTTATTTAATTTATAAATTAGAGTCGAGTTATAGGTTAACAGAGTATCTTGGTGTACTTGTGCAATATATATCTACTATATAAAACTCCTATTTTTTTAAAAAAAAGCTTCTAAAATCAGACTCTTAAGAGCCATACAGTTCCACCTTGGGACATGATCTTACCACATCCTACGAGCTAAGCAGCATTAAACCTGACCAGTGCTTAGATGGGAAACCTGCTAATAATACCAATCCTGGTAGAGAATCAGTGTCCCAGCATAAAGGCAAGGGACATTGTTGCCAGGAATTCCTCTCTTCAGATGATATCCAGGCCATTACTGATATTCATGGTTATTTTTTCTCTGGTTTGTACCCCCTAGCCACTTGTGATCATTGAAGATAAATCCACACTTTGCAAGAGTTGGGGGTGGAGGATGTTAATCCAACTGTTCTGACCAAGTTCAAATTTAGGAAGCTATAGGGCGCCTACCAAACACTCTCCCGTAGCCTCAGTTGGATGTAGTATTTGTCTTTACTTCCTTCCCTTACTAGTGTGTAGCATGCTGTGTTCCATCCCAGATGTGGCTGCATGCCAATGGTGGGTGAAGTGATTTTGATTATAGATCTAATTAACTACTAACAATTGGTCATTATATTCTGGTCACTTTAAAGTCAGAGGGCTCCCACTGTGTCCACACTGGCACCAGTCTGCAGAACCTCATAGAGGTTGCGTTCTCTGCCCTCTCGAACATCTTTGTAACCTTAGTCAATGGATTCCTGTCGTCTTTTGCAGCACCCTCTATATTTCCAGGGATGTACAGGCATCAGCTGCAACTCACATCCACAGATCAATAATAATTATAGATGTGGTTAAACAACATACTGCTTATCTAAGAGAAGAAAGAGAGACCAATAAAGAGAACCACTAACTTAATTTTGCAGATACACAACTATTCTGCTGGGGGGTTGGCAAACAAATTACAAAGTTTATGGGTGATAACATTGCCCTTTTGCCTGCTAAGCAATCTATTAGATTTTCAGAAATGTAATGCTATACTGTAAGTGCTGTATCTATGGAGAACTATCTCAAATCATATACACCATTACATTCTGTCACGATGCTAAATCACCATTTTAATCTGAGCAAATAACAGGCCTGCAGCACGTGGCTTAATGGGAGTCACATGGCCCAGCCAGACTCAGACACTATCATATGACCTGCCTAAGTAAATTGCAGAACACCTCACTATTCTAGAAATCTTATGTTCCCCCACCTCCAAAAAAATATGAGCTATAAATTCCTGCTCTGGCTAGGTGTGAAGTCTTTGTGCTTTGGTCCCACTTGGTGACTTAGGTCCCAGCCAGGCTGAAGAACACTTCCCATTTCCCATCCGCCTCTCCGGACAATCAACAAAAGATGACAAACTCTGCCAGTCATGTCTTTCACTTCCTATGGCAGCTCTATGGAACTTCCAGAAGTAACTTTTATGGGGTCTAATGTTCGGGAAAGAGAGGGTCAATATGAAAAGGTGATTTACAAAAGTTTCCAGCTTAATCCCTAAGCATGATGCCTTCCAAATACAGGGAGCTGACTTCTTCTGGCACTACCATCATCTTCTCAAGCCTTCAGGATATTTTAGGTCAATGTCCTGCTGCAGTATATGGCAATAGAGATAGAGAAAGTGCCCCTTACAGCTTTGTAACCAATGGTCAGGATTTGTTCCTGTCTAACATAGATTACTATGGCCTCTCCCAGTGTTTTTAAAATGAATTAATGTACATAATTTTTCATGCAACAGAATCTTCACCGCCTGTGATTTTTGTCCAACAAAAATCACATTTGAGTTTTTCTGGTTGCACTGTTCCACTCTTGTTTGTATTAAAGAATTTGTCATATTATCAACACTGTCAGCTTATTATGTAGTATTGCTCTTCTGTCAATGTATAGTAAGTTAAATAAGCCTTGTCACTATTTAAAACTTCCAAATTCATTCCAAAAGCATTTCATTGAACAGGATGAAATGAAAGAATATCATTATTTTTGATACTACAATAAACTCAGTACATGATGCGGGGGGGGGGGGGGGGGGGGGGGGGGGAAANCTAAGAAATCTAACTCGGAAATACATTTACAGTTTTGTTTTATTCTTTAAGTCTTAAACCACCCTTCAATTGAATTCAATCGTACTCATACTTCCTGAACATTTATCATGACAATCATAATATTGTTATTTTCTGCACACCATTTTTTCTCATGAATAGGAAATGTCCATATCTACTTCCTGTACTGGATAAGACTGTCAGGACTGATTTAAAATTGTAATTGTAACTCTGGTATTATACAGTACAAAACTGATTTGAAGAAATAGGAAACATTACTGAATTTCCCATGCCACATAGTTTATGGCGGTGTTAGTATTTTTAAATATACACATTTCAAACCTTTGATTTTTCTTGAAAGCTATAACTACACTTCCCAGCTTGAATACTTACAATTAAGTACTTAATTCCATATTTAGATAGCCTTAAGTGACCTGATTTTTTTTGATCACCTTTAGTCCAATGGGCAGACTACAGTAGTGTACCCTAAGTGCAAATGACAGCTGTATTTTACTGTAAGGTATCGTATAAACAGACATAGAAAAATGTTTTGGTTCAAAGTGAACTCTTTTATAAGTGATGAGGTGACTCTGATTTCACAGCTACAGCAAATCCTTGGAACTAGAAGCCGCCTATGTTCAAATCCTACTCATCCCAACCTCTCCTAGAGAAGTGAGTGGCTAACTCATTGAAGAAGTAGGGAAGGGATCTAGCTTAAAGGGAGTTATGTGAAAAGACAAGTCTAGCAAAATACAAAGTGAGCATAGAGCTTACAACAAGAGCAAGGTTTCTGACTACTTCTGTGTTCCTTCCAGCAATGTCTCAGCTTAACTAGATCGTCTCTTTGCTATCAAGACCCAAACCTTTTAAAATGGTGTAACCAATAATCCTTTGCCTAACCAAAAAAAAAAAAAAAGGGGGGGGGGGCAGATTTTCGGTGGTACCCAACTTGAAGCACCTCAGAAAATTTAACACCTACTAAAAATTTGCTTTAAACTATCTAATAAGGCAGAGTTAACAAACAGTAATGCTGGCAGGCAAAGCATGTCTATTCACCTATCCTTGTCTCTGATGTAAATTAAGCATTGTAAGCCAAACCCAAGGGGAGCTACATTTGCATTCCAAGGCAACATGGGGGCCATCACACCGGAGAGCAAACAAGAGGGCAATTCAAAGGTTTACTGTACTGTAACTGTGGGACAAGTAAAATATTTTGTTATCCATTCAAAGAGGAAACCCCTTGAAGGCCAAAGTTTGGATCCTGGTTATGACTGAAAACCAGCAGCTCTGTCAAAGATTGAATCCTTAGGAGAAAATCTACTTTATTAAATAGGAAAGGTCACTATTAAGTGTAGACCTAGGATTACATTTTATGGTTTGTTTTATATGTGTAACTTCCACCCCACCCCCACTTACTTGCCTTACTTACTCTCTAAGTTTCTTATCGAAGGTTACATTTTATTATTTTCACCATTTATAAATTCCAGTGCTGTAATATTATGAAGGGCTTGGTCATGAGTTGCACCAATCAAGTATATGTTCACTGTTTCTTCAGAGAAAGGTTACCTGGCAATTTCTGTGATTGTCCGATGGTGGGCTGGACTCTACACGGGGGAACTATAGTGGAACACGGGGAGTGGAGCACGCCAAGGGTTAACCATCTGGGGAAAGTTAAGAGCTGGTAAAGCCTTCAGGAGATTGTTTGGGTGGTTAGCAGAGTGGCGGTGTGAGGGAGCTGACACCCAGTCTAGCACCAACAAGTCTCTATATTGCTGAGGCAGGGGGATAACACAGTGACTCACGGTCCTGAGGAAGTGTCACAGGATCACTCTTGTGCTTTCTAAAAACAGTGGGAGATCCCTCTGAGTTACTGACATCAGAATGATAACAATCAAACATTTCTGTGTTCCTTCCTTGTAAAGCTATCTGTGAGTAGCTACCAGTCCAAGTGCTGTATGCAGCAGAGGCCATTTGCTTGGCTTAAATTGAGATGAGAGAAGAGTAATTGTAGAAGTTGCTTCTCTTTTTCACCTCATATCTGTGGGTACTAGGGCAGTAGAGGTAATCCTGCCATTGCTGTGGCAATGGTGCTGATAAGAGACTAATCAAAACCTGACTAATTAGTTTTGGAATTAAACCTTAACTCACCATATTTTATTTTTTAATATACACAATGGATCAAGTCAGGTTATGTGGGTAGCAGTGGGTGTTTTGGTGGTGGCCGAGGGTATCAAAGCAGCTCAAATCTTTTTTTTTCCCTAGCATTTTCTCTTTATTATTTATTTGTATTCCCATAGTGCATAGGAGCCCTAATCAAGGACCAGGACCCTAGGGATTGTACAAAAAGACTGTCTCTGCCCTAAGGAGCTTATAGTTGAAGTATAAGACAAGAGACAACAGATGGAGGCAGATAAGCAGATGGAGTATTGTTTTATTAGTAGCTTTGCTTCTGCAGAGAAGATGGAAGAGGTAGGAGACAGCAAATCAGCTGCCAGACTTTTAAGAAATAAAAATTCACAGATCTTCATTTGTATTCTTTTTCATCCAAAAGAGGGGTTTTTTTTTGTTTGTTTTTTTAAGTTGAGAGAGCTAGAGGCATCTCATTAGTAACCACTGTATTGGAAACATTTTGCAATGCTGAAGTGTCACAGATTTCTAGTCCTGTGCTTTAATACAAAAGTTGACAAGTAGTAGTCCATTCAGGGCTTCTATGTAATGGCCTATACTGATAAACCACTTATATTATTACAAATACTTATTCTTAGTTTATAGTACAGAATAGAAACATGTGCATCATCTCGAAAAATATATGCTGCCTAGAGGGAAGGGGCCTTGTGTTTTCTGCCTACCCTCATCCACTGCTACTATATACAAAGCCTCATTTGCAAAGACACAATCTCTCTCTCTCTCTCTCTCTCTCACACTCACACTCACACACACTGCAGTATTGTGTAAAGAGTACGTTAGGTGAGAGTGTGCAATCCTCAAAAGTACTTGCAAGTCAGGGATTTGTCCCACTGTAGTGCAGGAATTTTACTATGTACAGAGTACCCCTGCTGACCTGCCCACTTTGCCTTTCCCTCACGGCCCTGAGTGAACAGGACTCACATCACACAGGGAGGAATGAGCTCAGAGGTTCCTGGGTGTTTACCTCAATCTCTCCTTGGGCAACTCTGGGAAGAGACAAGGGTCCCCCTATTCCAGGAAATTCTTAACTTACTTGTTACCCTTTCAACCTGTAATCGCTCCAGTTCACTTAAACATATATAAAATTTATTTACACCAAAACTGTTTTTGGAGGGGATTAAAGAACACTTTACAGGGTAAGCATTGTGAGGAAATGGCTTGGGTGAGGTTCAATGCAGCAGTCTCTAAAGTGCAATAAACTTTACAGTTAACACCACACTTATACATTGGTTGTGTCTTCCTGGACCTGGATGTGCTGCATGGATACTACTGCTGTGCCCCTACCCCAGGATGGGTTCAGACTTTATGCAATGGAACCCATTCTCTACCTTTTGGTTCTGGCACTCTTGACTGTTGATGTTCCCCTCTGTGTCTGGCTCTTAATGCCCTCCAGAGCTGCTTTGGGAAAGGGACCCATCTCTCTCTAGATCGGTGCACATGACCCTGTGCAAGAGCAGGAGACTCACCCCACCACTATGACTCCAGTGCTTCTCTGACTCTGGCATCTTCTTTGGTTGCTTGGCTGCTGCACTCTTTCTTGTTCTTCACATTGCCCATGGAGCCTCAGCTTACATGGAGCACGGGCTCTGGGTTCTTGACTCCCTCACTAGCCTGCCCACCCTGTCAATCTGGCTGACTTGAAGTGCTAGCATCTCCTCGTTGGCCCTAGGGTTAGAGAGCCCAGGGACCTGCCAGTCCAAGATCCCAACTTCTCTCTGGCTTTTCCCCTTTCTTCTGGTATGGGGACAGGGCCAACCAAAAAAACCCCACCAAGTTTCATAAGGGGTCACCAGCTCCCTTACATACTGACACACAAAAACAGAGGGACAACATGGTTTAAACCCCATATTTGTTTTTAAAATAAAAGCCTGGGTTAAAGGGGTATGGTATGCCTTTCTCACTGGATGGGGGACTTTGGAGAAAACAGTTGCCCAGTCTGTCTCCAGTTGATTTGCTTTTTTGTTTTTCAAAATTGTTTGGAACATCATAAAGGAAATCCAGAGGAAAAGGCCTTTAAAGACTGTAGCTTGGGGCATGATTTCCATTTCCAGGGTGGTAAAACTGCCTCCTGGCTTGCAGGACCAGTTGACTTAAAAAATTCCATGTAAACAGCATTTTGGAGAGCGGAGGGGGAACAGACTTTAAGGAGAGATTATATTCCTCTGTAGCATTGTAACTCCAACTACAGTAGCGCTGAGCTAGTATAGGAGACCCACAAAATGAAAGTGATCATAAAAAAAAGTTAACCGTAATCAGTCTATTTATTTTAGCCAAACTGGTAGGCATGGCTTACAGAAAGTATACTGTTTAGTCAAAGACTAATTATGGTAGAAATTAACTTTTTCAGTTTAAGTATGTTCAGATTTTAGTAACATACATTAAAAAAAATATTTTCTTGACAATGTCCTTTTGAAGGCATATTTGAACACATTTTATTACTATAATAAAATATATAAAAGCAATATAAATTTCCAGGAGAAGATAAACAAGGTTTTTGCCAATTAGATGGGCATACAACAGTAATTGTGATGTTTCAATCACTTTTCTAAATTTACCATGTGCAAATTGTTAACATCTGTGAAATAATCCATTACATCTTTCTTTATCGAGCTATCTCTTGGCTACCAACATATAGTTGATGCATATACTGTACACTGTCACTTGTTTCTAATGACTTTTTTTCCCCTGCACTCTTTATTAGCCCAAATGGGAGTCTTTGTAGACTGCTCCCATTATACTTCAAATTCATAGCCTAGCTATTGTGACACCCAAATTGCAGCATGGTTGGGATGATCTAGCGTCTGTTCAAGAAGTTGAGTGCCTTCTAAGGAAAAACAAAGGAAGAAGTAAAAGTGACTTACAATCTTTGAATTTATGACTAAGAAAAATTATATCGTGCCCTGAGATCTCATCTTTCATAAACTATCATCTGCCCTCAGTGCTGTCAGTGTTTTATAAGATGCTTCAGTGTACCATGAGAGCAAGTTTAAAGGCTGCCACAAAACTATATATATTTGTGTGTGTGCTGTGTTTTTGCACTGCAGAGATTTAAAGCACATTATTACAGCTAAATAATAGCTGCTGAAGACAAAATCAGGGGGTGGGATGGGTAGAGACCGAGACTGTCTACCTGACAACTGCCTAGTGCAATGCACACATATAGACTATCCTGGGTGCAATCCAGATGAGAGGAAAGGTGATCCAATAATTAGGGCACTAGCATAGGAACTGGGATATGTGGGCTCAAGTCCCTGCTCTACCACAGTCTTCCTGTGTGACTATTGGAAAATCTTTTAGATTTTCTGTGCCTCAGTTCCCCATCTGTAAAATGGGGATATTGGCACTTTCCTATCTCACAGGGGGATTGTGAGAATAAATACAGTAAAGGGTGCGAAGCACTCAGATACTATGGAAATGGGGGTCCTATAAGTACCATAGATGAGTAACCTCACTTGAGAGCTGACCATCAATTTAATGGTCTACCCCTTACTTTAACTTATAATTATGAAGGATGGAGAGAAGAGGGCAATACCATATGTTGCCTAGGCTTTAGGAAGTTTAGAAGGACACTCCTCTTTAAAATCTAAGTTTGGTCTGTCCTGCTGTACAGAACTCTGTAAACACACCAAATGAAAACTTTTTAACCATGTATGTTTTAGTCAGAGAGCGCAAGACATAGAATCATAGAAGATTAGAGTTGGAAGAGACCTCAGGAGGTCATCTAGTCCAACCCCCTGCTCAAAGCAGGACCAACCCCAACTAAATCATCCCAGCCAGGGCTTTGTCAAGCCGGGCCTTAAAAACCTCTAAGGATGGAGATTCTACCACCTCCCTAGGTAACACATTACAGTGCTTCACCACCCTCCTAGTGAAACAGTTTTTCCTAATATCCAACCTAGACCTCACCCACTGCAACTTGAGACCATTGCTTCTTGGTCTGTCATCTGCCACCACTGAGAACAGCCTAGCTCCCTCCTCTTTGAAAACCCCCTTCAGGTAGTTGAAGGTTGCTATCAAATCCCCCCTTATTCTTCTCTTCTGCAGACTAAATAAGCCCAGTTCCCTCAGCCTCTCCTCATAAATCATGTGCCCCAGCCTCCTAATCATTTTCGTTGCCCTCCCCTGCTCTCTCTCCAATTTGTCCACATCCTTTCTGTAGTGGGGGCCCCAAAACTGGATGCAATGCTCCAGATGTGGCTTCACCAGTGCCGAATAGAGAGAAATAATCACTTCCCTTGATCTGTTGGCAATGCTCCTACTAATGCAGTCCAATAGTTAGCCTTCTTGGCAACAAGGGCACACTGTTGACTCATATCCAGCTTCTCATCCACTGTAATCCTCAGGTCCTTTTCTGCAGAACTGCTGTTTAGCCAGTTGGTTCCCAGCCTGTAGCAATGCATGGGATTCTTCCATCCTAGCTGCAGGACTCTGCATTTATCCTTGTTGAACTTCCATCAGATTTCTTTTGGCCCAATCCTCCAATTTGTCTATGTCACTCTGGACCCTATCCGTACCCTCCATCGTATATACCTCGCCACCCATTTTAGTGTAATCCACGAACTTGCTGAGGGTGCAATCCATCCCATCATCCAGAACATTAATGAAGATGTTGAACAAAACCAGCCCCAGGACCAACCCGTGGGGTACTCCGCTTGATACTGGCTGCCAACTAGACATCGAGCCATTGTTCACTACCCGTTGAGCCCGACGATCTAGCCAGCTTTCAATCCATTCATCCAATCCATACTTTTGTAACTTTAAAAAATCCATCTCTGAGGACGAGTGACCCTCTTATAGACATCAGAATAGTAACTTAAAAATGTTTTAATTTAAAAAAAAAACACCTTAAATCTGTACTTTGACACAAGTATACAGGTTCAGCTCCACTCTACTTTTTTTTTTTCATGAGGTCAGAGGAGCTCCTGAGGAAGTGAGGATTCATCCTGGTTAAATCTTAATTTGGACCAGAAAGAGGATCTAGTGCTGGGGAATTTCTGGGTGTTCTGTTCCTCCCCTCTGGAGGAGAAGCAGCACCAACTCTTGATAAGAAAAGAATTAGCAAAGTTGCGAGTACCCTATCTACCTCTCACGTTCTCCAACCTCCAATCTGTCCCAGTGCTGAAAGGTGGAGAGCCCACAGCCTCTAGCAATCCTTCCCCTCCAGGGAAATGGGAGACCCTGCCACCAGCTTCTTCCCCCCTTGCTAGAATGAGAATGGTCTTGTTAGTTCCCTCTAGCATTCAGTATGGGGGGGGGGGAGGAGTGTATGGGGGGGGGAGGTTGGGTACACAAGACACGTTCCCCTATGCAACTCCACTCCCTGGCTGCCATCCTACTCCTGCCTCTACTGATTTTTTTTCCCAGCACCAAATTTAACACAAATGTATATTTGAGGTTTTTGGAAGACTAACCCCCCACCCCCAAATCCAAAAGGATTGAAAAACAAAACCATCAATTTCAATGGAGCATTTTTAAACTCAACCATTTTTAAACTTACTATTTGTACAGTTTCTCAGTTGGAGTTAGTACTGCAGCAGTGCTTGATGTTTCAGTAAATTCTGGATCCACCATGTTCCTACAGTAGTTACAGACCCATTGTGGTGGGCGGGGGGCAGGAATCTGCTGTAATTAAAATGTGCCAACGAGTCTTAGGAATACATGCATGCAAAAGGAGCTAGCATAGCATACTAGTGTTTAGTACCTGATATACATCCCCTCTCTGGGCACTACAACACGCTCTGAGGAAAGTGGGTGCAAAGTTAGTGATCTACTATTGGTTCCACCTCTTACTTCTGTGAACCCTGTGATAACACATGCAAACCCCACTCTGCCCAGGAAAGGATTAATTATCTATTGTGGGCTCAATCAGCCCAGCCCTGCTACACCTGCAGTGGGTGTCAAGCTTAGAGGGAAAGGTTAAAAGGGAGAGCACAGGTTAGTGAGGGAATGACTGGGAAGGGGAGCAGATCTTCAGTTCTTATCTGTGCAGGAGGCCTGGCTGCTTAAGACATGGCTGCTTGTCAGAGCCTCCTGAAGGGAAGGTAGGCCTGATGCGTGATTATCATTCTTCTGATTTGCTACAAGTGACGTGCCTGCAATTACAGAGGCAGGTGACTGCAGGGGGTGCCCCATCTGAAGGTGGCAAGAGCCAAATAATACCCCTTTTGTTTATTTACCCCACACAAGGACTTGGTAGCCGTGTAACCCAAGCTGAGGTCACAATTTGCCTTCAAATGCTAAACTTGGTTGAACAGTGCCCTGAACCCTTACCTTTTTAAGGGTTAGATTGCAACAAGTATTCCCTTGTATTTGTAAATAACCAGAGAAATACACTGAGGTCTCAACAGATCTGTCAGTCACTGCTGGACACTGTGCTGTCTCCAGATATTGGGGCCCAGAGTTTTCTCATCTGGGGACAGAAGTTTCATATGGTTCCATGGGAGTGTCTCCTTCTCCCACTTATTCTTGGGTGGTGCAGATTGGGGAATTTTGTCACTTCCTTCCCTTCCCCATTCTTTTCTTTTCCCCTTACCACCCTCTCCTCCCCCCCCCTTCCCCCCCTCCCCAAAAAAAAAACCCCAATAACAACAACCCTTCAAAATCTTCAAGGGAACATTCAGTTTTTAGCAGAAAAGCTCTAAATCTTTCCCTCAGGGAAAATCAAAGTGAAATATCTCACATTGGGTTAATTAGAAACAAAACACGCTTTCAGGTCAGTTTGACATTATAGCTAAAGGCCTATGTGGGGGTGGGTGTTATGTTTTATAGCATTGGTTATTTTGGAAAAAGTTTAAGGGTATGTGTACACTGCAGCTGGGAGAATGCTTCCCAGCTGCTGTGGTAACTCATGGGACTTGCACTTGAGGTGCTTCATGCCCCCTTTTTTTTCTCAGGGTCAGGCTTCCGGGCTGGACTACATCACCCGAGTACAAACACACCCAGACCCTGTGCTCTGGCAGCTGGCCTGGGCTGCTGTGAAGGAAGACTTTTGGGGAGGAGGCTGGTATGGGGGGAGGAGCAATATCCTGAGGACTATTTTTCTTGTTTGGTTACATAACTTCCAGTTTATAGTCTCCATGGCTTCTCTAATTTGACATTAAAAAAGAGCAGGAAGTAATCCTGGAAGCTTATGTTTTAAAGGAAGAACAGGAGACCAAAATGTTATTAAAAAACAGGTGAAAGAGAGAAGCAGAGAAATAGGGAGGGATGTTCTGAATATGGCTGGGGCGCAAATGTCAAACATTGTTAGCGTGTGGAGTTCCCACAGTGCTGCAGTCAGGGTATACACATAACGGATCTGGTACAAACTTATCCTGGGGAGTTGTATTTATAGTTAGTTTAAACAACAGCAAAAGACAAACCTCTGCCTAAGCTTTCTCCTGTGCTTGGCTGGACATTTTCATGCAGAACTGCTCTCTCTGCATCCCATTCCCTTATGTTCTGGGTTGAAGATAATAGGACCCACATGCCAGCATTAGTCAGCAGAAATAACTTCCCCATTATGCATTATTCAATTTCCTGACATTGGGGCGACTCACCTGTTCACTATCATCTGGAGAACAGAATCAGTTCCATCCCACTGGCACTTTGAAAATATAAAGGCAGCAAAAGAGATTGTAACTATCGTGGCATTACTCTTCCATCCAGCCTGGGGACAATTTTTGCTTCTGTCTAGTTGACCTGAGCCACTGATATCTTAAGGAGTAAGAGAAGACCACAAGCTAGCCTCATTCCCAGCCATTCCATGACAGAGCAAATCTTCATGGTGTGCCAGCTTATTGAGAAGGCACATGAATTCAAGTGCCCCATTCAGATTGGATTTGTGGATATCAAGTCCACATTTGATTCTGACAGGGAATCACTTTGGCTGATTTTGAAATTTGCGGGTCTACCTGACAAATTCTGTAGAATATTCTGTCTTCTATAGGATAACTTCTCAAGCTGTGTTCTTGTAAATGGGGAAAATGCCTTCTTCCAAATTAGGCAGGGCCTTCAACAAGGATGTGTTGCAACATGAGAACCCTTCAGTGCCTTCATACACTATGTGCTTGACCAGGCACTGTGTAAATTTAGTTTGGCATAGGTCTTGCTGATAAAACCTCATTGATGCTAGTTTTGCTGATGACATAATGCTAGTTGTCAAATCAATGGAGGAGATAGTTGCAGCACTTAAATCCCTGGAAATCGCAATGGCAAAAGTCATCCTGAAAATTAACTGGGGATAAAACCAAAATTCTTCCAGTTGGTGATTTTGAGCATACTGCGAGCATTAGCATCTTAGTGGGTGACCACCCAATCGAGATTGTTGGTGATTTCACCCACCTCAGCTCTGTCAATAACATGGGTGGTATCAAGAGAGAACTTAAAACCCACATTGCAAAAGCATCATCAGTAAATGGGGACCCTCATCAAGAACTTCTTTTACAAACCAAATATCCTGATGAGAAAAGAAACTAAGCTGAGGATATATAATGCTTTGGTGGTCAGTATTCTAACCTATAGGACTGAAACAGGGCCCTTAACTGTCAAGATTGAAGAAAATCTGGACACCATTCAGCAATGATACAAATTCAAGATGAATGAAGGATCCATTTTTTCCCTAAATGGGTCTTGCACTCTCAAACCATTGTCCAATGCTTTCTAAAGTGGCATGTTCATCTGCTCTGAATGTCTCCCATCTTGGCTGTGAGAATAATCTTCATCTTTGACCTAAGGAAAGCAGGATGGAAAAGACACTCCCCCTGGAAGACCTAAAACACAATGGCTGGACAGCGTATATGGACACCTGTCCATCATAGGCATTCTAGCCTGTAACGCACCAGATTTGGCTAAGGGCAGAACACCATGGAGACACATAATGTGTTCAGTGGTATCTTTGCTGGCCAACTGACAGCATGAGAGCTAACTTAGTCTAGATAAACATCAATAAACATTAATGAGAATGCTGCATATTTTCTCAAATTACTTGCATTGGGTTCTTCACATCAGGCTTGTGTCTAGAAAACAAAGCAGGCCCACCAAAACCTAAGAACAACTTGATACTGTATGGCTTAAGGTACTGAACTGTATTGTCTGGGTGCAAGACAAAATATTTCAGATTAGACTTTCTGTTAGTGGGGTTGTTTTGTCACTCATCTGGGTAGGGTTGCCACTTGTTGTGATGCTGCAGTCATCCCTTCTCCTAAAGGATGATAGCTCATTTAAGAACATCACAGGCAACATCTACGGCATTACTGAAGAATGTACCAATATCCAAAACATGTAGGGCTGCTATATGGGTTTCAATACATATGTTTTTAAAACCATTACACCTGGATCCAGGTTGTCGCATCTCAGAGGGGTAGCCATGTTAGTCTGTATTCACAACAACAATGAGGAATCCGGTGGCACCTTAAAGACTAACAGATTTATTTGGGCATAAGCTTTTGTGGGTAAAAAACTCACTTCTTCAGATGCATGGAGTCATCTTCAGTCTCCATGCATCTGAAGAAGTGGGTTTTTTACCCACAAAAGCTTATGCCCAAATAACTCTGCCACTAGACTCCTCGTTGTTTTTGTTGTCACATCTGACATTTGGTTCTGCAGTACTATCTTCGGTTCTGGAGTCTATTCTGAAGCTCCCTCCTCCATCTGTGGATACTGTTTGGAAGTCACCTGAGGTGGAGCACCCATAGAACACTACTCAAAGAAGAAGGTTACTCACTTCGTGCTGTAACTGCATTTCTTTGAGATGTGTGTTCCTGTGGGTGCTCCACTACCCACCCTCCTCCTTCTCTGCTTTGGATTGCTCCTTAGGGGACATTCGGGAGGAGAAGGAACTGAGGGCAGTTCACCCACATCCCCCTATACAGCCTTGTTATCCAGCCTGAGTATATAATACTTTAAATGCTCTTTATTGATTACAAAACAAACCTTACTTACTCCACATTCACACCCCAAACATAGTATACCAGAGTCCAAAAAAAGTTTTTCTATACCTTTTTAATTACCATATTTTAATTACTATATTTTAAATTTTACCTTAAAAGGTTGTGGTTTTTTACATCAGGTTTTGTTTGGTCCTGTTTTTTCCATTTTGTCCCACGAATAGTTGAATGTATTATTCCCTTTAATTCATACCTTCATTCTAGAGGTGGTTTTATATGTATATTTATGTACTCCTAAAATTTTTTAAAAAATTTAAAAAAATAAAAGCCAAAAACCATATTTTTACCCTTTCTGAATTATGAGGATTCTTAATATTGAAGCCATGGCCATTTTCCATAGGAATAATGTCCGATGCTTCTGGCCATATTATTTTAAATACTTACACTATCCTCTTTTATCTTTGCTTGAGCTCCAGTATTATTTTTTTTTATATATATATATATATATATATATATATATATATAACGCACACAACACATTTTTGTTTACTAAGAACAAAATGCAAAGCAAAGCATAAGCAATAAACCAAGTACAAAAATTGTAGCACCGTATTCACATTTCAAATCCAAGGTTCGTACAGGGTAATTTTCGGTACAATTGGGCATTTCTTTTCCTCTGTAAGATAAATTAGAAGAAAAAGAAATGACCTAAAAATTAAATAATGTTCCTAACTTTAAGTGTGATGTGTGAACCCGCTTTCCCCCCTTTTTTTCTTTTCTTGTTAACTTGCACTACAGTAGGTGAAATTTTATTCATGATGGAAAATGGTCCAACCCATTTTGACGCCAGGACATGACTTTTTTATATTAATTTTAAATACATTACTTTATCTTCAATTTTTTATAATTTACTGTCCTGAGCCACATGAGACTTCATAGTTTCTTGCTTTTTTAATGGCGTCATAGAATATCGGGGTTGGAAGGGACCTCAGGAGGTCATCTAGTCCAACCCCCTGCTCAAAGCAGGACCTAATCCCAACTAAATCATCCCAGCCAGGGCTTTGTCAAGCCTGACCTTAAAAACCTCTAAGGAAGGAGATTCCACCACCTCCCTAGGTAACCCATTCCAGTGCTTCACCACCCTCCTAGTGAAAAAGTTTTTCCTAATATCCAATCTAAACCTCTCCCACTGCAACTTGAGACCATTACTCCTTTTTCTGTCATCTGGTACCACTGAGAACAGTCTAGATCCATCCTCTTTGGAACCCCCTTTCAGGTAGTTGAAAGCAGCTATCAAATCCCCCCTCATTCTTCTCTTCTGCAGACTAAACAATCCCAGTTCCCTCAGCCTCTCCTCATAACTCACGTGCTCCAGCCCCCTAATCACTTTTGGTGCCCTCCGCTGGACTCTTTCCAATTTTTCCACATCCTTCTTGTAGTGTGGGGCCCAAAACTGGACACAGTACTCCAGGTCAGGCCTCACCAATGTCGAATAGAGGGGAACGATCACGCCCCTCGATCTGCTGGCAGTTAGTTTAAATTTCATTTTTTTTTAAGTTTGATTAGTAACTCCCTTACCCATTGGGTAACTGATACCTCCTCTTCTTTTTCTTTTTCTTCTGGGTACAATAAAGGGCTTCACAATCTTATAGGCCTTCCAAAGAGAATTTGATAAGGCTGGTAGCGAGTACCCAATTGATTACTACTTCGGTTGGCCGCCAACACCATTGGCAATTTATCGTTCCAATTTTTACCAGTTTTTTGCACTACTTTGCATAGAGCTTGTTTAATAGTTGATTTATTCTTTTTACTGTTTCTGATGATTGAGGATGATAGGGGATATGTAGTTGTTGCTTTCTTTTTAAAGCTTCTAATAAACTTTTACTTTTGTTTTTACAAAATGTTGCCCATTATCTGAATCAATTACTTTTGGAGTTTTATATTTACTAAACGCTACTTTTTACAACTTTTTGAAAGTAGTTTTTGCAGTATGATTTCTGGTGCCTTTACCCATTCAGAAAAAGAATTAACTATTACTAATATATACTGATTTTCCCTTTGGGTCTTAGGCAATTTATTAATAAAATTAACCTATATTTTACTTCATGACCCCACAATTTTTTGTGCAACAAGGGTCCCGAATTCGGTGGTCTGTTTCTCTTTTTTTCTCTTTGAAGTTTTTCAGGTACCCACTTTACCTTTCCTGGTTTTTTTTATTTACCGCATAGCCACCTTGTATATTTTAGTTTCCCCACCTTTCCTTAGGTTTAACCTCCTGTTTTATGGCTTGAGCTTAGTAACTACCATAACTTCCAAAGGTTTATTTGCTGCTAATTTAGCTAAAGGATTTGCTTTATTATTTTAATTTTTTTTAATTTTCTTTTTACTTTTGATTACCTTTAATATGTCTTACTCTTAATTTTCCTGGGTGTTTTTTTTTTTTAACCAGTTATAGATAGATTTTCAATTTTTCTTTTGGACCAAATGTTTCCCCTCAGCTGTTTCTCAGTAATTCTTTTTTTCAAATCTCAATTCAGTATAACAGTTCTTGAGACTATAACAAAGTCTCAGTTCATATAGCCATAAAGACAGTCTGCAACATTATTTTTCTGTTTAAGCAGATGACTAAGAGCTCTGTGTGATGATGCAACCCATAAGGCTTTATGGAAATATGCTTATGAATGTATATACACTCCTACCTCGATATAATGCGACCCGATATAACACGAATTCGGATATAACACAGTAAAGCAGTGCTCCGGGGGGGCAGGGCTGTGCACGCCGGCGGATCAAAGCAAGTTCAATATAACGCGGTTTCACCTATAACACGGTAAGATTTTTTGGCTCCTGAGGACAGCATTATATCGAGGTAGAGGTGTATATGACATAACTGAAATATGTTTTATGCTACATATGCCATGTAACATATCTCTGTAAAGGTTATGATCTACTGAATCTATTCATCCTATTTGTATGCATGTGTCATTGTTACTCTAAATGCTCTTACTTGTAATCTTACTGATTACAAAACAAACCTTACTCACTCCACATTCACATCCCAAACATACTATACCAGAGTCCAAAGGTCAGAATGGTCCCAATGGCCAGTTGACATTCCTTCCAATCATAAGATCATAAGATGCGGGGAGCTGGCGAAAACCACATCTATATCCACAGAGGACTCTGGATCAATAAACAACTCCGATTTGCAGAAATCATAGGCAACCATTTATAGTCCGTTCCGTTACATCATTGGTTCTTTGCCTTTACAAGGCCTTCAACCCACCCAATTCCAAAGAGACAATCCTGGGCAGGCCGCCATGATCCAAGATGTGCCATTTCCTCCAATTCTTATACAATTTTATATCAGTCCACCTGGTGGTGTTTCCTTTTCTGCTAATTTTCTGTATTTTTCTCGGAACATAGCAAGATTGTTTTTGCACAAATAGTTCTAATAGTCCTTGAGCTTAAGTTCTTGCTTCGGTTGCCAAATTGCAATGCACATATTCATGTCAAGCACACATCATTCATACCAGGCCTCAGTGACCTATAACCTATTACATAAATAAATGAATCACAATATCTATCTATCTATCTATCTATCTATCTATCTATCTATCTATCTATCTATCTATCTATCTATCTATCTATCTATCTATCTATCTCCCCCAACAGTGGCACTTGACTGAATTGGAATTCAGAACAAAGCCTTTTTATTTGGGCTTTGCTCCTGTGTTATGTAACTTGGCCCATAGAAGAAATTCCCTAATTTCATTCTGACCTACTTGTAATGAAACCAACAGCTAGCGCTTTGCATGGGTTTCTTTTATAAAAATCAAAGGATGCCCTGCAGCCATTAAGATTTGAACTAACCCTTAAATCTGTTTTAATATCATTACTGGAATTGTGGCGCATATGTAGCATTTCTGGAGTATTTTGTATAAGAACAAATTGTAACCAGTTGAAACAACCAATATGCATATCATAAATATTAATACAGTAGTAATTCTCCATGGAATAATATTCACTGAGAACATCAATATAAAATATGTTGTAATCTTTCTTTCAAATGAAAGGTTTTAAAATATGCTTAATTAACATGGATTTTTTTTTTCCTGGTAACCATGACTTTGAGAGTTTTTACAGCACTCTTCTACTTTATAATCAGGCTGATTAGATTTTTAATCTAATTTCAATTTCAATCTTGTATCTAAGGAAACATAATATGATAATTTGAATGTTGTTTATTGTTTTGGTTTTTAGAAAAAATGTTTTTAGATGCTAATGACAGAAAAATGCAAAATCTTTTTTTTTTTGCCTTAGCCATATGGAATGCTTCTCTGCATTGTATCAAAGGACATTTTCCACTGCCAGCCATTTTGTAAAGCAAGTTTGTTCACAAAACCCTCAGAAAGACTAAAGGGGAAAAAAAGTGCATTAATTTGTAGTGTGATGTGAACATATTCTGCACAAATTGCTTTGGTTTCATGTGTGGCTCTGTCATTGATGTGTAGGGGGAGTTGCATGCAGACTGATGGCAGGATGTTTCCAGTGTCCCATTACTTGCTCAGTTTTCATATAATGTGCCATTACAGCTGTTCATTCGTATCCATCCTTCCCTCAAACAACAAATTTCCAAAGTTTCAGAATACTTTTTTTTTTTTCATAAATAACAAGCACAAGAGAAATTTCATTAAAGTCTAGGAACAAAGAATGTAGGCCATACTTACAGTATGGGGACTCTATCCTGGGAAGCAATGCCTCTGAAAAGTATTAGAGGGTCATGGTGGATAATCAGTTGAACTTGAGCTCCCAGGGTGAGTCTCTGGCAAGAAGGGCTAATGTGATCTTTGGTTACGTAAACAGGGGAATCTGGAGTGGGAGTAGTAAGGTTATTTTACTTCTATACTATATTTTTACTTCAATTTGACACTGGTGTGACTGCTATTGAAATACTGTGTCCAGTTCTGGTGCTTACAATTCAAGAAGGATGTTGATAAATGGGAGAGGTTTTAGAAAAGCCCACGAGAATAATTCAAGGATAAGGAAACATGTCTTATAGTGATAGATTCAAGGAGCTCAAGCTATTTAGCTTGATAAAAAGCAGGTGACTTGACCAGTTTATAAGTACCTACATGGTGAACAAATACTTGATAATAGGCTCTAAGGCAGGGGTCGTCAACCTCTGGCACGCGGCTCGCCAGGGTAAGCACCCTGGCGGGCCGGGCCAGTTTGTTTACCTGCCATGTCCACAGGTTCGGCCGATCGCGGCTCCCACTGGCCGTGGTTCGCCGCTCCAGGCCCGTGCCGCTTCCTGCAGCCCCCATTGGCCTGGAGCGGCGAACTGCGGCCAGTGGGAGCCGCGATCGGCCAAACCTGCGGACGTGGCAGGTAAACAAACTGGCCCGGCCCGCCAGGGTGCTTACCCTGGCGAGCCGGGTGCCAGAGGTTGACGACCCCTGCTCTAAGGTATGACATGATCCAGTGGCTAGAAGCAGAAGCTTGATAAATTCAGACTAGAAATAAGGTGTAAACTTTGAACAGTGAGGGTAACTAACTATTGGAACAATTTGCCAAGGTTTGTGGTGGATTCTTCATCATAGGCAACTTTTAAATCAAGATTGGATTTTTTCTAAAATATATGCTTTAGGATATGTTTATTTTGGGGAAGCTTTATGGCCTGTGTTATAAAGGAGGTCAGACTAGATGATCATAATGGTCCTTTCTGGCATTGAAATCTCTGAAGGTCAGAGGAGCGACACAAGTTACACTGTCTGAGGATCTGGACCTTGGTAATTTGTTGATTTAGCAGCTTTGCCATCCAAGTGTATGTGTACGTGTGTGTATCCATGTCCATCTGTTGGCTCTCATTTTATACTTGGACCTTTTTGTTCTGTTTGTACAGCACCTATCATAATGGGGCCTAGTCCACAACTAGGGCTTCTAAGTGCTATATTAATAACATTACTAAATAATATAGTGATTGCTACTTATATAGCACCAAACTTATGGCTATTCCATGAATTTCAGTCAGTCAGGAAGGTGCCCAATAGTTTTAAGGCAGGTATGGAAGCAAATCAAAACAAAGTCTAATAATTAAGTCAGACACCACACACATGGATTAAAAAAGAGAGGGATTTGGGGTTCCAAATGACCAAAGAGGACTGATGATGTATTCGTGATTCTGTGTTTAACATAATCATTGAGATCTAGTATTAATCAAAAGGACATAAAACACAGCATACACCTCCTCCCCCATCCCCCAGAAATCTAAAATATCCTTTCCAGTAAACATTGCTGTGCTGGAGATGAGAAACCAGATTCTGAATTCCACTAAACTGGTGTAAATCCAGAATTACTGAGATCTGTATCTGGCCTTGTATATAAACTCAAACTTTAACTCAGAATTTCTGGGACTTTCCTTTCATAGAACAATTTTGGATAAAGATAAAATGATGGAAGATATTAGAGGTCACTAAATATTTTCTGCTAAGACCTTTTTTATTGGATGGTTGCTCAAGTGAATAAAGTTCTGTTTTAAGGCATTTAAAAAGAAATTGATTGACCTGCTAGTATAGCTACAGCAAACCTTTCATAAACGAGAAATTCATCATCTTCAAAGACCTCTGAACAGATTTAATGAAGTGACACTGAGCAGCATTGTACAGTAAAAATTGAGAGCGTCTTTTCATCGGAGAGATATGGAAAGAGCTACCATGTGAGATACATAAAATGTGTAGCCAATTAGTTCATTTTGACATTCATTTATCATTGTTATCAATCGGTTATGGTCAACACGTTATTTCATGTGTAATGTGTGAGAAATAGATTTCAGTTTTAGGTATCAATAGAAGTAAGATAGGATTATAGAAGTATAAGACTGACAAGTGTTTAGGAGTTATGAATGTGTATTAAGTATACAAATAAAGCAAGGTTGTAATGCAAGGCCTATAGGCTGAGGCCTGTAAGATTTCAGCTTAGCCACTCTAGGCTTAAGGAAACTTGACATAAATGGATGACCTAAGAATAACCATATACGAGTAGAATCACAAGATTACTGAAAAGAATGTGCCAATAGGTGATGTTCCAGAAATATATTGTAATGTCCGTGTCCAGACCACAAGACACCTGATTATAACATCATAGATAGTTCTGTTCTGACAACAGGGTACCGTGGAAACAGGTTGATGCAAATCTTAATAAGATGCTAATAAGAAAAAGGGGAACTGAGAGACCAACCTATGAAAAGGGGGCACCTCATAATTTATGGGGTGTGGAAGTACAGATAAGGAAAAGGAGGGTTAGAACCCTCATGCATATGCATAAGGCATATTAGGTGTGGTCAGAGCAATAAGATAAGAGGTTCTCTGATTGGGTTAGAGTGGGAATACCTCATTGGGAAGGCTCCAGGAGGAACCACCCCTCTATTGATGACCACCTGTTGAGAGATCCACCCAAATCTATGAAATCTTTGGGTATGTGAGTATGGATATGGCATTGGCCAAAGCATGGACTCCCTCTCAGGTTTTGTATATGTGTAACACATAATACAAACAATATTTTTACTTCTAACTGTATTTGTGGTTACCTTCCTTATTCTTCCTAGAGCCTCCAAATCAAAGGGTGATTGCCACCCTATTTATCTGTGAACTGTAGCAGCAGGAGCCAGATTCCCCGTAACTTACCGTAGAACTATCAATTCATTCAATTTAAGTATGTGGCTACAGTGTTTTGTGTTTAAAACCTTAGGTAACTTCCATTGAACCATGAGTATGTATCTCTGTCTCTTCTTGCTCTGTGTGTGTGTTATTACAACTGATTTGAGAATATGAGTCCTATCCATGAATCCAGCTAAGTACTGGACCCAAATGAGAAGGACACAAAGATTACTTAGTCACCAATACAGGTTTCAGAGTAGCAGCCGTGTTAGTCTGTATCAGCAAAAAGAACAAGTACTCCTGTTCTTTTAGTCACCAATATGCTCTCCCCAGTTCAAAGGGAGCTAGGCATGTAGGGAGCATGTAGTTTGGCTCTTGGAGTAAATTAGAACAGCCCTTGAACTGCTCTAACATACATGGGCTGCAATGGGGCAGTAGGAGCTATTCTGCCAGTCCAAGTTGCTTCAACCGTACCCCCTTTAGCCCTCAATATGCCTGCTACCTTGTTGTGGAGGGCTGATGGGATTGCTTAGAGACATATATCTATGGCAGCCAAGGATTCCCATATATCAAGGGAATCCACAGCTGTCTTCTTAGGACAGCTGTCTACTGGGTGCAAAGGGGGCTGAGGGTCTGTCCTGTTTTGTATTAAAAGACTAGGGAAGCAATAAGCTATGTATTTGATGGTGATATTTTCAAAAATCATTAAAGGGGGTAATAAGAAACCATATTTGCATTATCATGGGAATAACTTGAAAAGAACTTTTAAATGTCAGCCTTTTTCTAACACATTTATCATCTTCTAAGTTTTGAAAATAATGGAATATCTCCCTATTTATTGCACCATCTGCTCATAAGAGGAAAGGCAAAATTTGAGAAGGTTGAGCTTGTTTTTTAAATGTCAACCTAATGCTACCTTGGGGGAGAAGTAATTTGGGACTATCCTTGAAATTACCTTGATAGACTGGAATTGTAACAAGGGAAGGTTACATGAGATAGCTGACAGGCTGCTGACCTGCTTAGCTGAAGTGATCAGAGAGACTATTTTCACTGGTTAAATTAAGCTTTCTGACAAGTGAGAAGAACTATAGACTGTAAAAAATCAAAGGTCACATTTGGTAAAAGTTCTGTTGGTGCTGGCTGTGCACATAAATCCCCAAATTATTAGAGGATCTATTTCTGATCCCCTTGACACCTGTCTTACATTAGGGAAGTAAATGGAATTACCCTAAAATATTTGTATTGATGTGCAACTAGAATTGGGCCCTTTGTCTTAAGTTTTATCTTCAAAATGGTAAAATATCTGGACCTAAGGATGACTTCTTTTTATAGCCAGAAATGTGCCTGAAGTAGACATTCTGTGTGATCTTTAAGAGACAGCTAAAATCCCACTAATAGTTAGCTTGTATTTCTCTGGACAGATCGCTGATTTTTAAAATTGTGATGATTTTGTCCTCTCTTGAATTAATATTTTGGAAAAGAGCATGTCCATATGTATATTCTTAATGGTTAAATTGATTTGTTGGTTAAATTGATTTCTTTATGGTTTAACAGTATTTTTGTAATGGGGTGGGAGGGAACTTTTTCACTTTCAAAAATGGCCATGTAGAATTCTTCAAATTGTCAGTTCAAAGTAAGAAGAAATTACACTTTTTTTCAAATATATGCCCCATTAATTTTATGCCCTTTAGCATAATATACTCGTAACCAACAGTAACAGAAAGCAGCAACTTGATTCAAGGCCCTAAGGCAATAGCATGCTGCCATCATTTATCCACATGCTTCCCCACCTTAAAGTTATAGAACCAAATTCATCCCTGGTGTAACTCCACTAAGTTGGTGAATATTTTCCAGAGAAATAATGTACTTTAAAATATAGGAAATACTTGGCTAAGTTCTGATGTTACACTGATGCAGTACCATTGAAGCCAGTGGGGTTGCACTAGTGTAAAGGAAAGTAGAATTGGCCCAGTATTGATGAAGAAATTTCAAAATCCACTAATCTAAAAGCTTTAGGAATGCCACTTATACAACATTTTTCTTGCTTCCTTTTTTTCATGCATGCATTTCCCCCTCCTTTCTGTCTGTTTCCTTTGTTTTTTTCCCCTCCTTTGCATTTTTTTCACAGGCTAGGCCTTGATCCTTCATTGGGCAGCGCCTATGCAGAATACTGCTGCCTTTGTGCAGGATAAGAACCCTAATATATGTTTGTCTTACATGCTTTCTCTTGCTCCTACACTGCCCTACTCCTCTCTCAGCCCTACCTTTTGCTGAGTCCCTACTAGCCCCTTTCTCCAGTGAGGTTGAGAGAGCTCTACATCTACTGAGAACAAATGTTAAAAGACCTGTGTGCTATACCAAGTCTATTCTCCACTTTTCTGCATCTGTTGGCTGAATCATTTTTCAGACCCTCAAGAACTGAAGCTGGTTTGGACAACTTGTAAGACAACTTGCTTATTCCCATAGACATAATTGGAGTTATACCAAGGTGGAAGTTAGAGCAGCATGTATTTCTGGGTGTATGCCTGGGATTTAGGAATTTGTGTCTGCCCCTCCCTAATATATTGTTTCTGGACAAAATCCTGAGTGGTTTTGTGCACCTGCACGAGGTCCAGATACCACAAAAATTAGACCCTTAAGGCTAGTAGGAGAACCAAGCTGGGGAGAGCTTGTACTGGTTTCCATGATGACTCTCCTCACTACCACACAGAGAGGAGAGGGAGCATATGTAGGACATGGTTAATGGGTTCATGGGCAGTATAAATCCACAAGAGGCTATGTGGGGAGGAGGGCCAGGCTGTACCACCTGTTACTTATCCCATGCCCATGCAGTAGCCTCCATGCCTATTATGTCAATATGAATGCCCTGGAGTGCTTATTGGATTTTCTTCCTAAGCACCCAATAGGCAACATATTTCCCATGACTAGACAATGAGAAGGATGTCTAGAACTTAGGGTACGTCTACATTACCCGCCTGGATCGGCGGGTAGCAATCGAATTATTGGGGATCGATCTATCGCGTCTCGTCCGGACGCGATATATCGATCCCCGAACGCGTTCCCATCGATTCCGGAACTCCACCAGGGCGAGCGGCGGTAGCGGAGTCAACGGGGGAGCCGCGGCCGTCGATCCCGCACCGTGAGGACGGGAGGGAAGTCGAAATAAGATACTTCGACTTCAGCTACGCTATTCCTGTAGCTGAAGTTGCGTATCTTAGATCGATCCCCCCACCCCCTAGTGTGGACCAGGCCTACATCCTGCATGGTCCCTGGTGGTGGAGCTGGGGAAGAGCACCAGGAAAACCATGTTTCTCCCCTTCACTTGCCAAAGGACTCAGCCAAGAAGACTGAGGATCTGCTGTGCTCCCATTCGCTACCCAGCGAGCAGTCTCATCTCCTGCTGGAGAGGGAGGCAGTGAAATCAATTAACAGGTGAAAGAATGGAGTGGAGGGGAAGGAGCAGCATTGCCATGGTGGTAATGCACAATCCTACAGTTTCAGAACAAACACTGTGCAATGATTATGGATGCAGCTAATTTACATGAGAGTGCTTTGTAAGTGGGTGCATAGAAGTAGATGAGCAACAGCACACATGCTTTTATGTCTTGACTTCAGTGTTCCCTTTCCAAAAATGTTACCCCCAATCCTCATTAATGCATCCCAGCTCTTGACCCCATTTTGGGGAGTGGGAAGGGGGAGAGAATTTTGTTCATACGTGAATAAGGCCTATTTTTTTCAAGTCCAAGTTTATCAGTAGCATAATTAATTTTGGTTATTCTTGATAAATTTTCTCCATCTAATGCTGACTCAGTGTCTATATGGGTAAATTTTTTTTTTTTACATGACAGTTAAAGGGCTTTTAATAATACCACATTGACCCTAGCAATAGTTCTTGTTCCTTGGCTATAAAGATGGACCAATTTCTATTCAGTTATACCAGCATAAATCTAGAGTTAGAGTAGAGAGGAGAATCTGGTCCCACAATCTTTCTATGGAAACTTTAATTTCAGGAAAAAATATTGATTTAAAAAAAAAATTAAATGCAATATTGTTTCAAATAACTATATTTTTCCTTTTTAAAATAAAGGACCTTACTTTCAATACATATTTTCTCATTATTTGTAAGGTATATAATTACCACAATTCTCAAGTAGAAGTTCATGGTGAGGGGAAAAAAATCTAAATGTTATAAGAGCTACAGGGTTTTAGTTCACAGAAAAGTGAAAATCTCTCTTGCATTTGGGTTAAATTCTGGTTTAGATTATGTTTATATTCTTCTGTCTTACATTGTTTTCCACTCTAGCCAATCTAAATTCTTAACCTCATGTGACTCTTGATAAATCTCCCTTTTTGCTTCTTCCACTATAGGATCAAATCTAGAGCTGCTGAATCCTAGTCTTAAAACAATTACCTTTGTATTCAAGCGTTTTGTACTCCAGTGTTTACAGGTTGTTTCCATTAGGAGGAGAAATTGATGATAGGTATTTCTTTGATATAATCCTGTTTGTAAGTATTTATAAATAAAGTCCTGTTTCCCTGAATGCAGGAGAAACCGAACAGAAGACCGTTTTCTTGTTCAGTTGGAAACCTCTTTGAGCCAACACTTAACCAAAAAACTTCCCCCCTCCCCCCCCTCAGGGTCACACTAGGGCTTCTCTGGCTGTCTGGACTTTTTTGTTCTTTTTCTCTGACCTTCTGTGCACTTCTGCCACTGCTTTGTCTCACACATACACGGACGATCGACTAATCAATACCTTAGCCCCTTCCGTCGCTTTTCATCACCACAGAAAATCCTTGGGCCACATGGTTCAGCTTCTACGCAAGCCTTGTCATTAACTTTTGTTTTGGGAGGTGGTTCTCTGATTCAGCTATCTGGTTCCATAAAGGAGCTGGATTGTTTCTTACATTTATTCCGAATGAAGGCCAATCTATATAGAGAGGTAGTGCATGGGAAGCATTACAGCTCTCTAGCATGCCAGGCACTAACTGGCCCCGCACTGAAAGTTTTGTAGTACACTTTGACTTACTGCTATTCCAAACAGTGACTAATTAAACAGCAAGGGAATTAGTGCATCCATTCAGTGTGTGGCTTCTACTCTTGAAATACAGTTCTGCTTGTGTGAAAGAGACTGTTACTGTCTGAGATGGATGTGCCTTCATTGAAATAATAATGATGTTGAGAAGACAAAACTAATTTTTTTCCCCCTTCATTTTGGTGATAGTTCATTAAACAGACATAACTTAAATGCTTGATTAAAATACAGTAGATTTAACACTAGATTTCAAGACACAGAAGGCTTATGGGTTTTTCACAGATATTTTATAGGTGCTATTTAATTGGAATGAGGAAGAATTGGCTGAATATGTATATAGTGTATAGCAGGCACTCAATAACATTATTCAACAAATAACAATGCTAAATTACTGTATAAATAATTAGGTTGGCCAGCGCATATCAGGTTCAAAATTAAAATGGAATACTGCTGCTCTGGCTAACACTGAGTCTTAGATATAATTGCCATTCTGATTATTAATGGTTCCTGGATTACTTACTATTTTGTCATGGTGCACAGAGGCTCTCCTTTAATATATAGTGCCTATTAAGTCATAGATTAGGCAAATGGCTCAATTCTGCCAGTATTACTACATTGCAATATACTGTTAGATAAAAATTCTGTCATTCCCACAAGGTTCATCTGAATTGATACATTACAAATGGCCTTTCAAACCTTTAAACTGCTTTTCTTACTACACCTGACATGTCTAGGCACATTAACTCTTTATTTTGTTCTGTTTTTTAATATAGGTCTCTGCAGCTTTTTTTTCTTTTTGTATACATGTTATATTTTCTTGTAAAATAAAACAAAGTATAAAACCAAGGTACTATTTATGAGAATTTAACATTTATTAGAGGAAGTGTGAGACAAGACATCATTCTCGTAAAACAAGTTTATTTTCCACACACATCCTTCTGTTTCAGTCATTTGTCATCTTATATGCAATTTACATTTCGTTTGTGGAGAAACCTACTGAGTGCTCCGTATACCTTATTTCTACTTTTATAAGGAGAAAGCGTAATCATATAAGTAGAAAACCCAAATAACTGCTGACAAAGTTTTAACAGTGAAGATCTGATCATTGCACTAATTTATTATAAAGTATTCCTGGCCTAAATGTAGATCTCTGATATTGTTATGATGGAGAGTGGATAAAATGTTGAAGCTTGTAGGTATGACAGATTTCATTCAGTCAGGATAAATGTAAAAAGCAGTTAAGCTCTTTTTAAAAAAAAAAAAAAAAAAAAAAGCTGAAATCATAGGAGCCATGGTTCAGATCACAGGTCACATACAAAACCAATCAGGAGCTGAGTTGTGGGTGAAGGGGTTTCACTCAGGGTGAATGCAAATAGAGTATTTGCTGGGTATTGCTTGGTGGAGCAGTGTCTGTGTGTGCAGCAGCACTCAGAAAAATAGAGAAGCAGCAGGAAGCCAAGGACACAGTGAGAGAAGCACTTGCAGAGTGACTCTGTGAGAAAGCCAAGAGAGACTGCTTTTTCGGCAGAGTGCTGTTTGGAATAAAGACAACAGGCACTCTTCTCTGGTCACCTGTCCTGGCTGAGCAAAAAACAAAAAACCGAGCGAGTCCCGGCTGAGAGAGAAAAAGAAAAAAGTGCTGCCTGTGGATATCTCTGTCCCGCGTCCCGACCAAAGATCGGTCGGGACGCGGGACAGAGACCGAAATATCGGGACGGTCCCAATAAAATCGGGACGTCTGGTCACCCTGTGCTTCTCTGAGACAAAGGAGGGCTTTGCAGCTTCAGTAGCTAATGTACACCCTGCTGTCTCGCTCTGATGCAGAGGCCTGGTATGAAAATATTTAAAGAATTCCATGTCAATATGTGGCTGAAGATTTCTGCAAGGGTTGTGCACAGCCATTTTCAGAAGTCCTCATAGTTTTAAGCTCCTTGGAAATTACTGTTTCCTCTAAAGGACACTTAAATGATCTAACACAATAAAGAGGTATCTGGATTTTGCACAGCAAAGAATTCAATAAATGTATAATCCTAAACTGGGCCCAACAGTTCTTCTCAAGATCCACTCCTCTCCCGCTACGATAAATAGAAACACCTTAGTCATAAGTGACCAAAACAAGGATTTAATAAAAATTACATAGAATGTAATAAATAATTATGCACCATGTATGAGATGCTTTTAAAATACTCTAGCAGAGAATTAAATTCTTTTCTGTAGAATCTACTGGATTTGAATAATTTCTATAGAATCTTGTTCAATTTCTATAAAGGGTTGTAAATTTTACAGGACTCATATTTCTTACAAAATCATGTTATTCCATATTTTTTCTCCAATTATTTTTGTTATTTTAAAAAGAATATGCAGACTATAAAAAGCCCATCTCTGTAGGGCCAAATTTTGAAGTTAGGCACAGTCAACTTGTGGAACTCCTTACCTGAGGAGGTTGTGAAGGCTAGGACTATAACAATGTTTAAAAGGGGACTGGATAAATTCATGGTGGCAAAGTCCATAAATGGCTATTAGCCAGGATGGGTAAGAATGGTGTCCCTAGCCTCTGTTCGTCAGAGGATGGAGATGGATGGCAGGAGAGAGATCACTTGATCATTGCCTGTTAGGTTCACTCCCTCTGGGGCACCTGGCATTGGCCACTGTCGGTAGACAGATACTGGGCTAGATGGACCTTTGGTCTGACCCNATGGATGGCAGGAGAGAGATCACTTGACCATTGCCTGTTAGGTTCACTCCCTCTGGGGCACCTGGCATTGGCCACTGTCGGTAGACAGATACTGGGCTAGATGGACCTTTGATCTGACCCGGTACGGCCGTTCTTATGTTCTTATGTATGCAGCACATATGCAAAACCACAGAAACCAGGTATTACATACAACCACAACCACTTTGTATCAGCTGTTGAATTGGTCACAACAAACACCAGATTTGTGCACATAGGTGCACCAGATTTGTTCATTTAAGTTAGCTGTGCAAAATGTATGGAGTGACTTCTACCTGCCTAACTTTGGACATCTGGACAGCATTGTTTTGTACTATTCTGTTGCACAAAAAATTGAGGGGCTATAAATTAACAAACAAACCCTTGTCTCAGAACTGGGCAGATATGTTAATACTGGTACACACCGTTACACTATGATGTTAGGGCCTGATCCTTTCAACTTCTACTGATGTGAGTAATCCTTTTTCTGGAGTAGTCCCTTGATGATTAACTGGACTACTCATGTGAGTAAGGATTACGGAGTGACTAAGGGGTTGAAAGCTTAGACTCTTAATTTCTAACTCTGAAACACAGTCAAGAAATCATTTTTTGCCAAGTGGGCAAAATAGGAAATAATTTGTATCTAAAATGTAACTATTAAAGGACTTTCAGTTTTTTAAAGTCCCTCTAAATGGGGGGAAATGTTTGGAAATCATGAGTCTCAAAGCTTTATTAATAAAATAATTTACAGTACTCTCTAGCAGTTAAGTGGGACCTATTCATTCTCTAGGGGTATAGATTATTTAGAATCAAAGGAATATTAGGTTGTAGTAAATCAGATTGTGAACAGGGTTACCATATGAATCTTACCTCCAGGCACCTATCAAGATGTGAAAAGATCTGCCTAAGAAATCTAACCAAAGGTAATAGTTCTCTTGGAGACTTGAGCCCAGATCACAATGCCAGTTACATTTGCTTAAATCTGGTGTAACTCCTGAAGTTAACTCCCAGCTGATTCCTGTCTCGTTCTGGATCATGTTGTGTGTCCTTCACATGAGCATGCAGGATGGAGAGGAGGTGGAGAGAGATGGTATATGGGGCCATCCTATTGCTTTGCAAAGCTTTAGAAGGGCCAAACACATCAGCATTCTCTTCAAGGCCTGCTCCTTTCAAACTCCCCCATGGGCACAAGGCCTCCCAAAGGGGGCAATTACTGAAATATACAGCTGCAGAATTGCATACCCTAGCTTAAAAATAACCTCTGAATTTTCCCCATAGCATCACTTTCAAATAAGCAGTTGTGCTCAATAACTTTGCATCAGTCTGAAAAGATGTAGTATTCAATAGCACATACTACCTTTTTGTTTCTTATTACCTTCGGTCCTCTGATGTTTAGATACTCAACAGGAGGGACATTTCAGACCCCTTAAAGAATACTTTGCAGGAGTGCATTTTTCTTTTGCTTTCATTCTCCACTTATCAGGATATATTGTTGGGTTTCTGCATTTTAAATGAGACAAAGTACGTTTGAAGGATGCTAAATTATAGAATCCATGTCATGCTCAGGAGGAAAAAACATAGTGTAAAATGTAAGAACAAAGATTCACTTTCCTCTATGCATAAACTGAAAAGCGGGAAGATATAAAAGGTGGTTTGCAGGAAAGATGTGACTAGCTACAACATTTGGGTTTAGAGACAAAGTTCAATTCCAGCCCAGAATGAGGGAATTTAGATCTATGATTTTTGGCTTTGGCCTATCTCCTGAGTTAGGCTCTTTTAAAATAACTAATTCTGTTTTACTCATTTAATCCTGTTGCATTTGAGGTGTGTATATTTTGTTCAGAGTGTGTAGAGTCGACTGTGCCTACAGTTTGCATCAGGAACCCATTTACATGGCAGTTAATCTCAAATATTTCCATTGCCAGCTCTACCATTACATTTTTAGTGCAGAGTAGGAGTGTGGAGCTCCTTTGAAGTACACTTATTAGTTTCCACACAGCAGCTCTTCCTTGGGTGAATGAAGCCGTGCATATTGAAAAGTATTAACTTTAGCAGGTATTAGAATTATTCTTCTCCTACCCCATTATGCTATTTTTTAAAATGTGTTTATGATGCTTCTATTCTGATTAGACATACAGTGGCTCATTAGAGCTGAGAATAATTGTTATTGTCGGGTATTTCCAGTGTTCATAACAGTGAAGCAATGCTTTTTTTCAAGACTTTTATGCTACTGCTGTTGGTGAAAAGAAAGACACTGCTCCCTTCCCACTAGGGAACTGGGAGGAGGTGGGGAACAGCCCCTTAAGCCTGAGGAAAGCTTGAAAGGCCCTATTCAAGCTTTGCCGTTTCATTTCTGTCCTTGTTACTTCTAACGGAAGCAGCACAAGAGGAAAGATGCCATCATTTAAAACAACCTCCCTCCCACACACACACAAGGGCCTCCTTCCGTCTCTCCATTCTCCCCCAGAAACTCCCTCTGTGCCACCCTCCCATCCTCGTCTACTTCAGAGACTCCCCGAAACCTCCCTACCGCTTCCCTCATGCCAGGAGCTCTGTGAGTCATTCCGCTCCCCTATGCCAGGGTCTCCCATTCTCTTCCTTCCCTTCCAGGGCTCACTTCGCTTGGCCAGTAACCTTCCTCCACTAGTGAGAAGCACCTAGCATAGGAACTCCACCCTCCCCGACTCTGAATAGGAGGCAGAGTGACCCCTCTGTCAGGGACCAGGGCATTTGAACTTCTTGGATTTGAGGGCTTTGAAGCCCTGACTTTAAGAAGCAATGTTATGAGTGCCCTAGAAGACAGAGATCTCTGAATATGTAATTAGTCATTTAATAGGGAATGTCATACAGAACCCATGAATGATCAGAATTGTTGTGCATGTAATAGCTCCCATTGTGCAGCTCTTAACAAGCAGCACCTTATTTTTCCCTACCCTGGAAGAAATAAAAAGGGACTCCTCCCCTCTGCTAATTACCAGCCACACATCAGGACATAGACTACAAGCCCTCTTCCCATGTCAGGATAGCCCATTGCCTGTAGCTTTAAAAAAATACAATTTAAAAAAGTTCCTTAGGTCAGATCCTCAAATATATATAGGCAGGCAAGGAAGGATTAGACTTTTATCGATAAACGTCAATTTCACAGTACACACACACATCCATGAAAAAATATTTCCATTGAGATTATTTAAATTTATAAATAGGAAAAATAAGAGAAATGCTGCTTGAGAATGTATTGGAGTTTGATTTAAGGATGTTTACGATGTTTACTTTCTATATTTTGTTGCTGACAATGTATTTTTGAGATTCAAAAAGTTAAAACTTTATAACCATTAAAATCTACTGTAATTAATTGTCTGACCCAACCCCACATAATTTCTTGCAGCTCTGAGAAATTTAAATAAAGAAAAAAGAAAAAAATGCTTAAGAATCAATATGTCAAAATTATAAAAAAACAAACGTTGCCAAGCCTCTAATTGCCATTGAAAGTCCAGGTGACTTAGTCACTTAGGCCCAGATCCTCAAAATGACTTAGGTGCCTAAGTCCCATTGACTTTCAAGGAGTTCAGTGGGACTGAGGCACATCTGAAATTGTTACCCAGTATCTGTTTGCAATCCCATTACAAACACTCACCAGCTTTGCTTCTTCTCCAGTCATATTCTTGCTTTTCACCTATAAGAGTTTAGGAGCAGGGGGAAGAAAGTGGGTGAGAAGACAGCACGCATAAAGTTGTTGTTTTTTCCTTTTGCCATAATGTAATTGTGTTTCCATTTAACATGCCATACAGGTGTAACCTCCATAGGGTTAGTATATTCAATCAAACAGCAGGTGCAGTTACAGCATGCGAAGCATGCTGCTGGAACTCTTATTAAACCTAGTATGGGAATGTTCTTATATGTGCATGCATTTTGATTAACTTTTCTATATCGAGGCTTATTATTCAAGCACCTTCAAACATTCACCAGGCATTTGGCTCTAAATTAGGCCTGGTCCACACTAGGGGCGGGGATCGAAATAAGATACGCGACTTCAGCTACGAGAATAGCGTAGCTGAAGTCGAAGTATCCTATTTCGAATTACCCGCGCTTACCTCGCGTCCTCGCAGCGCGGGATCGACGGCCGCGGCTCCCCCGTCGACTCCGCTAACTCCGCTCGCCCTGCTGGAGTTCCGGAGTCGATGGGAGCGCGTTCGGGGATCGATGTATCGCGTCCAGACGAGACGCGATACATCGATCCCCGCTATATCGATTTATACCCGCCGATCCCGGCGGGTAGTGTAGACGTACCCTTAGAGAGACCCCGTGATAAAGTCCTTTGGGTTGGATTTCTATATTTGTTCATTCCACTCAGAGGCAAAGGATTCAGCTTTTAAAAAAACAAAGTGTTTATTTAAACATAGTACATTCTTAACCAGGTGTAAGTACAGGTGACCAGAGAAGAGTGCCTGTTGTCTTTATTCCAAACAGGAGAGAGACACAATGGTTTTGTCTAACTTCCAACCCAATATAGATTTTAAAGTTTAACTCCAATTGTATTGTTTGTTCACTCAGGGGAAATGTGAGGGGGAGGAGGGAAATTTGCCTAGAGACTGCAAAGAGGAAAAATACCAGAATAATAATAATAAAAATAAATAAATAATAAAAAGCTTAAAAGTGAAGCAGTCAAAGTGAAAGGCAACTACAGAGAGCGTATGGAAAAAAGTAGTAGAGGGGAGGTAGATAAATTCCAATGAAAAGACTATATTCTGTATAGGGCTCCTGATCATGCAAGCCTAGTGTTTTGAAGGGGTTTTAGCAGTAGAGAAAAGGAATGGTCCTGTGGTTAAGACACTTGATGGGAGTTCAGGAATTCTGAGTGAAATTCTTGGCTCTGCCACAGACTGTGCTTGACTTTAAGCAAGTCCCTTATGGGGCTTCACAATGGAACTTAAGCACTGTGATGCAAAGCATAAAAAACCCAACTTTTAGGTATCTAGAAAATTGCAAAGCCTGAGTTACGTGCCTAGGCTCCCTACAATGAATGGGGTGACAGAGGTGCCTTAGATTGCTGCTCACAAAACCCAGCCGGCTAGGTGGGGAGCCACCTAAGCTAGCCAATGGGAGATGCTGATGACAGGGGTGTGTGCTAAGTCCTCTCCTTCCCACAGAAGGCACCATTCTCTGGTAGCGATCCCCAGCCCAGAATCCCTCCCCTGGGGTCAGGTGACTTAGGGCTTGTCTACATGGTGAAGTAAAGCAAGCTGTGGGGGTATAATATCTAAAGCACTACATTAAAGCACACTAGGCAATCTTTAGTGCATGCCACCAAGGTCTACATGAGCCAATTAAATTCAACACATTAGTGTGCTTTAGAAATCATGCCCCCATAATGGGTATTATCACACTGTGCAGACAAGCTCTTAGGCCCCTAAGGGTATATCTACCTGGTGGTGGGGAGGGGGGGGGGAAACATGCAGCAGCAATCTCAGAGCCTGGGTCAACTGACTCTGGCTTGTGGGGCTTGCACTATGGGCTAAAACTAGCCGCGTAGATGTTTGGGCTGGAGCCCGGACTCCAAGACCCTCCTCCCTTGCTGATTTTCAGATCCTGGGCTTCCAACCCAAGCCGGAACATTTACACTGCTATTTTTAGCCCAATAGCACAAGCGTGAGTCAGTTGACCTGGGCTCTGAGACTCGCTGTGATGGGTCTTTTTTTTTTTTTTTTTTTGGAGTGTAGAAGTAACCAAAGGTGTTTGTTGTAAGAATGACTTAAGCAGACAACTAACTCCACACAAATTGGGGTGGATGGACTTAAACTGTAATTAGCTGAGAGAGGGAATATGATGCTGTAGTCTGGTGGTTAGGACACTCACTTGTGAGGTGAAAGATTAAAGGTCCAGTCCCCCTGCTTTAATCACTTTTTATACACAGTGGAACAACTTTAACAGGAAGAGACTGTGAGAGACCCACATCAGACTATCCTATAGCTCAGCATTCTCCTGAGGTGGTGGATACCTGTTCAAATCCCTTCTTCTCCCTCTGCCTGAGGGGGGAATTGAACCTGGGTCTCCCACAGCCCAAGTGAGTGCACTAACCACTGGGCTCAAAATTATAGCAGGGACACCTCAGCCTCTTCTGGACAGAGTTTTGAATGGGACTGGATCCAGTAGGTGTGTTCAGAGGCCATTTACCCAACTGGGACCTGCATGCAAGATAGGTAGATGAATCCCTATCTTTCCTGGCTCCTGAATTTCTCTGGGGCTTGGCTTAGGAGATAGGCATGTGCTCACTTAGAGGGAGGCAGCAGTACACATGCCCAGAGACAGAAATTCAGCGGCCAAGGGGACCTTACCCTGAAAAGTTAGGTGCCAAGTGAATTTAGGTGCTTACAGGGTTCATGGCAGGCCTGTGAATTGCAGTGGAGCATAAAACTGGGACTTAGGCGCCTATGTATGTGGTGAATCTGGGTCTTAATTTTTCTGACCCTCTGTTCTGCATCAGAAATGGGATAAAACTTCTTTTCTCAGTCTTCTCCATTTAGATTGTCCCTGTCTTGAAGAGCTTAGTCTCTTACTATATTTATGTAGAGTACTTAGCACAATGAGATCTTGCTTGTGGTTGGGGCCTGTATGTACCACCATAGTATAAACATCACAGGCGTCCATTCAGAGTGTGCGCTAAATGAGGGGTTGTTTGGTTAATACTAATTCTGTAGGGTGTGTGGGGAGTAGAGACCCATTTGCTATAGGGCAGTGGTTCTCAAACTAGGGCCCCGTCCAGACTACCCGCCCGGATCGGCGGGTAGCCATCGAAGTATCGGGGGTCGAGCTATCGCGTCTCGTCTGGACGCGAGAGATCGATCCCCGAACGCGCTACTTCGAACTCCGGTACTCCTGCAGGGCGAGCGGAGTACCGGAGTTCGAAGTAGGAGCCGCGAACTTCGATCGCGGCGCCGCGCGGACGCGAGGTAAGTCGCGTTAGTTCGAACTAAGGTACTTCGACTTCAGCTACGCTATTCGCGTAGCTGAAGTCGAAGTACCTTAGTTCGATCCTGCCCCTAGTGTGGACCAGCCCTAGGGCTGCTGCTTGTTCAGGGAAAGCCCCTGGCGGGCCGGGCCGGGCCGGTTTGTTTACCTGCCATGTCTGCAGGTTCGGCTGATCGTGGCTCCCACTGGCCACGGTTCGCTGCTCCAGGCCAATGGGGGCTGCAGGAAGGGCGGCCAGCACGTCCCTCAGCCCACGCCACTTCCCGCAGCCCCCATTGGCCTGGAGCGGCGAACCGCAGCCGGTGGGAGCCACGATCAGCCGAACCTGCAGATGCGGCAGGTAAACAAACTGGCCCGGCTCGCCAGGGGCTTTCCCTGAACAAGCGGCGGCCCTAGTTTGAGAACCACTGTTCTAGGAGAAAAGACTCAGTTGTACACTGGGCCCTCTAACCTTGTGGCTGCAATAAACAAAAATAGGGGGACATAAACAAACCATGAGTATTGCTTATCCCAAGTCCTAGTTCCAACAGTGCTCTTACAGATACGATCCTGTTAACGAAGGATCAGAAGTCATTACATTTCAGCTATCTGCAGGTACATCAATATCAGTGGCCCAGCTGCAACTGAATTATATTTCCAGTATTAAAAAGCATTTTCTGCAGGAAATAAGCTGGGTAAAGTAATGCTTGGTAAGAGGGCTGCCATGAACCTACTTCCCCACAAAAATGCTGTGTCTTTTCCTTTTTGCTCCCCACTTTAAATTCTCTCTCTATTGGCTCCAGTCTTTGGCATTCCTGCTTTATATTTTCCTGACTTTCTGCTCCATTCAGTGTGTGAGAGAGATTACAAACAGGATGAAATTGACTACAGCTCTTATATCTCTCAATTTCAATTTGTTGCTAGTCAACTCCAGACTGAACAGCGGGGGAACAGCAGGTGGAGGTTTGCCTGTTTCTGGAAATTTGGGGGCATATCTGCTCCTTGTTCCAATTACATGGCAACTCTGTTGTTTAGATTCACATACATCCCAAGAAGCAATATTCTGCTTTCCCATATGCAACTAGATAGCGGGAGCATCTCTTTTGCCTTCAGTACACTCGTGTAATAGCAGAATCTGGTCCAAGGCACTGGTAGGCTCTGTAGTCATTGAAGCATGTAAAATGGGAGTAAAGTGAGAGCATAACAGAGTTCATTTATTTATGGACTATTTGGCATACTACAAGAGAGTCTTATATCAACCAATCTACTCTGACTTGAGAATAAAGCAATGAATGTATGTGAACTGTGAAAGAAGAGCAAATCCAAGACATGCTCTTCATTCTTCTACTCCCACATTTATAATAGAAGTGACAGTGCATCAGCCTAGTGTTTCTGGAAATGACTATTTAATCGGGGGCCCAATTCTCCTCTGGGTTACGCCAGTGTCAGTCAGACACAATTCCATTAAAATGAGTGTTGTAAATCCACTTTAACTTACAAGATACTCAAGCCCAGGGAATGCAGCTTCGCTAAAGCCTTAGCAGCAAGATCTTTTCAACTCAATAGTCTCTAACAGCATTTGTATCTAAGAAACCTGATGACTGTCGCTGTAGAGGAGCATTTCGGCAACCAGCTAGGTGTCTTAGCCACTGCCAATTATTGGGATGGACTATCAATCAGCTGCTTGTTGCATTTATCTATGTAGTAGGCCTTTGTAGGAATTTAGCATAACTAAGGCAATCGGGGTGGGCGGGGGCAGCTATCACATGGAGTGGGCTTGATTCTACGCCCTCTCTGAATATGTTGGGGGAAGCATCTGTGAAAAACAGGAAGTCTGGATATATTTTAGGACTGCTGTCATGGGGAAATACGACTGCTAGATGAACAGCTTGGAAACTGCTCTCAATTTTTTTTTTTTAAATGATATATTTTTGTAACAGACGCTTTTTGCCCGTTAACTGATTGTTTGGTTAGCTATGTAAATTTTTCTTGATTGACATGTCTTTGAGGGAAACTGGGTTTTGGTCTAGCAGTTTGCTTCATTAACACATCAAGAAGATATCCAGCCACAGACAGAAGACCGGCCACCAGAACTCTGCTGGTTGAGTCTTCTGAATACCGCTCCAAACTCCAGAGGGGTAATCCTAAGGGGTAATTAGCAAATTGGGGTGTTCTATAACATATTGTGTGTGTGCTAGAGACTAAATAAAGCAGTGACTTCGAGTAAAGGTATTCCCATTGGAATACCGAAGATTGCTAAAGTACTGGCTTTAAGTAGAAGCATGTGGTTCTGATTTGTTTGTATCAGCCATATAGCAGACCAAAGTGCTGCGTCTCCCTTGATTTGTCCTGATACCACCTTGCATATCTTTGGTAAATGAAATAACCAAACAATCATTCATTTTCTGATATAGCTGTAAAACTCATCTGAAAAGTTTTTTCAAAATAAATCACTGTTTAAAAATGTATAGGGTGTACCTTCTAAAAATGAAACTCCATCTACCTCTGAGTTGTGAAGAATATGTATTAGGGTTATAACAACCAACAAGAATGCACTTGTATATAGAAAACCATAATTAAATCAAGTCTTCCTGAGTAGTGATTTAAATCATGATTGAAATCAAATCCATCCTGCCCGCTGTGCTCTTGCCCCTGGCCCCTTCGTTCCCCAGGGGGGCTCACAAATATGTTTGGCACCGGGCCCACAAAAAGTTAATCCGGCCTTGTTGATGGATCTATCCTCCATGCACTTACCTAATTCTTTGTTGAACCTACCTATTCTTTTGGCCTTCACAGCATCCCTTGGTAATGAGTTCTGTGGGTAGACTGTGCATTGTGGGGGGAAAATACTTCCTTTTGTTTGTTTTAAATGTGCTGCCTATTAATTCCATTGGCTGACTCATGGTTCTTGTGTTATGTGAAGGGGTAAATAATGCTTCCTATTCACTTTCTCCACACCATTCATGATTTTATATACCTATCATATCCCACCTTAGTCATCTATTTTCTAAACTGAACAGTCCCAATCTTTTTAATCTCCCCTCCTATAGAAGCTGTTCCATACCCCTAATCATTTTTGTTGCCCTTCTCTGTACTTTTTCCAATTCTAATGTATCATTTTCGAGATCAGGTGACCAGAACAGCAAGCAGTATTCAAGGTGTGGGTCTACCATGGATTTATATAGTGGTATTCTGATATTTTCTGTCTTTTATTACCTCTCTCTTTCCTAATAGTTCCAAATATTTTATTAGCATTTTTGACTGCTGCTGCACATTGAGTAGATGTTTTCAGAGAACTATTCACAGTGACTCCAAGATCTCTTTCTTGACTGGTAACAGCTAATTTAAACTTCCCTCGCCCCGCGCCACTTCCCACAGCCCCCATTGGCCTGGAACGGCGAACCACGGCCAGTGGGAGCTGCGATTGGCCGAAACTGCGGACGCTGCAGGTAAACAAACCGTCCCGGCCCACCAGCAGACTTCCCTGATGGGCCACGTGCCAAAGGTTGCCAATCCCTGTGTTATAGGAGCCTCAACTTTTCACATTTTCTGACTTCAAGAAAATTAAATGCAAAAGCTACAAAAAAGAAACCTTAAGATTGCAGAGCTTGTATTTTCTTAAATTTGCTTTTTAAAGGAAAAGCAGAAAAAAAGGAAAGAATATGTGTGGTGGTATTGTCCATGTAACTGTCATGATCTGGGGTACTTATCATGTAACCTTCAGTGCTTTAAAATGTTCTGCTGCTGTAGCTCCCTTGTCTGGGGGCTCCCAGCCAGCAGACTTTGCGTGTCTGCGTGATAAGCCACCCTGGACCAGCAGCTCTGACTCCAGCAGTCTGCTTGTTATACCACAGCCATATTCTAGCCCTCACGACCCTTGGTTACACTTGAATCATAGAATCATAGAACTTAAGATCAGAAGGGACCATTATGATCATCTAGTCTGACCTCCTGCATGATGCAGGCCACAAGATGACCCCAACACCCTCCAGTCCCAAGTTTTCCCAAAAGGTGTGCTCTGCAATGTCCAGTCTTTTCCTGGATTAGTCAGAGGAATTATAAGATTTATTTGCTCCTCGAACAGGAAAAACTGCATAACTTGTCATTTTAACTGGTGTTAACGATCACTTTAAATCAAACACAGCACTTGGCTGGTTTTGTTTAAAAGTAAAACAAGTTTATTAACAAAAGAAGATAGAATTTAAAGTGAGTCAAGTATAAAGATAGCCACTAGAAAGCTTTTTTGCCTATAACTAAGACTTTTTGCCTATAACTAAGACTTTTTTGCTTTTCTAACTAAGACTTCAAGCTACAGCCTTTGTTCAAGGATAGTTTCCTTACCAATCAAACTTCCATCAAGATGATTGACCGTCCCTTAGGATCTTTCACAAAGTCTAAGGTGCTCAGTTCCTTTGTCTTCTTAGGGTTCTTTACCCCTCTTTTATAATCCAGTGAACTTTTGAAATAGATTTTTCTGATGGTTACCCCCAAAGTAACGTTTATTCAAGTGGTGAGGAAGGAAACATGGATTTTACTAGTGAAGGAATTTCTATGCTTCTTCCCCTGCTGGTGTTTGCTACAATGCAAATGCATAGCCACATGACAAGTGTTTGCTAATTGACTCTGGTGACACCTGGCTGGAGGCATCAACCTGTCCTTTGTGTGGAGAAACCTGTTTACCCACTTCCCAGACTTGTCTGGTAAACACATTTTGGTTCCACATTCCTTCATAGTTGTAAAGTCTGGGACATTTTACCAATTTATTTTATTAATAATCAGTGTGTTAGCTTTCTATTGATATCTTACATTGCATCTTTTAGACACAGGTTTCAACATTAGTCAATTGAGGTACACTGAATTGGTCAGGCCAGCTGAAACTCACTACTGCATACCAGTGAGTCCCTTGTACTGCGATGCTGTTAGGGCCACAGTGACCTTGACAGCACTTTCAATACTCCAAAAGTTTATGGCTCTAACTTTCAGAAATCACTAATGATTTTTGGTGCTCAGTTTGTGGCACCTTTAAGGAGTCTGATTTTTCAGAGGGTGGGTGCTCAACATTTTCTAAACATTTTAAGGAGACTCAGATGGAGCACCCAAAATCATTTGTCACTTTTGGCAACCTGGTCCTATTTACAGTACACTAAAAAAAGTTTTTTACTGACGTTATCTGAGCTCAAAGTTGACTTTTTTGTAATCCCTTACCTCCACTGCCTTGCTGGTGACAGGAGCAGGGGGAGTTGGCCTCATGTCATTTCTGATAGAACGCAAGGGAAGTAGTAGATTGTAAGTTTAGGGACTTAGCCTGCATTCTCACAGCCTTCTCTAAAGTTTCATCGGTAATGGGGGGTCCGCCTCCCCCATATCTGACAGATGCAGGACTCAGAGGGGAAACTATAGCAATTTGGGAGAGAGAGCAAGAGAGAACACCTGTGAGACAGACTCAGCGAGGAGTGGGGCTAGTGGGTAGCTGCTATTAAAGGACTGCTCAGGCTGAAATTACAGTGCTTTCTCTTAAAGCTGTTTCTGGCCTTCTGCTCTCCTTGACCCAGCACTGGCAGTGCTCAGAAAAGTCCAGTTAAATGTCTTACTGTCACGCACACAAGAAGTAGAAAAATGCTTTCTCTGAGAAGAAATAACCACTGGTGGTTCTCATTAGTAACACCTGTTCATCATCTGCTCCTTCTGTAGTGGCTACAGCTGCTTTGACTAACTGGCTTCCCTGGAGGAGAAGAGAATTCAACTTTCCCCAGCACTTCCTTACTAAGTTGTTAGTAATATAGATGTGAAGATAAAGGGGAAAGAAGGGAGAGAGATTTTTATCTACTTCTGTGTGTTATATAATATATATAATAAACAAGACAAAGAGGTGCACACATGAAAAAGAAGGCATCATTTGTCCTACAGAATTTTCATCACTACTGGAGGTGGGAAGAAGGTAAAACCAAGTTTAATTTTCAGATCCCAGGGTCAGTTTACAAGGGTGGGAAATTAGGATAAATATATTTTAACTTGTAAGATGAGTATATTTGATCTGTAATCTACTGCAACACAATGCATATGCAACCCCATGATGTCATTTTAACAGTCACTTTTCAGAGACAAAATGCACTTTGACATCTGCTATCACAGGGGTGGGCAAACTACGGCCTGGGGGCTGCATCTGGCCCTCCAGACATTTTAATCCAGCCCTCGAGCTCCTTCCAGGGGGCAGGGTCCGGGGCTTGCCTTGCTCTGTGTGGCTCCTGGAAGCAGCAGCATGTCCCTCCTCTGGCTCCTACACGTAGGGGCAGCCAGGGGGCTCCGCATGCTGCTCCTCCCCGAAGTGCCACCCCCGCAGCTCCCATTGGCTGTGGCTCCCGGCCAATGGGAGCAGTAGAGGTGGCACCTGCGGACGGGGCAGCACGCAGAGCTGCCTGGCCGGCGCCTCCACGTAGGAGCTGGATGGGGGAATATGCTGCTGCATCTGGGAGCTGCTTGAGGTAAGCACCATTCAGAGCCTACACCCCGACCCCCCTCTAGTTTCCCTGCCCCAGCCCTGATATCCCTCCTGCCCTCAAACCCCTCAGTGTCAGCCCAGAGCACCCTCCTGCACCCCCAACCCCTCATCTCCAGCCCCACCCCCACCCCCAGAGCCCTCACCCCCTCCCACACTCCAACCCCCAATTTCGTGAGCAGTCATGGCCCACCATACAATTTCCATACCCAGATGTGGCCCGCGGGCCAAAAAGTTTGCCCACCCCGTGCTATCAGTTACACCAATATATTGTTACTCAGACTATGTGAAGTCCAAAAATAGATGACAGAGGTATAAAGCTTCTCACCAGTCTCAATTCACCATCAGTCAATAATATTAAATTATATTTCACATTGATATGATGCCTTTCAGCCCCAAATAGTTTACAGATCATAGGCTATACATACACTGCCACTGAAATGCACTGCTGGGGCAAAGAGTGCTAGCCAGGGAGGCCATGCACTGCACAAAAATCAGTGAAGGTGGACAGTTCTCTTAATTCAAGTGCTTTTTTTGTGGTTCCCCAAAATGTATTATTATTTCTTGACAACAAATGCCAAAGGTTGGCCAGGTACTTTTCCAAACAGCTAGAAAAAACAAGGTCCCTGCTACAGTCTAAGTCCACGATTTGTCAAAGCACTTAGTCACATGCTTAACTTTAAGCAAGTGTAATCAGTGGGACTTAGGGTATGTCTACAGCACCTGGAAACACGCTTCCCAGTGAGGGTGGACAGACATGCTAGGGCTATCCAGCTAGGGCACTGAAAGTAGCAGGGTGTCTGCATAACACAGGCAGTTACTTGGGCTAGCAACCTGAGATATGTACTAAGAGACTCTGGTAGTTAGCCCATGCTGCTGCAACCGCACTACTATTTTTAACGCACTAACTCAAGTGCAACTTGTGTGAGTCATTTTACCTGTGCTGGGAAGACATACCCTTAAGCACGTGCTTAAGTGCTTCACTGAACTGAAGTCTAAAAACCAAGCAAGTGAAGAAGAATGGAATGCAGTGAAAGAGACCAGGAAAGTTAAGTGTTCATTTTGTTAGTTCCATGGGGATTTTTTTTATTGATTTTTATACATAAAATGTTTTTATTCTTTTTTTTGTAAAGTGACTGACAAATTGTTGGCTCTATAGAACCACAAACTGCAATAATAATAGTTTGGAGACTGCACTGAGTAGGTCTTGAATCAAGTGTGTATTATAACCATCCTTCAACTTTGCACCGTATACTTGCCCTCATTTCAGCCTGATAGTAAAACTTATTTTAGTCACTGAAATAAGCAGATATATCTCTCAGTACCCTCCAAGAACAATTTTATTGAGTAAGAAGGTGCCATTTTCAGTCCATTTTCAGAATAGAACTGCACTTTGAGAGGTTTCATCTGAGGAATATCTCTTAAAAATATAAAGCCAGCTATGTTTAGTTAATACTATACATGATAGTAAAAGTAAATGTATCACAATGATATATTGATGCCCTCAGTTTCACACACACAATCCCATAATTTTGAAATCCATATGACTGCATGGTGAAACTTAAGGAGGAATCTGATCTAGAGTTTGAAGTGTACCAGAAAATTTAAAGCATTGTATATATCATGGCATGTTCCTATATTATATACCTGTATCTGTAGGCACTTCACTGCCACAGTGATGAGTGGCTTGGATGCTTATATGGGCTTTTGCATTTTCTAGACAAGTGAATTGCCAGTGTGTTCAATTTTTATTACTATTAGTGTATTTAAAACTACTTTTGTTATACAGTATACAATTCCTGTAGGCATAAGAACAGAGGGAAATGGTCTAGTCTTAATATGCACACACACACACACAGTATTTAAAAAGAAAAGATTGAACGTGAAGAAAACAGTCTTAAATCATGTCAACATTCTGTTCTTATGTTATGCAAATATTTACTTTGTTGTTCAGTTGGGGAAAAGTACCTTAATGTCTTTGGGACATTCCTTGTTTTGCCAGTGAGCTACTGAAAGTTGCTTTAAAATAAAAGGCTGTCATGTACAGTGGGGAACACTGGGAGCTGAAATGTTTTGAGGCAAGGACATGATTGATTGAAATATTTTTGCCTTTTTAACCATTTCCCTTGCAAAATAAGTTATACGAAGCAAAATAAAAATGCACGATAAGGAAATAGGGAGCTCTGGAAGGAAGGAGAGAAAGAGCTAAGTGAATGAACATGTTGGTTTCTTTATAGAGCTACTATTAACAGTTTATTTGATGTATGCCCCTATTAGTGCCTGATCTAAAACAATAAACTGAATAGATTTTCATTCTACTGTCACTAACACCAGTTCTACACTGGTGTATTTCCATTGTCTTCAAGAGTTATTACCACTTTACACCAGACCAGGGCAACTAAAAGGAGAATCAGTCCCATAGTGGGTTTTATTAATCATATAAACTATGCAGATTGCTCCCCTAAGAAAAACACTAGTATGTTGTAGTTTTTAATTCCAGGAGAGAGAGCAAGGGAAACTGATTGATGGCACATTTGAACAAATTAGTGCAGTTAGGGAGGTGAGTGCATGCATATGTGTGTTGCCTGCGGGATTAGTCAATGATTTGAATGTCTAGAATTAAAAACATTAGCAGACCTTCAGAGTCGCATGAGAGCTTAAAGAGGGGAAAGTGTTGAGATCATATATATCTATGCTCTCACACATCTCTGAAGGTCTGCTATGGTTTTAATTTTAGACATTCACCTCATTAACTAATCCCACCAGCACCACACACACACGTGTGTGAGTGTCTGTGCGAATATGTATATTCAGAGCGGACATTTAGCAGATGAATCAAAATGTTTTATAGTCTAGTACATTTTAAACCGGGCCTGTATGTTAACTGCAATATTTGACTGACCTTGTAACAGTCACATACAGGAGATAAAATTGGTTGCCAACACCAACACCTGGTAACTTTATTAGATAACTCATTTCTGAAGGTTAGTAATTATCCAGAATCTTCTGAAGTTTGAATTATCACTACCCAGCTGCAATGACTCGAATATATTTTTGTTAGTCTGAAAAATTTAATGTCACAGAGGGTTCTTTCTCAGTATTAACAAAAAAGGACTCCTAGTTCTTTAACTTCCCTTTATTGCAAAGGCTGGTGTTCAAGGTAATCTCAAAAGAGCATGGAAGTGTTTGATGGTTGTTTTGACTTGCAAAGTCCTCTGATGGAGTTTTTCAAATGGCAGTTAAGTGACAGCTTGGAAGTAGATGTTGAGAGCATCTCAGCAGATTTCCCCCCTGGGAGAAAAATGAAAATAGGTGATGTGAGGCCTAACTAAATATTTTCAAAGTGATATGCATGCGCCTGATCCTGTGAGGTGCTGAACAACCTCAACTCCCTCTGAGCTCAGTGAGAGAGTTGGACACTCAGCACCTTGCAGGTTTGGTATCTACGAGCATGGTAGTATTAATGCTAGTCAGTGAAAGACTAGGGAACAGCACTTGGGACAGAAGATCTATGCTCTCAGCCCTGCGATCATTGCTCTAAACTTTGTGTCTCCAAGGGCAGTGGTAGCTCCTTGAAATTTCACACTATATTTCTTCTTAGCCTTGTTTGTTTTGTTTCTTTATTTTGTTAACATTTATTTTGATTTCTCCAAAGCTTTGCAAATCCAAAAACTGTGAAAACCCTATTCATATATTTCCCCAGGCTTTAACAGCTAGTTGAAAGCAACAAACAAATGTCCCTTCATTTACATGCACGGGATTTACAGAACATGTGTTTTGGGAGTGAGGGAGAATTGGAGGGTTCTGCAATTAGGAAGATTCTAGACACAGAGTCTGATGCTGTTAGAGCCATAATTGCCACAGAGAACGCTGGAAATTGGAACAGCAGGGGAATGTTGTGTTTTGATGTGGCTTCAATGGATTGAGCAGATCCATTTATCTGGTGCTAATAATAATAATAATAATGATGATGAAAGGGGGGACAGACCCTCAGCTGGTATAAATCCATGTAGCACCTCTGATTTCAAGTAAAGTCCACCAATTTAAACCAGCTGAGGATCTAGCCCCACATATGTGCCAACCAGTGGAGCATATTGTATGAGAGCAAAAGCAAGTGAATTCAAAGGGATCAGGAGTATTTTGATCTGGAATTCTGTAATAGATTTCTCATTTTCAATTATTTACCAATTAGTATATTTAAGATTCATATGCAGTATTACTCATGGATAGTTTGGTTTTAATTTACAGAAGGTACATCTAGCTTACTCCAAAATTAAATCCTGAACCTACAAATAGGACTGTGTTCTACACTAGGATACTTGTTAGAGCAAGGCAAGCTGAGTTTGCTTTAATAGTTAGAAATTCAGCAGAGTTATTAGATCACTTATTTCACACTGCAGAGGTAGTGAACTTGTATGGATATGTGCATCACTGCTTTAATTGTCACTGATTGGGTGACTGATGAGATGGGATGGCCAAGTGATTGACTTCATGTTTGCATGCATTGAAGTCAGGCAATAGATAACTATGAAGACCGACAACATATTCAAGGCAATAGGCATAAAATATACTAATGTGGTATTAAAAATTGTAAAAATGTCAGTGTTTTGGGAGGAACAATTTTCTATTTGTCTTATAAACTAAAAGTTCCAAGGTCTGAGTTTCAGTTGTGATTGATGGAGCATTACTAATTTTCACAGCAGCTCTACTTGTCGTCCCCTCGCAATACCACTGTGCTACATGGTTAGTTATGAGAAGCCAATGGCAGCTACAGATGGCTGGGGCACATGAGTTATGAGGAGAGGCTGAGGGAATTGGGCTTATTTAGTCTGCAAAAGAGAAGAGTGAGGGGGGATTTGATAGCAGCCTTCAACTACCTGAAGGGGGGTTCCAAAGAGGATGGAGCTCGGCTGTTCTCAGTGGTGGCAGATGACAGAACAAGGAGCAATGGTCTCAAGTTGCAGTGGAGGAGGTGTAGGTTGGATATTAGGAAAAACTATTTCACTAGGAGGGTGGTGAAGAAGTGGAATGGGTTACCATCCTTAAGAATCTCCATCCTTAGAGGTTTTTAAGGCCCGACATGACAAAGCTCTGGCTAGGATGATTTAGTTGGAGTTGGTCCTGCTTTGAGCAGGGGGTTAGACTAGATGTCCTCCTGAGGTCTCTTCCAACTCTAATCTTCTATGATCTACATAGGATTAAAGTAGGCTTAGTACAAAATTCAGTGTCAGTCATCTGTGCATTTAACACAATTCAGTTTCAAGGTCAAAGGAGATAATGTGATAGTATTGTTCTGGAAGATTCTTCTCCTCTAGTGGAAGAAAGCTTAAAGCAGTTTTTTTCTGTAACTGTACAATAGCTCATAAATCTGAAAAATGGATGACATGTCAATAGTAATGCCAGTTGCTCATTGATTTAGGGTTACAGTTAAAGGCAAAAAGAATAGGCCTGTGGCAAGAACTGTGTGGGACCTGAATCAGAATACTTGGGATTCACATGCATTCTTGTGTCTCAGGAAGAACAAAGCTATAAGTTATCATGAGTGCAGCTCACAAAGCTGGTAATAACCGCAAGATGCTAGCTGCTGATGCCTGAAGTCAGTTATCACATGACAAAGATTGTTACACTGGAGAAGCCTTGCAGAATTGGCACACTTTGTCTGTTAGCAGACTGTGAATTCCCAGTGTCACCAAATATCTTTAACATACAGTCTTATTTTACTGTTTCTCTCCAATGTCTTATCCTGGCGTTTGCAGGAAAAAAAGAAGCTAAAGACTGATGGATACTTGTGAATACACCTCAGAAATTTAACTTGCTAATGGTTGTATTCAAACTGAGAGAGCTGCCATTTTGTTTACTTGCTCATTTGACAAGTAGTATCTCCAGGCAGGACTTTGAATTGTCCCAATCAATGTCAACTGCTGCTATGACATCATTACAGCTGTCCTCCTGGCAGTTCTTCCGTGTCATTATTCAAGCTATTTGGAGGTAGATGAACTTGTCAAAAAATTGGACCTCTCTGAGAATCCTTATATGCCTGAAAAAAATGATCAAACAAATTTAGAGAGATGGTGGAGCTCTTGTGGGGAGTCGGGAAATCCAGAAAGAATAACAGACACAGAATAATTAGGAAGGTGAGATGAATAATAATAGTACCTCAGTCTGCGATCTAGTCAGATCTCACTGCAGGGAGCTAAGCAGGGAGTGACTTAGTGCCCTGCAAGGGGTTGTTCTTAGGTGCTGCTGCACATAGTTTTGGTGTAGTAAAGTGGTCATCAAGGGGTTAACTGGGTTACTCAAAATATTATCAGTTAGCTCTCCCTTATTTCCTGTTCAGTCAGGGAGTGTTTCTCCCCCACACAGACACTCTGTTTGTTATGTAGGTGAAGGAAACAGCATGTTCCCAGCCTGCAGTACTGTAAGGATGGTGTGTTTATTGTGCACTGAGCGGTCCCTTAACAAAAGTTGATGATTCAGTAGGTGTCACTCTTCCCTCGGAGTAAGTTTAGCGTGGTAACAATGCCAGGACCCTAACGTGTCACTAGGTGGCACTGAGCTACAGAGGTGCCATTTCTTATAAATGAGACATAAAACCAAGGGCGGGATCGCTTGGTACTCTGTGTAAGAATAAAGAGGTTTTTAGCTCTGCTATTTTGGCCATATTCTAATAGGTAACTACAGTCTGCCTCCCTAAACGTCTTTAGCTGTTTTATTTTAAAAATATATTTTTTGCTTACTTTCCACTTGGGTAGTGTTGCTGTGCACTGTCAAAAATGACCATAGTTCATTGACGAGGTATCTACATTCTAGTAGTAGAGGGTTCCTGTTAAAGCCCTGTGGTCTGAAACTAGAGAGGGTAGGGAGCTCTTTGCTCCCATCTGTTGATGAACAGGGGAAGAATGGCTTCACCATTGTTTCATCTGCATAAGCTATTTACTCAGAACTCCAGTTAGCCAGACTCTCCAGAGGAGAAGGAGCAATTGGTCCTCATCTATACGTGAACAGGGGGAAGCACAGCTACAGAGAGCTTCATTTGCCTATGATTTCTTCCCAGAGTTCCTCCACTGATGTTCCAGGAGTCACCATAGCTGGGTACAAACTCAAAATTGGTTGGATAGTGGAACTGAACAGAAAGAAGAGGGCAAAGGGGCTTCTGTTTTGTGGTGAGAACTCTAACTCTGCCCAAGGGTCTTATGGTAGGGTTCTCCTGTACTTAGGGTTCTGTAGTTTGAGAGAACTCTGTAGTGAGATGATGCAGAGACAGTTCTTTGATGAATTTGCAGAGAACAGCAGGACTGCCCTAGTGTGCCTCGGGACTCGGACTATGGTACCCACGGACACCAAACTGAATGGGGTTTAGCAGTTGGGGAACAGGGGAAGTGATGTGGTGAAGAACACTTGCCAATGGGTGGGTAGCAGAGTTAACAGACTGCTACCAAAGTTACTGTGAGGGAGTATTTTATTTGTCATTAGTATAGATTGTTGCTGTGTTCCCTTTCTCCCTACTATACTCTTTCTTGTTTCATACACAGACTCTGTGCTTGCAACTGTGAAAGCATTTCTTATTAAGAATGTCTAGGAAGGTCCCAGAAATTCTGGGTGGGGACTCAAGCCAGTACTGCTTGTTTAGTTTAAGAGGGACCTCTAGCTATTTGAACCTGGCTGTTGTTGCTGCTGATAGTCTGGTGGAAGGATTATATCTGCGTATAGTTTCTATACGATTTTAAATCTGTGAAGTGCATTGGTATGAAAGATGAATAAAAATAGAAATTCTTACCCAATTAGAAGTGAGAGTGAGAACTGAAAAGAGCGGTTTAGCTCTGCCCTACTTTAATGTAGCATTATTTAATATGATAGTTAGTTTACTTATGCATTTATATGTCTATATACAGTACCGTATTCAAAGGGTTAGATTTCTTCATATCCTGAGAGAGCTAATTAGGACTTTAGACTCAGTTTATGATGGTAATTGTTTGAATGTGTGTGTCTTTTGCTTGGCAAAGAAGTGAAAACTATCATGCACCTTCTTCAGCAGCTGTGACAAAGAGATACTGTGTTAAGCTGTGAGGAAAACGGGTGGATAGTATGTTTCTGCCCTTTCTCAGAGATTCTGCAGGGGGAAGGACATCTTTAAGTCCATGTCATAAGGCAAATAGACTGTTTCACTGCCAGACAATATGGATGAATCTGAACTTCAGAATGAACCACCAGTTTTAGTAGACTGGATGAATAAGATTCAAGAGGAGGGAAACGTATGGCACTGTGATACTGTAGGCTGGATGGTGTGTTTAATAGCTTTCTTAACCCAGGCTGCTTATTTTCTTCGTCCTGTTGCAGAAGTCGTGGGTGACACTTTTTTTCATGGTTAGCTGAGCTAATAATGCTCCCGTGTAAGATTTTTGTGCAAACCATTTATTTACTTCTGTTGTTAAGGCGACTGGCTAACTGGCTCTGCCAGAATTCTCATGTTGTATGTATGTGTTTAATAGTTGTAATGGAATAATATGCTTTCAAGGCTTGTGCTCTGAAATTAATTCTGAATGTTTCACTGTGATGCACTTTATTGTGAATGACTAGTATCTTTGACCAAACGTTCAACTGAGATAGATAGCATAGATTACAGTTACATGTGTTTATAATTGCACTACAGAAAAGTCAGCATAAAATAAGTTTATATTGTTAAGGTGATCTTTCTTACTAGCCTAATTTTCTATTATAATATCTAGAAAAGCTCAAAAATAGATCAGTTTACTGTCTCTCTCTAGATATTCCAGGGGAAAGAATGTTTCAAATTCTGCCTAACTGTAAACCTGTGCCATTCAGTTGAAATGAATAGCATTGTTATTAACCCTCTTCCCCCTAGAATTTAGCCCAGGGACCTCTAGTAAATGAGGTTATAACAATCTCTTTGCATATACAACTTCCCTGTTTCACAACAATCTGTTCAGTTCATTGCAATAGAGTTACACCAGGGATGAATCTAACCCAATTACTTTAGTGAATTTTACAATCTTACCATTCAGGCACTTTATGATGTCTCCAGCCCAAAAGTAGAAGCTGAATGAAGAAGGGGGTGTTATAAACAGACAGTTAAGGGTTAATGCCTCTTTTACCTGTAAAGGGTTAAGAAGTTCACCTAGCCTAGTGGACACCTGACCAGAGGAACCAATGGGGGGACAAGATGTTTCAAAAGGAAGGAGGGAAGTTCCTTTGTTTTAGTTCAGTTCAGTTCTGTCCGGAGAGGAAAAGGAATCAGGAATCAAACAGGGTAGTTAGTATTTAGTGAAGGAATTAGCTTATGTTTATTTTATTTTTGTAACTTGTCTTGTGCATTAGGAATAATCAAATTGGCTATTCTTTTGTGTAACTAAGGGTTTGCCCAGGGGAACATCCTCTGTGTTTTGAATCTGTTGTCTGTGACATCAGCTTGTATGCTATCTCCCAGAGGTTTTTCTTTTACCTTTCTTTTCTTTAATTAAAAGCCTTCTTTTTAGAGACCTGATTGATTTCTCCTTGTTTTAAGATCCAAGGGTTTGGATCAGTGTTCACCAGGGAATTGGTGGAGGAGTCTCTCAAGGCTACCCAGGGAAGGGTTATAGTACTTGGGAGGGAAAGATTTTGGGGGAGAAGACAGAGTTTCCCAAATGACTCAAATATTTGGGTGGTGGCAGCATATTGATCTAAGCTGGTAATTAAGCTTAGGAGTTCTCATGCAGGTCCCCACATCTGTACCCTAAAGTTCAGAGTGGGGGTGAAACCTATGACAGGGGGGTTGGTTTTTTTGTTGTTTTTTGTTTTTCAGATTTCAGAATCTAACAAAAGCTTTTAGTCCTGTTCTGTTCCATCTCTAGTAAAAGTTTCAGCCTTACCAGTCTGTTCAGAAAAAAATCCTGCCAGCTCACAAATATGAGCTTGGGGTCTTCTCTGGTTATGTAATAGCCTGAGCATAATGATGAAGAGCCTCTTCCAAACTTGGCATGGCATATCTCTGCTGTATCTCTACTGAAGTGAGATCATTTTCTCCATCTGGATAGAATTCCCACCCTTTCTCAATCTCCTCTTAAAAATAACCTGCACTGACACACACTCCCTTAACTCTGTCTCTTGAAGATCCCTTACATTAGGCTGAGGACACTGATAAATGTTTGGTTACAGTGAAAACTGGGGCACCTTTACTTGGTACTAGGGGATTTTTCAGGGCAAGGCTACCTTTTTGCTTATCTCAATTAGTTCTCTTCCTTCCCTGCTGCAGGTTCCTCTTAGTCTCTCAGTTACTTCAGTATTTTTTGTAGATACTTGTTCTTCCTATCTCTTCAGGTTGATGAGTGAGACCTTAACTTCCTTCTATCCCCTGGGAACCACTAAGGCTGCAGTTTTCAATGGAGCCTGAATTTCAATGGGAATGGGCACCAAACTCCCTTAAGCTCTTTTGAAAATCTCAACCTTAAATGGATTTTTTCATTAGAGAAGTTTTGTTTGCCGCAAGAGACACTTCAGTTTCTCTGTGCATTCAAATCTGTTATTTGGCCTCCGTCATTCACTGCTAGGGCCTGGCTNTTGGTTTTTTTGTTGTTTTTTGTTTTTCAGATTTCAGAATCTAACAAAAGCTTTTAGTCCTGTTCTGTTCCATCTCTAGTAAAAGTTTCAGCCTTACCAGTCTGTTCAGAAAAAAATCCTGCCAGCTCACAAATATGAGCTTGGGGTCTTCTCTGGTTATGTAATAGCCTGAGCATAATGATGAAGAGCCTCTTCCAAACTTGGCATGGCATATCTCTGCTGTATCTCTACTGAAGTGAGATCATTTTCTCCATCTGGATAGAATTCCCACCCTTTCTCAATCTCCTCTTAAAAATAACCTGCACTGACACACACTCCCTTAACTCTGTCTCTTGAAGATCCCTTACATTAGGCTGAGGACACTGATAAATGTTTGGTTACAGTGAAAACTGGGGCACCTTTACTTGGTACTAGGGGATTTTTCAGGGCAAGGCTACCTTTTTGCTTATCTCAATTAGTTCTCTTCCTTCCCTGCTGCAGGTTCCTCTTAGTCTCTCAGTTACTTCAGTATTTTTTGTAGATACTTGTTCTTCCTATCTCTTCAGGTTGATGAGTGAGACCTTAACTTCCTTCTATCCCCTGGGAACCACTAAGGCTGCAGTTTTCAATGGAGCCTGAATTTCAATGGGAATGGGCACCAAACTCCCTTAAGCTCTTTTGAAAATCTCAACCTTAAATGGATTTTTTCATTAGAGAAGTTTTGTTTGCCGCAAGAGACACTTCAGTTTCTCTGTGCATTCAAATCTGTTATTTGGCCTCCGTCATTCACTGCTAGGGCCTGGCTGCCTTGCTATGGACCTTGCCAGAGATACCTCAACTTTGTTCCGCTGTTAGTCTCTTCTCGCTGTTTCACAGCTTGCTCCTGTTTTTCCAGCTAGGCTCCACCAGCACCATTTTCTTCATAATTCATTCAAACATCATAAAAATGAAACCTCAACTGGTTTGTTTGAAAGCATTTACAAGTTTAGCATTGCAGGTGGATGTTCATGAGAGTAATGGAACAACAGCAATGGCAGCTAGAGTTAGGCAGTGAAACACCCTTGCTCTTTCAATTCTGCCAATTCGTGTTTAAAACTTTTGTGGACCTCATTTTAAAACAGCCACACCAATCTCATTTACACTGTAATCTAAACAGAGGTTATAGTCCTAATCTTTGGCTGTTTCCAAGAACTGCATAGCGCAGCGATCGGCAACCTTTGGCACGCAGCCCACCAGGGTAAGCACCCCGGCGGGCCGGGCTGGTTTGTTTACCTGCTGTGTCCACAGGTTCAGCCGATCGCGGCTCCCACTGGCCGCGGTTCACTGCTCCAGGCCAATGGGAGCTGCGGGAAGTGGCGCGGGCCAAGGGCTGTGCTGGCCGCTGCCCCCATTAGCCTGGAGCAGCGAACCGCGGCCAGTGGGAGCCGCGGTTGGCCGAACCTGCGGACACGACAGGTAAACAAACTGGCCCATGCCAAAGGTTGCCAATCTCTAGCATAGCACAACTTGCATGAAGATATGCAGCTGTGACTGTAAGTCTTTCTGTGCTTCCTTTATCTTGAGCAAACTGTGTGGTCCCCAAAGCATAAATTAGCAGGCTAAAGGCTGCCAACAACCTTGAATTAGAGAGACAAGGTGGTTGAGGTCATATATTTTATTGGACCAATTTCTGTTGGTGAGAGAGAGAAGCTTTCGAGATACACAGAGCTCTTCAGGTCTGGGAAAGATACTCCCAGCTTCACAACTAAGTACAATGTGGAACAGATTGTTTAGCATAAGTAGTTAACACATTTCAAGGGGAAGTGGCCTGTTAACACCCCTCCAGTAATTGGGATGAGGGGAAGAAAGGCAGGGGTGGGGAGTGGGGAAGCAGCTGGGGGTGGGGGGTTATTAGTGGATTATAAATTGTTGTAACAAGCCATAAATCCAGTATCTCTATTGAGCCAATGATTTTTAGTGTCTAGCAGTTATGCATTTAAGTTCCCAGGCTTATCTTTTGAAAATGTTGTACAGGTTTCCTATGAGGCTGAGGACTGATAGGTCAGATATAGAGCGATCGCTTTGCGAAAAGTGTTCACCCACAGGTGACATGGTGTTTTTGTCTTTTATCATTTCCTGTGCTAGTTCATTCCAGAATGTAGTGATTGTCTGGTTTCATGTTAATGGTCTACTTCATCTTGAGTGGTCCCTTGAAATGTTTAGCTACTTATACTGTTCCCCCTTGTACTTCGCTGTGACACTCTGAGTATGTTTCCCAGACCTGATGAAGAGCATTGTGTAAGCTTGTCTCTTTCACCAACAGAAATTGGTCCAATACCTTGTGTCTCTAATATCCTGGGACCAACAGGGCTACAGCAACACTGCATATAACCACCTCAAAGGCCATTACAACAACTGGGGATGGCCAACCACAAATAAATCCCAGATACACCTTTATGCTGGAACCTGCGTGTCAGGGTGATTTTGGAACCATGCTGTGGTGACCCTCAGGAAGAGAGATCTCTCTGGGATGGCTTCACTGAGGGCTGTTTTGCATCTGGTGCAAAGTGGGCAGATGCAATCTAGGATTAGGGCATCTGATTTTAACCTCTTTTGAATTGGCATTTTTACCTTGCTGTTTTGTCTTCTAATAAAGGCACGATCAAAAATAAAAATCATAACCATTTCAAAAACGTTGGCTTAAGGGAACTCTTTTCCCTCTGACTCATTTTTTTTTTTTCTGCGACATTGAAAATCATAATGCAGCTAGGGAGCTGAAGAAACCAATAAATGCAAAAGATGTTAAATTCTAGAGTTTATATAATTAGAAACAGTTTTAACTTTTAAGTGCTGGATATCTTCATTACTTAGATATCATCTAATTTACATTCTTCCCTTTTTGAGAAAAAAGCCTCCTTTTTAAAATTTATTTTTTATTTTATTTATAGGAAAATTAGAGCCTTTGGGCTAAGCCAAATCCTGTTTTTTCAACAGACTCACTTGCATCTGCGATTTTCTCTTTTATAAAGTCTAGATTATTCAAGCATGCAGTCTGCAGTGCTGTTATTTACCTGATAATCTGCCGCTGGAACTGAATGCTGTCAGTACAGACTATGCTTCCTTTGAATACTTATCTTGACTCATCTATTTTGATGGACATCACAGCTCTTTATAATCTTCTCCATTAAATCCCACACTTATCTTAGATGGTTTTGATTTTCTTGCTGCCTTCAGGCTCACACTAGACAGCCTAGCAAAGAATGCTATAAAGAGTGTAACTGCATGGATCATATGGATCATAAATAAACAACCTACCCTTGCATTCTGTTTCATGGAAATCTGTGCAATGCAAACACCACAAATGGGTTTTTCAGGGTCTGCACACCTAGGGTCAGATCTTAAACTAGTGTACATTGTCATCATGCTATTGAGTTCAGTGGCACTACAAGTATTTACACAAACCGAGAATCTGACCCCTTATATTTCCTTTTGTCCTGCGGAGGAAGCTGTGGGTTTTTTAGTTCATATTGACAGATGATATTAGGAGCAATATTTTGTATTTATAAAATCTTTTCGGTTGATTAGTAATATTCTCTTTCTGTCAGTCTTCAAGATTTTGGTATTGTACATCAATATTTTATGTCTTATCAGAGTTGGTGAAAGTATTCACTGGAAATCAATTATCTGATGAATGAAGAAGCCTTTTTTTCCTGTTTGCAGGTTGTTAGTAAGCTGATCTCGATGTCTGTGAATATATTCATAAATATTCCCTGGGTAGTTTATATAGACAACTTGCAGCCTCTGGGATGTTTGTAAACTGTTTTACATTGAGGATTCACTGTTCACGTTGTTGTGTGTGTGATGTATAATTGGTCACAGAGTATTTTTTTACACCCTATCTGGATGATTGAAGCTTTTAAAACAGAAGAATAACGGATAACCAGTGGCAAATTGAGATGTATTTATGTTATATTTTTATTTATGTATGGGATTTGCAAATCCCAAAAGGAATTGAAATTCATTGAAAGTTGGGTACCTAGTTCTCTTTATGCTGCTTTGAAAAGTCCAGTCTGTAGAGTGCTGTCATAATAAGACCTCAGTCCGGATCAGGGCCCCGCTATACAAATACATAGGAAGATGCACTCCTTACCCAAAATTGCTTACAACTTAAGTAAAGACCAGACTCAACAAGAGAGCATGACAAACAATAGGAGAGAGGATGTGATTCACAGTTATAGAGCTGGCTTGGTAACATGGGGCTAGCCATATGCACAACCTGATGTCTCTAAATTTTCTAATCATTTTTTTAAATTATAATTTTAGTGGGAGATTTTCAAGTCTACTTAAGGGAGTTAGGAACCCAAGTCCCAGTGAAAGTCAATGTCACGAGCTCCAAAATCCCTGATTCACTTTTTTAAAAAAAATCTCTTTGAAGAATTTCCTTCTTACCCAGGACTTCCAGTACTCTTTTAAATTCTTAGAAAAAATGACCAAAAGTACCTAATATTTGATCATTTGTTTTGTATTTTCCTCTTCTATACAGGTTGTCTGAAACTGCCCCTTTACCTATTATTAGTTCCTATTTAAAATATAAATTAGCCCACCATTCCCTTAGACTCAATGGGCCCCCTTTCTCTCCATGAGCTCTTTCCACGCTGTCCCAGCCTCATCTAGGACTTGGGAGGCTTTGATGCTTCTCCGTTCTGCTGGTGTCGAGTGGGTCCCTACAGTGTCAGGTGCAAGAAGACAGAAGGTCTAATAATCAGTTATGGAACAGACACTGATCTTACTGCAGACCCTGGGGCTGCCACCGGAGCCTCTACCAAGAGCTAATCTTCCAGCCCCACTTTTTTAAAAAGTTCAGAGTCTGGAGCTCTAGACTACAGATGGACAAATAACAAAAAATTGAAGAGAAGTTTGGGGTCCTGTCAAAACCCCAAAATCTGAAATTTCAGTGAATTAGAAAAAGTTGAACAAAATGTTTAGTTTCTGGGCATTTCTTAAATAAAAAGCAAAAGGAATAAAGGGCTAGATTCACAAAATGCCTGGTGTTTCCACTGCTCTTTTAACCTTTATCCCAGTGGTTGGAGCACCCTCCTGTGATGTGAGAGATATGGGCTCAATTCCCTCCTCTACTTGATGTGGAATAGGGACTTTGGATCTCCCGCCTCCCAGGTGAGTGCCTTAGCCACTAGGCCAGAGGTTTTCAAACTGTGGTCCGTGGTCCACCAGTGGTCTGCAAGCTCCGTTCAGGTGGTCTGCAGATAGTTCCCTCTAAGGTGCACGCCTGGGCGGCCACACACAAGAGAATGAAGGGCCACCCACCTAATTAGTGGAGCCTCGCAGGTGTGGCTCCACTAATTAGCTGCCTGGACCCTGGAGAAGATGCACATGTAAGGTGAGGTGATGGCCTTAGGGGGAATAAGGGGTAGGTGGGAGTGGGGTGAGAAGAGGGAGTGGGGGGAATTTGGGATGTGCAGGGCTGCAGTGGCCAGAGAAAGAGGCGACTTTCCCCAGCTCCAGGGCTGCAGCTGCCGGGGAGAGACAGCCCTTCTTCCCAGCCCCAGCTCTGTGGCTGCTGTGGCGGGAGAGAGAACCCCCCTCCTTCCCAGCCCCAGCTCGAGGGCTGCTGCGGCGGGGGAGAGAGGGATCATCCATCGCATTAGAAAGGTAAGACTACTGATATTAAAATATGAGTTGTCTGCTTTTATTTGTAGAACAAAAAACCATTAATTATTAAGTTTTTTTATATATATATAGCGCTTTTATCCAATGCACTTTACAATCATTAGCTAATGGTACAAACAACACTTGGAAATATCATTAAGTGGTCTGCCGAGACCCTCAGCAATTTTCAAGTGGTCCGTGGAAAAAAAAAGTTTGAGAACCACTGCACTGGTAGTCTGGGTTGGGCTGCGTCTCAGTCTCTCTTGCTGAAGCTATTCCACTTTGTACAAAATATGTGAATAGTAATTGGGCCAGAGAATAAGCAAGTGAGAATAGCTCTGTAGGGGGACTTATCTGGGAGTTGGGAGACCCAAGTCCCTGCTTCATGACTATTTAATTACTTTATGTATAGTTTTAACAGCTTCAAGAGGAGAGATTGAGAGAGATCTATCGCCCTATATCCTAGTGGTTAGGGCACTGTACTGCATTGTGGAAGAATCAAATTCAAGTCCCTTCTTCATATCAGGCAGAGGAGGGTTTTGAATCTGAAGCTCCCCCAATCCTAGGTGAGTGCTGTAACCACTGGGATGAAATATACAACTAAGGCACTTCCTTCTCTGGCTGTTTTGTGACTAGTGCCTAAATCCTTCTGTGAATCCAGCCAGAAAAAAAGGTTTGGCACAAACTACCAGACAAATCTGTGTCAAATTTGCAAATAGTTTTGAGTCTACCAAACTGCATTTTTCAGCGAATAGGTGTGTTGAGCTGGGACAGCTCGTGACACAATCTGGCCTCTGAGGTTCCATTGTAATCCCCATTAACTGCAATACAGCTCATCCCCATAATCCCAAACAAGTGGAGAAAATTAGATACCCAAGATGACGTACAAACGGTATGAAATAGGCCCATAGATTTCTTTGGTTTGTCTGGCTAATTTCTGCTTACTCCTTCTAAAAAATTGCACCCTTTCTACTCTGCCATTATTTGAATTCTGGCAGCTCATTCTTCATTGCCTTTCTTTAGTTTCACTGCTGATTATAAGATTTTGGACTCTGTTATTCTGGTTAACCACAATGAAAATTTGCTGTTTGGCTCCTTTTCAAAAATGAGGTGTTGAGCTAAAATTCAATGCCCCTTCCCCCAATTCACTTAATTAGGCTGTCCTCCTCTAACTAGATCTCTCTCTCTCTCTCTCTCTCTCTCTCGTTTTTGTCTCCTTGATATTCAGACCGTCTCAGAGCATGAAAGTCCCATGATAGCTGATTATTATAACTGAAGCAGAAAAACTCTGAATAAAAGATACATTATCAATTAAGGAGATATCACATGGTTTTTAATAGACTGCCCAAGATCTCTAGTTTGCTTTAATTGCCTTAGGATAAAAGAGTTCTGCATATTTTCAGAGCTGGTTGCTACCCTTCTATTTCACCCAGCTGGAGCGTAACAGGAGAGTACCGTTGAAGAGAATTCGTCTGGTAATGTTATTAGTTGCAACACTGTGATATTTAAGACACAGTTCTGCACAGAGGGTCATGCAGACCTGTGCTGAAAAAGTGCAAGTTCAGTCTGTCACCCAGGTGTCAATTTTCAGGAAAACATTTCTATGACACTCTGTACCCCAAAGCAACACCCTGGCACCCCCATATTCACCATGGTGATGTAATTATGTGTTTTGTACAAAGTATGCCTTGTAAGGTATTATTTTAAATGTCTTTAATATTAATATCCTGTTGGATTGTATACGCTATTATTGTATGGGAAGTTATGAAGTTTTGCTATGTGTGTGTTACTGAAATATATTTTAAAGTTGGAAACACCCACAACCAGCCTTTCAGGTACAACATAGAGAAGCCAGCCAGTGTTGATGGCCCATTAAGGGGAATCCACACTACTAAGGACTATCACAGAATTTGTATACAGTGAAGGCTTCTCAGAGGGAGCATGTAGGCAATGGAGACTGGTCACAAGCATAGATGTTTCCAGCAAGCTGGAAGGAACTGTAAAAGAGAGGAAGTGACATCATCATTTGGCCTCATTCCCCCCCACAACTCAACACCTGGAAACATAGGTGCCGACTCCCTGGGTGCTCCAGGGCTGGAGCACTCCCAGGGAAAAAAATAATGGGTGTTCAGCACCCACCAGCAGCCCCGTGGATCAGCTTCTCCTCCTCCCTCCCAGCACCTCCCACCTGCTGCAATCAGCTGTTCAGCGATGTGCAGAAGGTGCTGTGGGGGGAGGGGGATAAGCCGGGGGCAGGACCTGGGGTGGAGCGGGGTTCAGGCACCCCCCAGGAACTGGGGAAGTTGGCGTCTTTGCCTGGAAACCCATCTGGAGGAAAAGAACTGAACTGGAAAGGTGGTCCCAGGCTAGAAAGGAAAATCCCAGCCTGTGTATTAAGGAACAATACTATCAGAGTGAGACACTGCTTGATTCAAATCTGTCTAGTTTATAGAACTCAGATTGCAGTTATTTCTTAGGTAATCAGATTTGATCTGTACGCTTACTACTTAAAATCTATCTTTCTGTAGTTAACAAATCTGTTTTATATTTTATCTAAAACAGTGTATTGCTTGAAGTGCTTGGGGAATCTGCTCAGTGTACAAAAGCTGGTGCACACCCACTTTCCTTTGTAGAAGTGGTGGACTGGGTAATAAGCTTATACTGGTCAGACTTCTGACCAGGGCAAGATGGTACAGCTCTAGGGTCCTAGGCTGGGGAGCTGGGGGAATTGGCTGGAGGCACTCTAGTGTTCATGAATGCTTCTCCAAGCCATTCATGTAACTCAGCTGGGTGTGTCCCTGCCTGTGGATGGCTGTGTAAATATAGAACCTGGAGAGGTTTGCAGCTTATCACAGTGTAAGAGAGAGCCAAGGTTGGTATGACAGAGGGCTCAGTGGTACCCAAGTATCCAGGTTGCATCCCGGGGAACCCATCACAATCCCTTTCTAGGAAAACACCTCAGCACATGGATAAGTCCCAGTGAAGTTAAAGGGACTTATGCATGTGCTGAAGGGATTTCTTGATTAGGGATGGACATAAACATTTGCTTGAGTGCTTTCCTGATTCAGGGCCCTGTGTTCCTACTTGTGCCTGGGAGAAGTTAAATCTACTCCAGTCCTCTCTGCCCCCCATTTTGGAGCCCTATTCCACAGGGGGAATTAACAGTGACCCACTGCCCAGAGTTCAGGGACTGCTGTTCAGCCCGTGTACAAGCACACAACAGGTGGGGGAGCTTCTTTCTCACTTCTCTGTTGGTGTGTGATTGTGTAGGGAGTACATGCAGTCTAGCGCAAGGAATCTATGTAATTGAACAAGATGGATCATGGAGACAGTGATATATCCTCTTTTCTAGAGCAAATCACTTAATTCTTCCATGTAAGTTACCTTGCTCTCAGACAACTCAGAGGGTACTAATGAAAAATTATGAGTTCATTCAACATTCTTATTTTATTATTGCTGAATCTGTTTATATGCTAGATAATTTAAGGCTAATGTGTCAATTGCTTAGATATGTTAGCCTATTTATCCTTTTCCTTAGTGTTCCACCCCAGAGGTAGCTGCATTTCACTGATGCACAGATAGTGATTCCTATGTAGTATGTTCTCTACCAGTAACACTGAATAAGTAAGAAGCTCTTGTGATCAAGCAAAGCCAGAACTGTAGGAAATTCATTGGATAGTATAAGACATATTTGCTTGGCCAGGCTCTTAATTTTGTTTATTTGTTTTAATAGGGGCTGTTATATTCTGTTGACTTTGTTTTCATTTGTTTATGTGAGGTGCTTCCGTGTCTTGGGGACTGGAACCCACACACATTTCTTAATTAGTTTATTTATAAAGGGTTTTGATTTCTTCTGATGAAAGTTGGTACTACTCCTCCAATATTCATTTTCTGTGTTTCTTCAGCACAGGGAAATTGGCATTTAGGGACTGATCCAAAGCTCACTGAAGTCACTAGAAAGGCTTCCATTGACTTCAGTGGTCTTGATATCTGGCCCTAACAGTAAAATGATTCTCAAAAGAAAAGTCTTCCCTGGATCCAGAGGGTTTAATCAGAGAACTGTTTGAGAAGTTGCTTTTAGCAAATATTTAGAGTTTCATGGTTGTATTTTCAGGCAAGATGTGGCTTAAAATGTCACATTTCAACTAGAATTTTGATCACAGTGTGACACTATACCAGTGTTTTGTGGATGACAGATGATTCATCTTCTGTATTTTGTTAGCACTTATGCATCTATTCTTGAATGCAACATTTGGCACTATTGATTGCAGCAGATTAGGCTGTTATGTAGCAGTTGGAATCATGCCGTGTTATTTTAAAATATATATTAAATTAATTGAAGTTGGCAGGTTTCCAAACCTCTAAAGTACCTTTGGCATTTTGCTTTTGTTTGTAAGTCATACATGACAGATAATAATATCTGGAAGTTAGGATTTCATGTGGTTGAAAGCTTATTGGAACAATAGACATGATCGGGCTGCTGTCCTAAATGATTATGGTTTTGATATTTTTTTTAATATTCCTTTGAATACTCTCACACCTGTGAAGCTAGTTTGAAATCAGAGGTCAAATCCTGAAATCCCCTCTGGTTTTACCTAGTTCTTAGGCAAAACTCTAATCGAAGATACTTTTACCCAGACTAAAAACTGATTAAGGACCTCAGGAAAGGTCTATTTTTAGTAACTGTGCAAAATTATATTAGTAGTTGAATTTCTAGCATTAGAGCAGGTCAAAAACCTGTACTCGGAAGAGTTTTCTACTGGAAAACACAATTTTGTCAAAAATGAAATATTTTGAAATATCAGTTTTTTTTCAACAGGAAAACGTAAAAATGAATCATTAACATTCTTGTTCCTTTTCACTAATGCCAAAATATTTCATTTGACTATCATTTTGACTCACTTTTAACTTTAATAATAAAAATATTTAATATTCTACATTATAATGCATTTGTATATATGATATATTATAATTAGAGCAGGTTGGAAAAAGTGACTTTTTTTCCATTGAAAAATGCTGTGTGGTCCAAACAAAAATGTTTTGCAACAACATATGAAAATATAATGAAAATTCAGACTCATCCTAGCATAACCAGTAGCCTGGTGGTTAGGGCACTGACCTGGGGAAAAAGAGGATTTTAAACCTGTCTCCCACATCCCCAGTGAATGCCTTAAAGCAGTGGTTCTCAAAGCCGGTCCGCTGCTTGTTCAGGGAAAGCCCCTGGCGGGCCGGGCCGGTTTGTTTACCTGCCGCGTCCGCAGGTTCGGCCGATCGCGGCTCCCACTGGCTGTGGTTCACCGCTCCGTGCCAATGGGGGCTACAGGAAGGGCGGCCAGCACGCCCCTCGGCCCGTGCCGCTTCCTGCAGCCCCCATTTGAGAACCACTGCCTTAAACCCCAGGCTAATGGCTGTTCTGGGGTGGGTCTCTATCTCAGCCGCTCTTGTGCATCTTCATGGAAAAAAAAAATCAAAAGGTCTTGTTTTATTCCAATGTGGAAACCAGAAAACAAATTTCAAAAACTCAGAACTTTTTGTGAAAGTTTCTAAGGCTATAAAGCAGGGATCGGCAACCTTTGGCACGTGGCCCGCCAGGTAAGCCCCCTGGCGTGCCAAAGGTTGCCGATCCCTGCTATAAAGTGAAGTTATCAGCCGATATATTCTGATTTACTCAGATTCAGTTTCAATATCCATCAGGCCCCTGTATAGGAAGACCATAGCACACAACTACTTTTCACTTGCTTTTCCATTTTTGAACATTTTCTAATTTGGAAGTTACCTCCATTTCAAACAATGTCAAATGGAACAGTTTTTTCATTTTTTTTCCAAATAGTTTTGTTAAATAATTTTCTGAACAAATTCAGGTATTCAGAATTTATTTTTCCCTCTAGCCCTGCTTTGTTTAGTTTTTGCCAGTAAATGTAACAGAATGAGTAATGTCTAGATTCTTTTCCAATATTTTATTTTTTGCTTTTGCTTTTGTTTTTCCTCCCCCTACCTCCCACCCCATTGCTATTCTGTAACTTTTCAAAACTTCTCTAACTTTTTAAAGGTTACAGAGTGGTAAAAAAGAGTACAGGAAGAAAAGAAAAAAGTGGCGGGAAAACCTCTAGACAACATTAATTCTGTTACATTCAGTGACAAAAAGGTATGTGTGGGGGGAATAGGGCAAAGGGGAAAAATAAATATTCAGAATTTTGAAAATTGTTCAGTTTCCAAAAAACAAAAAAATGAAAATATCAGCTTGAAATAGAATGGGTATTTCACTTCAATTCAAAATTTTCCCTAGAAAAAAATAAATAAATTCAAAATATTTTTGATAAAACCCAATTTTTGACAGGAAAATATCAACATAGGAACTGCCACTGAGTATTAAAGCAGCGGCCCATCTAGTTTCCAACAGCAGTCAGAACCAGATGCTTCAGAAGAAGGTGTAAGAACCCAGCAAAAAAATTTCACCAAGTCTATTCAATACAGAGCCCTATGATTTGTTTCTATTAAATCTTGCGTTATAGAGACCACGTAGTTTGTGAGATCTGTATATGATAGAAAAACCTATGGGTATACAACTTTATATCTCTTAGGGTACTTTGCAGATCATTCATGAGCAATGTGTTGTATTCAATGTTCAAAATTCAAGCTGTGGTTGGTCACTTAAGTGCCATGGTATGACTCTGTTCCTTGACTAGATTACTTTAACTGCTAGATTCAGGTGTCTGATCTGAAAGCTCAAGGAACCCAAATATAAAATGTAACTTTTGGTGCATATTTTCTGATTCACTTAAAATTGGGTATTTTCTGCAAATGTTCTTGCCAATAAAGTGTTTTTCTGGAAGATCCATAGAAAACACACACACAAGGGTCCTGAACAGAGTTGAAGTGAGTTCTGTTGTTGTCCGTGATGCCAATTCGACTGGGAATAGGGAACAGAGAAGAGGGACTTCTGCACTAGTGAATTGTGCATGAGTCTATAGTACACTCCACAGTTGGACCTGGGCTCGTGGAAGCCCATGCTTGTCCACGCTGCATTGTAAACATGGACTTGAGTCTCACAACTATGCTAAAGTGTCCTTACTGCATTACACAGACCTTCTGACTCAGGTCTGCAGCTTGACTTGCATCCATGGTGCAAAATGTGCAAACAAGGAACTTGGGCTCTGACTCATCCCCCAGTAGGGTTCTAGGCCCTGGGTCCTGTGTGCTTCCTGACCCAAGTCAGACTGATTTGTGTTTGGACAGAAGGGCAACTAGGTGCCTAAATACTTTCTTAGGATCTGGATGGAACTGTGATTTTAAATGGACCTACTCATGTACTTGAAGTTAAGCATATACTTTTATGCTTGGTTGGACCAGGGTAAGAATGCTGAGCATCTGTAGGATCAAGCCCTGTTTAGCAACTTATCTCATTGGTAACTGAGCACTGTACCTATGGTTACTAATAGAAACATAGAAATAGGATGGTAGTGACTATTAATTAAGTCACCTGAAGCCTCTGTTAGGCTTTATCAATGTTGTAACAAGCTTTGGGTGCAAAGTGTTATGTTGTTACAGCCTGTATTTTTAGCCCAGTAGCACAAGCCTGAGATAGTTGATCTGGCTTCTGAGACTCACTGCTGTGGGATATTTTTTCTATGTAGATATACCCTTAGGGGTCTGGTGTTGACAGGGCCGGCTCCAGGCACCAGATGGGGAAGCACGTGCCTGGGGTGGCACATTGTAAGGGGCAGCATTCCGGCCAATTCCTGCCGTGGTTCTTTTTTTTTTTTTTTTTTCCTTTGGCAGCCCGGTCCGCAGCTCCCCGGCCGGCTCCACTAGTCCCAGCCCAGCCCTGCAGGGGCACAGAGGAGGGAGCAGGCGGGAACCGCCCTCCACCCCCCTGCGAGCCACCTTGACCGCCTTCCACCGCTCCCTGTGGCTGCCTGTTTTTGTTGGGTTTTTTTGCTTCGGCAGTCGGGCTGCCTTTTCTTTTTTTTTCTTTTTTTTTTTTTTTTTTTTTTTTTTTTTTTTTTTGGGCAGCCCGGCCACCCCTTTTTTTTTTTTTTTTTGCTTGAGGTGGCAAAAAAGCTAGAGCTGGCCCTGGGTGTTGACAGCACACCCACAAAATAGGGTCAAATTAGCATCCTTCTCACTTTCACACAGAAGCCAATAATTGAATGAACTGTAGCATAGAAATGGAACTTAAGTTTCCAGGACTGTCAATCTGTTTGTTCTTCACAAGGACTTAATTCTCATTTCTTAAAACACACACACACAAAAAAACCCTGCTAAAAATGAAATGAAATAAAATCTGGCCCTCTAGTTTTTGTAAAGCACATTATACATGCACGTCGATTGGACTGTGGGTAATTTTTATTGAGTGGATTGTATCATTATAGATCAGCTTTCTCAGCATTTCTATTGTAAACATCCAGTTTCAGATTTTAAGATCTTGGCTACAACAATTTAAACTATGCTAAAAATCAGAAGATTAGTTATAAGACAAGTCATATATTTCGCATAAATTCTTGCTGTTTTGAGGGGAAATTATTCCAAGATCTTCCACAGTTCCAAATATTTTTCTTTTTAACTTCTTAACTAATTACTTGCTTATTCAATTTAATCAAGTTGCCAGATAGAAGAATTGGGCCTTAACTCTCAGTATGTTGCTGTAACTTTGGAGTCATGCCACTAAATTTAATGGAGTGGCTCCACATTTATACAGATGTGCTTAGAGTAGAATTTGGCGTCTTAATATAGACATTAAACTAAAGACAATGCCCCAGCAAAACACTTGGTATGTACTTAATTTTAAGCATATTTATGTCCCATTGTCTTCCTTTTGACGTCAGTGGGACTTAAGCACATACTTAAAATGCTTTGCTGAACTGGGGTCTTAAACTCCATTGAGTTCACTTTGTCTCTTATTGTTTGGTATTTTGAATTTAAAGAATTCAGTGAATGAGCATTTTTATAACTAACTACAAGATGGGTAATTCTATCTTTAGTGGATTTTAGTTGTCTTCCAGTGAAATAATATTTTACATTTATATAGTTCTTTTCATCATGAAGGATCACAAAATGTTTTTCAAACTAGATATATTGAAATGGAGCTGCATCTGGACAGCAGCCAGGAAGGCAATTAGCACAGGGTCAGCTGATATGAACAATTCATCTGTCTTCATTCTTAAGTTTAAAAAGTCGAAACTTATATTAACAAAGAGGGGAGAAAAAGATCATTGTATTCCCTCTGCAGATCATTCATGAGCAATGTGTTGTTTTTGAAGTTCAAAATTCAAGCTGTGATTGGTCACTTAAATGCCATGGTATGACTCTATCCCTTGACTAGATGACTCTAACTGCTAGATTCAGGTGTCTGGTTTGAATGCTCAAGGAACCCAAATATAAAATTGAGCTTTTGGTGAATATTTTCTGTTTCACTTAAAATTTGGTATTTTCAGAAAATGTTCTTGCCAATAAAGTGTTTTGCTAGAACATCCATAGAAAAACCACACACAAGGGTCCTGAACAGAGTTGAAGTGAGTCCTATTGTTGTCCCTGGTGCCAATTCTACTGGGAATAGGGAACAGAGAAGAGGAACTTCTGCACTGGTGAATTCTGTGCGAGTCCCCACGTCATACCTGAGCAATATTCTTGCACTCCGTGGTAGAGTTGGTCTGTGCCTCAACTTTAGAGTATGGACAGCCCAGGATGGTAGGAGACATTAGGACAAGACTGGCAATGTCAGAATCAGAAAGGCAGTCATGAAAGACTTAGTGTGAATAACCTACCTGGTCCTGACTTGGGCTTTCTGGGGACAGGTAGTATTGAAAGAGCCATATAGCAGCAAATTCTGTGGTCCTTCCCCTTAATCTGCCCCCAAGTTGTTGTGCAGGAAGCCCCTGTGGATCTGGGCACCATTCTGCATAGGCCCATGTACACACACTTACGCTACAAATCTTCCTAAACTCTGCAGCAGAACCTTCCTGGTTCTGCTTCCAGGAGCCTTCATCACCTTCACATAAAATCAAATCAGTAACACTGAGTAGGACTACCCAGAGTGTGCAAAGTTAAATATGTGCATAGGTCTTTGCAGGACCAGGGCCCAAGTTTGTATTTTTCACTGTACATATTTTTCTTTCCTTCTCCTTCCCTCTTCATTTCCCCTCTCCTTTTGCCAAGCACACACACAGTCTCAGTGCCAACATGACATCTTCCTGTAGGCAAGAGTGTGAGGTGGAACTGCTTCAGCACTATTCATAATAGCAGTTATAACACCACATCTAGAAGCAGAAATATGCAACTAAATTGGTTCTCCCACTTGAGGATCTATACTATCTTTAATTGCTTTCGCCTCAGGATATGCTGCAAGCTATAACCTCTAGGAAGGCCAACCTCAAGAAAACCATCTCCTTCCTAGACATTGTAGACAATGAATCACTGTTTGGATACAAAACACAAGAGTTTCTATAATGTTAGGTCTTAATTATTTTAGTGGAATTAGTATTCTAAAATTAGTTGTATATAATGCTGCTGGTTGGTGTTCCTTTTTCTTCAATAAACCTAAAGTGCTGATTAAAATCTTATTATAAAATTTGAGTAACAATGGTCTGTGCCTATAACCTCGTAATAAGTAAACAAAAAACTGGCCAATACCTGAGCTTTTAAAAGTTTTCTTACTCATCCATGTCAACAAAAGCTGCTAGAAAGTATGGTCTACAGTATTCTGTTTTTTGCTTATTTGTCATCTAGTTACTTGTGAATGATGATCCATGCCCTTAGCTCACCAGTGGAGTTTTCCAAACTGCTGGAAAGGACATGCCAGAAATATTAAATGTATGTTAAGCATGACATTTTATTTGGGAAAAGCCTGTTGTTGCAAAATTAATTTGTTGATAGTTTTTTGAATTGGTTCAGTCTTTACTTAAAAGAAGATGACAAATTTTACCATTATTTCCTGAACAATGTATTTGATGTGTAGTACTCAACTAGCTATTAAGATGGTTAAATGGTGCCAAAAGTATGTCAAATGATTATTCAACAAAAAACAGTTAAAATTTGTCTTCTAATAATATATGCAACAAATAGTATTCAACTACCTTTGCTGTTCTTACAAGGTATGTGTTTTGAGACTGAAGACATTCTTTGGCTCTATATGACTTCATAAACTGCCCAAAATATAAATGAACCTTTCTTTCTTTCCAAAAATTAATTGTTGGAATTATGGAAATTGATTTTATGAAGGAAATTTTACACCCATTAAATACTCAGATTTCCCTCAATTTTAAAAAAAATTTATAATAACTTTATGCCAAATTGAAGAGAACAACACATCCCTCGGCCTGAGCCGCTTCCCGCAGCCCCCATTGGCCTGGAGCAGTGAACTGTGGCCAGTGGGAGCCACGATCGGCCGAACCTGTGGATGCGGCAGGTAAACAAACCGGCCCGGCCCGCCAGGGGCTTTTCCTGAACAAGTGGCGAACCGGCTTTGAGAACCACTGGTTTAGACACAACAAATCCTGCATCTTGGCAGGGGGTTAGACTAGATGACCCTTGCAGTCCCTTCTAAGCCTGTGGTTCTATGATTCTGAACTGAATAAATAAGATTGTCTATCTGTTATCGGCAACCTTGTGGGAAAATGCAAACAGTTGTGGATATTTTCATCAGATTTTCAAATGCAAGTTCAAGCAGATATGAATGACCTGTGGTTGAATCTACATGCGTGTGTATTTGTATTGTAGGCATATAATCCAAACTTCACTAAAGGGAGAGGAAATCTTGCCATTGACTTCAGTAGGCTTCAAATCAGACCCTAGACTGTAGAATATAGCTGAACTACTTAATCAGGGCCGAATAACCAAAGTACCAAACAAACCCTTACATTTTGTCCTCTCACTGATAGTCATGTGCCAATGTGGAGTTTTGTGTGTGCAGATCTTTATGAGCACAATTGTTGCACCTACATTACCCTAAATAAGGACAGCAGCATTGGGCCTGATTGTGGCCTCAGCTCCATGTTGGAGTAGTATGCAGGTGTACCTCCTTACTGGGAGCTCCCTGAAACATTTTGCCTCACTCATACACAATGCAGGCCCATGCGCCACAAAGTGCACCTTTTACATGGTGAAGCAGCCACTCCCCTTCATCTAGAAGGAGGCAGCCTTTCAGCTAGAGGGAGGCTGGGCAGGTCCATGGCCCTATGTAATATATCCTGTGTGCCCTCTGTATCCCTTCTGTAAAATGGGAAGAATAATTCCCTACCTCATAGGAGTGTTGTGAAGATCAAAACGAAGTGATTATTACATGCTTAGTTAGCTCAGTGATGAGACCCATATACGTAAATAGAAGATGAGAACCCCTCTTTGCATTTTTTGTTGATGTTCTTGTAGGTCCTAGGATAATAGTCCTAAAGAAAGAGGAGGGCAATACTCCACTCCACCCCTGAACAGAAGGATATGGACTGAGAAGAGAGGCCTCTTGCTGGCTGACTAAAATACTAAACAAACTTTAAGATGTAAATTTTGATCTCATAGATAGGGTTGGGGTTTTTCTTTTATGCAGTCTGTTTTCTGGGTACTCTTTGGTCATAATGAGTGGCTAATAACAGAACAGTAAAAAGTTGTGGAGTTGGAGAACATTTCATCATTGTTGATGGCAACACTGCTCTGCTCGGCACTGCTTCTGTCCTGTATACATTTCCTCAGCAATACAAAGGCTTACCTTTCTCTGTGCTGGCATACAGAGTTGCTCAGAGATTAATCAAAGAAAACATATGGGTTATGTATCTACTGCATTAAGATTCTTATTGAAGCAGAAGGCGGGCTATGCTGGCCTATAGGGATGACTCAAAACTACTCTCAGCAAGGTTTACTTGGGAATGAAAGAAAACTTCATTATATTGACTCTCCACATACTGCAAGTGGCCCACTAGACTTGTGTGCGGCTAAAGAGATCAAGGTGAGAGCACTCAAAGGAAAGCTTAGTGATCTGGGAGTTAAAATGCAAGAAATATAGCATTAGTTTCCTTTCCTCCTCTATCCATACAGATTAAAGTTCATTGGTAATTTTCAACAAAATGTTTTTCATCAAAAATAGCCATGTGTCGGTACTAAAACATCTTGTGGAAACACATCTGTTTTGATTAAACTTTCACTGGGAAGATTTCACAGCTCCAGGGTGGAATTCTAGTCAAAACAAATGAGAGAGAAAGAACAGCATAGCCAGTAGCTCACTGATTAGGCCACACTTACCTGGGATGTTAGAGAAGTAGCTTCAAGCCCTTGCTCTACCTGATTCAGAGCAGGGACTTGAAACCTTGAAACCACTGGGCTAATGAATATTCATGTGGCATGCACATGCAGGTATGTTTTTCACAATGTTTTTTTTTTTTTTTTTTTTTTAAAGATCTAGTTTTCATTCTGGTGAGTAATTAAACAAATTTTGAAACCTCAAAATTTTTCATGATCCTGAATTATCTTTTTCTGGCCAGCCCTAACAGATCAAATCTCTAACCCCTAACATGCAGAGCTGCCTGTGGGAGTGCATGGAGAAGTGTTATGCCAAAAATTAAGGCTGCATTTTTATTACATCTGTCACTGGAGTCATAAATTCTGAGTGCCATTTTTTTTACAAGTATCAGTAATATTTGACATTTTATATGTGTCTGAGTAGGTGGATTTGATAGCAAGCTGGGGCCACTGCATTGCACTGAGAGCTGCCAAGATAAAAGCTGGACCGCATGGGAAGCCAAGAAAGCAGGAATTCTCATAATTAGGGCTAGTGGTTTGTCACACAGTGAGGAGTCTGCAAAGTGCAGTTGCTCCTGCTGCTCTGAGAGTGGCTGAAGCAAGATAGCAGCTCTGAAGAATATACAGACAGCAATAACACTCCTGCTGCTGTGGGGCTGAAATGGCTGGCACAAGGATAGTGATTGTAAAGTGGCTTTAAATTATCAAATGTTATTTTTGTTGCAGATGAAGGAACTTCTTGGCAATGTGGCCATTGGCATTTGATATTTTGTATTGTGAATGCATGACTTTAGCTGCCTTTTCCATGACCAGCCTGTGTTTGTTTTCCACATAATTTACCATGACAAGTCATTATAACAGACACATTGTTACCTGCACAATTTATGACCCTACCCTCCCTCGTGGATACTCAGGGTGTAATATAGGGCTCCCACTCCTACCCATCCTCATGGGTAATCAGGGCATAATGGACCAACTACACCCTGCTGTGGGTTCAGGGCTCTACCCCTCCATGGGCTCAGGGCTAACAGAAATTCCCGGGGGGGTTCAGAGGTCTACGGGTCTATGAGGCCTTTTCCCAGTGAAAGAGCCTTCACACAGTGAATATCCTTAGACATGTACAAGTATTTATTAACAGTTAGCAACAAATCAACAGAATACACATGCCAAGCATCTTATGCTCACTACTAAAACAAATGGACGTCTTCCGATGGCCAGTCAGTCGTGTCATCTGGGCTCCGGCTTCTGCACAGTCTGGTCATGCAGGGGTTAAAAAGTCCTCACCGCTTTGGCCTTGACCTATATCCCAGAGTTAAGTTCCAAGAAGCTTGTTTTCTGACCCTCGTTATATAGTTAAAATTAGGATTTCTCTTATCTATGCCTTAACCAATTATTTTATTTAAAACATAGCTATACAAAATAAAAAAACCCACTAACCAATCATTTTCACTATACAGGGGTTCACATGCCTAAAACCGCCTCATCATTAGCTTTTATATTTTTCAAAGTTAGTAAAAACTTCTCAAGGTCCACTTTTCTTTGTGCTTCCGTAGTGGAATACACTTGCAACGGCAAAACCTCATACTTTTTTATTATCAGGAAAAAGCTGCAGAAACTCAAGGTTAGTTTGTCCATTCTCTCCCCATTCTCATCACTTTATGAATATATATCTATCTCTATTAGTAATGCTGCAGCTGATACTTTCCTATCTGTCTGCCTATGCCAAGGCTGAATTCTCCTGACTCTCTAGTTTTGTTTCCAGCTTATGGTGGGTGAGCATACAAGATGGTTGCTGGTTACACTAAGTCCATACACAAGATGGCTGTGAGTCATGTCAAGTCCAGGCCTCTCGTAACAACATAAATAGACAAATGGCAAAAAAGGGCTTCATTCCCATATTGTCTCATGAGAGCTCCTTTGTGTGTGTGTGTGTGTGTGTATATATATACACACCTCTACCCTGATATAACGCAACCCGATATAACACGAATTTGGATATAACGCGGTAAAGCAGTGCTCCGAGAGGGGGCGGGGGACTGCACACTCCGGCGCATCAAAGCAAGTTCAATATAACACGGTTTCACCTATAATGCGGTAAGATTTTTTGGCTTCCGAGGACAGCATTATATCGGGGTAGAGGTGTGTGTGTGTGTGTGTGTATATATATATATATATATATATATATATATATATATATATATATATATATAAAATTATTCAAAATTCACAACCAGATAAAATAAGACACATTCATTACACCCTTTCACCAGACGCAGATCTGAAGTGATCAACATGGTGTTAAATGGTAGCCCTTGTTTTCCCTTAACCCTGTGTGTTATCACTGCAAACATTATCTGTAAACTTGAGTTCTGATCCTGGAAATAGTTCCATATAGGAATGGTTGCCCATCCATGCCATGCTCATTGCAGGACTGGGGCCTTAGATTGAAAATCCTTTGGGTCATGGTCTGTCTCTCTTCCATATTCTGTAAAGTGCTTAGCACTTTTTATGTACCACATAAATAAATGATTAATAATAAGATGAATTCGTTTCCTTGAAAATGCAAACCAATAGTAAAAGTCTCAGTACATGACAAAAAAGAGTGTGTGTGTGGGGGAGAGAAATCAAATTGACAAAATAAAATAGACCCCCTGCTCCCCTCTGTTTTGCAGGAGGAATTGAAGTAGCAACTCGGTCCAAAGAGCAGCACAAGTAATTAAAAGTGAGAAGTCCTGGTTCTCCTGACATGACTCCCCTCCAAGAGAGCATTTAGTTGGGTTGCTATGAGTTTGGAAGAGGTGTGCTAGAACAGAAGTGGAATTGAAGGAAGACCCGGGAGAGCAATGCTATTTACAGCTTGCTCCCCAAGTAAGTATTAGATTTCCACTTTGAAATTCACCATAGGAGATAAACATTGGTCAAATGGATGTAAGGGAGTCCAAGTTAATATGACTTTTGTGCAGAGGAGTCAGAAAAAAGTGTAAGATAAAATAGCTCCTACCATATTTCTGGTGCTTAAGTAACAACAACTTGGACTCCTTACACATAGATAGAATGTATGTAAATAGGTTCAAGGGGTTCAACATGGTGTATGTTAGCCCCTCTTACAGTAAGAGTATCTTACATTACTTGCACATTACTTCTGAACTTGGCCTTCTGATTCTAGAAGTGAGGAATCAAAATCAATCACACACATGCAATCAGATAAGATGACAGTATTTGATAATTTACAATTGGCTCTCTTTTTTTCAGTACATAATCTACTAGTGGCTATCATGTTCTCTAGTAAATGAAAATCTGCCACTTACATAATGTCAGGGTTTAGCAACACCCATGTGAAGAATGAAGGCAACCTTTATCCATATTTTTGCTAGCCTTAGAAGAGGCACCCACAGCTGAAGAAAATACTTCCAAAGCCAAGAGAAAGGAAAGACAAAGAGCAGAGTTTGGAGGGAGGAATGTACAAGATTGGCAGAATATATGTGCCCAGGAGAAGACAAATGTATAGGTCCCATTTTCACAATCACCTCCTTCTATACCTATAGATATTCTACATTCTGTCTAGGCTGCTCATAATTGTTTTGTTAAACAACTGCTGACAGGACTGTTAACATGAGCCAAATTCTTCTTACACTCCTACACACGCATGCAGTCCAAGTCACAATCTAGCCCTATGCAATTTATAAAACGCTGTTATTAACTGCCAGGAAAGTGTTTGTTTTTTGGTATAATGTGGCTATTGCTCTCATTTGATGAAAAACAGACATTCCGCACTGTTTTCAGAAAGTCGTGTCAACTCTGATTACCAGGCTGTTCAGATGCACTTCCGCAATTACAGATGAATATTTATGGTCTCTTAATGGCTCATTCATATAGAAAAGTCACTACCTTAGCATAACAATAACAGTATAATTGGTAATAATATAAAAATAGAAGTGTATTAAAAACTGAATGAGTTTTCGGTTCATTAGCTATAAAATTGGTATCTGAATTTTTCACTAAACATTACATCTATTTACAAAACAATGTTTAAGAGGTAGCATGACTAATATTCATTAGGAGTACATGGGTTTTTTTCTTAATGTGACAATTTATTTGTCTGCATGCTACATTGATTTCAGTATGCTAAGTGGAAGTTAAAAATAGACTGAGAAGGTGGTGTCTATTAGCAATTAAGAAATGCATGGGAACACAGAACAGCTAGTGTGAACAGGGTATACAAATTCATAGATGCTGTTTGCATTAATATCTATGCATGTTACACCACAGAATGAACATGCTCTGAATGAGCATTTTTAGAGGAAAAATGCCAGGTGAAGTAGATGGCAATAGTTCTGTTATATTTGAATGTACCCGCACTTGCATCGAGTAGTGAGTGTGACAGACGGAGGTACTTTGCACAGCCTAATGGGGAAAGCCATGCTGGGTTAAATAATTAAAAGTAATACCTTCTTCCAGTAATTTTTAACTGAATTTAGAAGTGAGTGGAAGGTGTCAGGCTCACATCCCATCTGAAATTGAATTGGATACAATTCAACAAAAATGGTTGCACCTCAGTTACCCAGTATGTATTGTTAAAAGAATATAAATGGCCAAACCTTGGTCCAATGCAATTAGGTTGCCTTCAGCCTCCGAAGTCAGTGAGGGTTGACAGAATTCATTATATCTCAGAAGTCATTTGGAAACTCATTGTCTGGAATTCTCCTGGGCCTATTGCTTTGAGTATACACCCTCTGTATCCAAAACAAAAATCAGACTAGTTTCCAGCTGTGTGTTTTGGTGCTGTTGTATCTGTGTACCTATTCAGAGCCAACAATTTAGGATATCCCATTTGCTTGTTGTGATGTCTTTGTGGTTAAGGCAGTAGAATGTGACTCGAAATTGCCCTGTTCTGTTCATCCTTCTGAAGCATCTGCAACTGGCCACTATGATAAACAGGATACTGAGCTAGATGGACCATTGGTATGACCGTTCTTATGGCAAAATTAGGGTCTCTTCCTGACCCTGCTTAGGCCAAAATTTTCAAAAGTAACACTGTTTGGGGTGCCTCAGTTATTAGATGGAAAAAAATTTAGGCATCTAAAAATGGTGGCAACCAAAATTATTGGCCACTTAACAAAAAGACTTTTTAAATTTCTCTGTCTCTCAATGACTGGTGTTTAAGATGGGGGATAATAAAACTTCTGCTACCTCTGGAGTTTCATGAGGGAAAATCTGTTAATGTTCAAGAGATAGTCAGATACTATGGTGATGAGCATCAGCCTATAAACATTTTAGCCATGTTTCGACAGCTGGTGAGAAACAATTGCATGCTTGAAAAGTGCACTTCTACCATCAGTTCAGAGCCCATCATATCTTATTAACACTTACAAAATGCATGTATTAAAGATTATCTGGAATCAGATGCCTAATACTTTGCTGCTATTTAATAAGCCAAGTAGGTTGTTGTTTTATTATTTAAACTGTGGTAGTACCTAATGGCCCCAATGAAGGATCTGGGTCTCATTGTGCTAGCCAATGTACACACTCAGTAAGACAGTTCCTTCTATATAGAGCTTACAGTCTAAAGAAGAATGTTGAGAGGAGCAGAATGTTGGTCAATACACAGGAGTAGATTGGCCTGATATCACTAAAACTCCAAGACGCCTTAAAAATAGCAGCATCTCCATGACTCCTTGATTTACCTCTCCCATAACCCTCAAACTTTCTTCTAGATAAATTCTTCCTCCCTGTTCCTTCCCCCATCCATTGGATTCCTTGATCTTCACCTCCCTGTCCCGCACGGGCTTTTGATGCCGAATTCTGCCCTCATTTACACCTAGGATCTCCATTCAAATCAACAGAATTGCATGGGTGTAAATATGGGAAGAACATGACCCTTGATTTCTCCCTGGCTCAGTGCTGTGTTGGGCTCATTCAAAGCACTGATCCTGTAGTCCAATAATCTTTCTTGCCAGTCCTGTTGAAGTGCTAGGTATATAAGTTTAGCACATCACCTACAGAATGCAGCTTTAAAGGTATACCACTGAACTGGTTACAAATGAACAAATTAATTTGTTTTAGCCTTTGTTAAAACAAAATTTAAAATTGCCCTGAGGCTGAAACTCTGTCTGCTAAGTTTTTTCCTAGAGTGAATTCTATGGCTAACTGATATCCACTTAAAAACAAGGTTGTTGATAGAAAGGTTTGCAAACATTGGCTGTACATTGTGCCACAACAAGAAAGGCCAAATTAGAGACCTGATCTCAGAACAAAAGCTCTGGGCAAGAATGGCTTTTTGAAATTAATAAAAGGAAGATGAAAGATTGGTATTTGGAAACTGAGCCAATTACACTACAAAGATCTAAGATATCAACTATCTGTATTACTCAGTAGGACAAAAATCATGCAAAGTAAACACTATGTGTGGCATACAGGGATAAATTCTGGTTTTACAAACAGCCATGGAAAACCGGTGAAAAAGGAGTTAGGCGCCAATATCCCATTGACTGTCTGGGATGTAGGTGCCGCAACACCTACATACCTTTGAAAAGCTATGCCTAAGTAACTAACCCAAAGAAAAACTGGTGTGACCAGCTAGTGAATCAGGCTCATTCTAACTTATTGTCCTTTTCTGACTTGTAATGGTTCAGTGGTTACGGGAGATGTGGGGCTTGCAACACCCCAAGCCTGGTTGAGAGTCTCTATTCCAGGGTGCAGAAGGGGGGACGAAACACTGAAGTTTTGCCTAGGGCAGAGGATTGTATTGAGTGATCTCTGATTCAAAGTAAACAAGTGCTTGAATTTCTCAATGGCAGAAACAACATACTTTTAAGCCCCAAATTAATTTGCTTTCAACAGCCTTGTCTATAGTTTTCAGAGCTGATATTATTTCACTCAGAATACTCTTCCTCACCTTTACCAGAGGATATTTGGTTTTACTTTGTTCAGACACTAGTCTGTTAGTGTTTCAGACAATAGTGTGCAGAGTACAGAGACACATATATCTATAAACCTTTGAAACTTTCCCTGTCACCAGACACTTTTGACATTTGAAATAAATACAAGCTATTTCCTAGAGCTATCCTGAGCATAGATTGACAGTAGATTCAAAGGAAAGCTGAGAAATCCGGGCTTTTTCTCAAAGTACAAGAAGCGACAGAGCCCAGCTAGTGACCTGACTGAAGTTTAAAAGTATATGAATCTATGAGAAAAAGTAATCTCAGAACATCATGTTCAAGTCAACTCTTCACAAAGAAACCGAACAGAAGGGGATGAAATATGAGAAAACAGGAAATCAAGAGGGAGGGTGGATGAATGAATCTTAGCTATTCAGTAAGGTATACAGAAAAGAAAGCAGTAGCTGCTGTTTAATGTTGAAGTCAGAAAAGGTTTGTCCCAGCTTCCCCTCTGTCATGGCAGAGGGGCATCGTGGCCAAATTTCAGTGAGTGGTGTTGCGACCCTAATTTGCCTGTACCTAGAGCAGCCCTGGCTTCACTATACATGCTTTGAGTCATATTTTTCTTTTGATCTGTCTGGTGTCTAATATGAAATCACACATGCTTGGAAAATATTCTTTTGATACAACCATTAGTGCTTATTGTGAGGGCTAAAGGATCCTAAATATGCAATGTTGTTATTTTTTTACTCAGAATTTATAAAGTAATGGTATACCTAGCTTTTCAAGCATACCTAGCTTGAAAACTGGCCCTGAGCCAACCTAAAGAGTAAAACCACGTTTCCATGAACCTTGGCTATTATAGACACTGTCTATTGTCTGTCTTTTTCCTCTTTCCTGAGTTACAGATACCTCTATAACCAGGAATTGGATCAGTTATGTTCAAAGAGGAAATATAGTGTGGGAGCAGATCCTCTTGACACCTCATCATATTTCAGTGTCTGAGGTAAATCCACTCCATCACCGCCACTTTGCTTAAACTCTTACTCTGAAGCTATGATACCAGAGCTAATGTAGCAACCTAATTAGACATAAGATGTAACCCCATAAAGGTCTCCAATTATTATGTTCAATATTAAGACAAATATGTTAATCCATCTTTTGAAATTCACAAAAGAAGGCTGTACCTTGTCTTGTGTTAAACAAGGTCCTTATTGGCTATGAATAGGCAATAAAAGGGATGTTACTTGGGAATATGAGGCCATAAATATTAGAGCCTCCTAAATTCAGTTCGGAAACAAGTCCTTATTGCTAAATTAAGCCAGATATTAGGGTGTCAATTTAAATACATCTTAGCTAGATGGAAGGAAGTACATCAACTTAGAAATCTAAATCAAGGTTCCCAGATTTTGACATTAGAATTTTATGCTCCAAATGTCTTAGCATTCTGAGAAACAGGGAACTATTGAGACCAAAGTAATTTATGGTCCTTCTCTGTTAGTTTCAAGGTGAGAACTTTGAATTCCTTTCTGGTAACAAAACCTAAGATTTGAGTATATAGCTGCATTGGTTATAATCTTTTATGTTTCCAGTTAAATATTTTTACCACTTTAGGAATAATACTTAAGTATTAAGTAACTTAAGTTCATAGAGTCATAGATTCCAAGACCAGAAAGCACCATTGTGATCATCTAGTCTGACCTCCTGCATAATACTGGCCGTAGAACTTCGCCAAAATAATTTCTAGAGCAGATCTTTCAGAAAAACATCCAACTTTGATTTAAGGATTGCCAGTGATGGAGAATTCACCATGACCGTTGGCAAATTGTTCCTATGCTAAAAAGATAGGCCTTATTTCCAGTCTGCAAATTTCTAGCTGCAACTTTCTAGCCATTAGACATGTTATACCATTCTCTGCTAGATTGAAGAGCTCATTATCAAATACCTGTCTCCCATGTAGGTACTTATAGACAGTAATCATCACCCCTTGACCTTCTCTTTGCTAAACTAAATAGATTGAGCTCTTTGAGTCCATCACTATAAGTAGGATCCTACCAAATTCACAGCCATGAAAAACACATCAGCTGATTATCCACCACAACCCCAAAATCTTTTTCAGAGTCACTGCTTCCCAGGGCAGAGTCCCCCTTCCTGTAAATATGGCTTACAGTTTTTGTTCCTAGGGGTATACATTTACATTTAGCTGTATTAAAACACATATTGTTTGCTTGTGTCCAGCTTACCAAGCAATCCAGGTTGGTTTGCATCAATGACCTGTCTTCTTCCTTATTTACCACTCTCCCAAATTTTGTATCATCTGCAAATCTTTAGTTTTTCTTCTAGGTCATTGATAAAAATGTTAACTAGCAGAGAACCAAGAATGAATCACTCTGGGACCCAACTAGAAACACAGCTGCTTGATGATGATTCTCCATTTACAATTACATGTTGAGACCTAGCTCTTAATCTACTTACTGTGTCCCTGTTCACTTTATACTTTCCTAGATTTTAATCAAAATGTCAGGGGTACCAAATCAAATGCCTTACAGATGTCTAAGTATATTACATCAACACTGTTACCTTTATCAACCAAACTTGTAATTTCATTAAAAATAGATAGTTTGACAGCTTCTGTTTTCTATAAATCCATGCTGATTGGCATTAATTATATTACCCTCTTTAATTCTTTAAGTCCCATTTTATTATTTTGTCCAGGATCAATGTCAGACTGACAGGCCTATAATTACCTGGGTCATCCATTTATCTTTTTAAAAGATTGACATATTAGCTTCCTTCCAGTCTTTTGGAACTTCCCCAGTGTTCCAAGACTTATTGAAAATCAAAGAACTTCTCAGCTAGCTCTTTTAAAACTCTTGGATGCAAAATTTCCAGACCTGCTGATTTAGACTGTCTATCTTTAGTAGCTGCTGATTAACATGCTCCTCAGATACTATTGCAATCAAAAGAGTAGAATCATATGATATGACTACATCATCTTTTTTCCTCCCAAATACAGAACAGAAATATTGATTGAACGCTTCTGACTTTTCTGCATTATTATTGATAATTCTACCATTTCCATTTGGTAATGGACTAATACCATTGTTAGGATTCTTTTTGCTCCTAACATACTTAGAAAACTTATCCTTAGAACATGCCTAGAAAACGTGTCCTTATCTCTGCTGGCGATAGATTTTTTTCCTATGTCCCTTCACTTCCCTTATTAATTTTTGCTTATGGTTACCACAAATATAAGTAAACTTCTAATCCAGTCTCTCTTTGATAGTGGATATGTAGATGAAAAATAAAGTCCTTTTGCATGCGCGTGTGCACACACACGTATACACTTAAAGTACATGTTCAGTTATTGAACATTTTGGTTTCTATAGCAACAGGATATATAAATATTAACACTCACATTAATTTATTTGAGGCTAAAGCATGTCTAATTAAGATGTAAGCTTCTAAAACTTAGATAAGCATGAGTGAATTTGATTTCTGTCACAAAACTCAGAGTGGTGAGTGACCAAGCCTGTCTGATATTTAATATCATTTTTCTATAATGTCAAATTATTTCAGCTGCCATCACCATCAAGATGTCTAATTTATCAGGTCAGAAAAATGTGCTTTATATAAGGATCCTTGCATCATTAAATCAAAAAGCAGGAAGAATTCATGTTTGGCTAAGCAAAACCCTCCTTGTTTTTTGCTTTTTGAAGGAAGAATTATTTTCCCTTCAGGGGAGAATGTAAAAGTTGTTTCCAAATTAGCAGTTTTTTAGGGAAAAGATCCTAGTTTAAAGTCACAGTGATGCTGAAAATTTGGTACAAGTTAGAGATAGGGAGACCATATGTCCTGTTTTGGCCAGGGCAGTGCCTTTTTTAAACCCTATCTTGGACATTCCAACTTCTTTGGCAAAACTGAGCATTTTTCCTATTTGTTCTTGCTGGCTGATCATCAAAAAAACAAATCAAATACCAAAAAAGTGAGGTGTGCCCCTGTAGGGGGGCACAGAGGAACTTTAGGGGGGCAAGCTGTGATTTTTGGGGGGGATGTTCCCACACATACACCCCCCGTGGGCAGCCCAAGGCCTGTGCCCCGCCCCCCACCGGGAGGCTATGCAGAAGCCTGGACAATGTGTCTTCGCTATGCCCTGCACCTCGAATCAGGGTGTGATGGGGTGTCACGTGTTCACTCTGAAGCCCAATCAGAGGGCAGCACTGTTGGGCCTCTAATTCAAACTCTTCCATTTCTGTGGAGATGGTGTCATGGCTACATGGCTCGGCTGACTTGTAGGCAACCCGGCTTGTAAGTGCCTTACTGGGACTTTCAGCATCTGCTTCTGCCAGGGCACCAAGCATGGCATGGCCCCACCGCCCCTGAGCAGTTGCCAGAGACCCCAATCCCTGTCTTTCGGGGCTGGTCCCTGGAGCCTTCTCCAGCCCCCCCCCCCTCCACCCCAATTGGCCTCTTTCCCTCCCCCGTCCACTTTCAGTCACCCACTTCTGCCACATCCCATCCTCCCTCAACCTCTCCAGGGCTGCTCTCCTTCGTAGGCTTGCCAACTTTCTGACCGAACACCCTTGCCCCACCCCTTCTCTGAGGCCCCGCCTCACTCACTCCATCCCTCCTTCACTTGCTCTCCCCAACCCTCACTCGCTTGCTCATCTTCACCGGACTGGGGAGAGGGTCCCTTTTCGACCGGGTGTTCGGTTGAAAACTGGACACCTGGCAACCCTACTCCTTGGTCTCTCCCACTAAACAGAGCCTCCTTTCTGGCCCTCTGCTATCCCACCCCCCAACGGGGCATCATATCACTAGCTGTATCGTAATTCAATATCTTCACCTTCTGCATCCGAGCCCAAAAGTACTCGCACACTATCACCTTGCTTTGCTGCCCAGATCCCAGCCCATACCCATTTCTTTTCTCCCTGCCCCCATGTCTATTAGTTGGCTCACCTGGGGGAGCAGTGGTGAGAACAGGCAGCTCAGGCCAGCCCCATGCATCCCATTTTCACTTTAGGGAAATATGGTCACCCTAGTTAGAGGTCAAATCCTACAGACCTTAATGAACATTTATCCAGGCAAAATTACTATTGAAATAAATGGGAATTTTTCCCGAGTAAGGATTGAGGGTCTGAATCTCTTCTTCGTACTTTACACTAATGTAGCTCCATTGTCTTCAATGGTATTACTTATGAGTTACACTGGAGTAAATAAGAGCAGAATTAGGCCCTGAGTATGGACTGCAGGATTTATCCCCTGATAAATAGGCTTCTATGGCCTCTGTTGAAATTCTATGTCCTGAATTATGCAGGAGGTCAGACTAGAAGATCACAGTGGTCCCTCGTGGCTTTAAAAATCTACAAACCTGCAGAGTAAGCATCATTATGCAAATAAAAAAGTAATGTACAGTTTTAATTGTATTGAACGTATTTAGAGTTACAGTGTTTGGGTTTGTTATGATATATTTGTATACACTATAGTATGATTTCCACCCCCTTTTTGAAACCAAGGTGGCATAAAGAGTGGTTGATGTGGCAATGGAGAATCAGCCTATCACATTTTATTTTCTCATCCACTCCGGCCACTCTGCCCTTTCCCCAGCCTCCAAGGAAAAGCCTAGACAATTTGCTCCTAAGGTCAGCACATCTATACTCTAGCGGCCACACTCTAGAATTAAATTTCTTCCCTTTATCCCTCTCATTGAGAGAGCCCAGCTGGCAGCCGTCTTCCATCTACCATCTAAGCCTGGGATTTGGGGGAAGGCGTGAGGAGGAGGAAGATGTTGTCTCCTATTTAAACCAGTGACCTTTGTCTCAGCTGTAGACTGCTGCAGGGGGAGAGAAGCAGGGTCTGAGTCGTCTTCTCAGCATATGCGCAATGTGTCTCAGGTGGCATGTGACCAGGATTTATCATCAAATTTGTTCCACTGGTAATAAGGGTTTAAAAACCATTTATTGTTTTATTGGTTAAAAGTAACATCTTGAATTGCATCCAGATGCCAATGGGAGTTTTGGAATTAACTTCAATGGAGCCAGAATTCCACCCCAAGATTTGACAAGACCTCACACAATCAAACCTGAGATACAAAATTTAGCCAAACAATGTCAATTAAAGGAGCTGATTATTGCCTCCCCAATTTCTTCTGCTGGTATTTCCCATTCTAGCACCCTTGCCTCCATTTTAACTCAGCCAACTAGCTTTCAGCCAAGTCTTAGTTTCAGCTACACACTGGGTGAGCTGATATACCACTCTGTTCTAATGAAATAGAGATGTAGAGCTGAGTGTCATCTGCATAGCCTCCACAATGTATGACACAGATTTGAGTGGATAGGAAACAAAAATAGACTATTTAAAAGGTTAAGATTGTCCAGCAAACTGCTGTCTTTCAGAGATTCTGCAGGGCAATAAAATTCTCAGGTCCCTTTCTCGTGAGAGAGAAAATGAGGCAGACTGAAAATGGCACAGAATTAATTTGTTCTCATGACAACAGTTTTAATGAAAATGGGAAAGGAAATTAATTTAGCCCATTCTTCCTCTAAAGTGAAGATTGTAATCTATGTTCATCCCTAAATGCTGAGCCCATAAAGGCTACAAAATTGAATTAAAAAGGGAAGTACAGTGATTATGCTTCTATTTGCACATCTTACTGGTTCTCTTTGAGTTCCAAAATGTAGTGCGTGGTATACCACATAGCATTTGATAAGGGAAGGTTATATCATATCATGCTTGGCTATTCTTCATCATGTACAAGACAACTGGACAATTCTATAATATCTGACATAGTTAGAAAAAGAGGGAATCATTAACACTTCCATTTCAGAGGGCCAGATTTTGCCACTCCTACTCAGATTGAGTAGAACCTTCCTGAGTATTCCCCACTGAGTTCAATAGGACTATTCATGGAGTAGGGTACTGATCAATTTACATAAGAGTGAATCTGTCTCATAATTAATTTTATATTGACAGCACAAAGCAAGACTGCGTAAGATGGATGTGAATGGCACTATTAATCAGTTCTACTTTCCCATTTTATAAAATGCACACTTTTTGATGTCACAAATTGCTGTCAGTCATTATTATGCCACTTTTACCTTAAGTGAACTTAATTTTAAGCTTTTTTTTTTACTTGTTTTTATTAGTATAAATAAGAAATGGTTTTAGTGAGTTTGATGCCACCAAAATTAAAAGACACATGGAAAAAGATTAGCTTTAAAACAGCTTTGATCTCCTAAGGTGAAGCATATTTGTGTGTAAGGTTCTTTTCTCTGAGGCATATTAACAATGAACTGATCTGGAGAAAAAACAGGTGGGTGAGAACATGAGAGAATGAAGGAAATGAGGGTGTTTATAATGGAAATTAGAATGCTGCTTATATTCAGGCTGCATTAACAGCCTCTTTCTATGTTTGTTTCAAACATATGAAACATTAGGGAAGACTCAGATGTATAAAAATCTCTGAGGAAAGTAACTGCTTAGCTTAGCAGCAGAATAAGACTTTGTATACAGTGTTGACATACCAAAGGAAAATGTTCTGGCATAAGACAAATGCTCCTTTAATTGGGCCATCCTCAAGATTACAAGTCAATTAATAGTTAAGGTGTATGGAAGGTCCAATGTGGGATACATTTCCAAATAGTCTTCTGTGTAGCAAGTTTGCCTGACAAATCAAGAAAGGAAATAATTGTCAATTAAATGCTTATTAATGATTCTTTATTATTTGCATTGTGTTAGCACATAGCAGCCCAAACCAAGCAGTGGAGCCCAAAAGCTTACTGTGTGTGTTATACATACAGATAGTTAGGGCCCTACCAATTTCACGGCCATGAAAAACGTGTCATGGACCATGAAATAAGCCCTTCCCCATGAAATTTGATCTCCCCTTTGCTGCTGGGAGTGCCACTTTCGGGTACCTTTTGGGCTGGGAATGCCACAGTTACAACACCATGAAATTTCAGATTTAAATAGCTGAAAACATGAAATTGACATGAAATCCCCTACCTGACCCAATATGTTTTTTGTTTTCAGTTTGGGCACTTTTAGAAGAGCAAAGGACTAGATCCACAAAGCATCGGGAAGACAGGTGGATGAGGAGGACCTGTTTATATAATCTTTAGTGGTTAGGGTACTGTCCTGGGGTGTAGGAGATGCTGGTTTAATTTCCCCTCTGCCTGATGTGGAGAAGGGATTTGAACTTGGGTCTCTCCTGGAGAATGCCCTAACACTGGGTTACATTTATTCCTTAGGTGCATTTATTCATAAGGTGAAAGCATTACAGAGTAAATATTTTAAAACAATAAAAAACCCTCTGGCTGTGAAATTGGCTGTGAAATTAATGAAAATGGTCCTACATATAATACACTCCCTGCCCCAAAGAGAGTTTAGGCCCAGATCCTCAAAGGTATCTAGTCTCTTAATTTCAATTGAAATCAATGGATGTTAGGAACCCAAATAAATTTGAGGATCTGCACTTTATTAGGTAAACAGGAACTCAAAAGGTGAGGCTAAGCAAAGTGGGGAGAACAAGCAGTCAAGCTATCATATTTGGTACAGTTAGCAGCACTCACAACGCGTCCATTTCATAACCATTGATCAGGTGTTTTGTATGCATTACTACCTGGGTGAGTTTTGAGGATTGATTGGAAAGAAGACAATGCAGTGGCTTTGCAGATTTTTTGAAGAGACGAGAGCTTCTCCCAGGGTGGCAGTGCTTTGATAGTTTAATAAAGGAGGAAGGGTTTGAATTTCATATGAAAGTAAAGTTGTGATATGTGACACTGATGAAAGCCACAAACTGGAGTTAGCCGCTTAGTTGCCGTTTGTGCCTTTGAAAATCTCTCCCTGCATAAAGAATTAAATCCGTGACAAAAAAATTTCTAACTTTGGTTTAGAAACTTTTAGAACTATTGAAATAAAATTGCACCAGTACCAAATTTAGAAGAATAAATTGCTTTTGTTTCAAGAGTCTTTCACCAGTTTTGCCACAGCAAAAAGGGTCATATTCTGCCATCCTTACTCTCACTGAGCCGTACTTTACTCTGCAAGTAGCCCTGTTGAAATCAATGGGGCTACACCTGGAATTCAGGTATTATGCAAAGTGAGTAAGGGTGGCAAAATCTGCCCATAACAGTGGGAGTAGATTATATCTGCTATTTTTGTCTCCTGAATTTAACATAAAGGGAGATTTCAGCAGCAGTTTGAGTTGTCCCACAGCAAAAAGCAGCTCAACAGGAAAGTTAATATAGCTTTCATGCAGTGTTGCCAACTCTTGTGATTTTTATTGTGAGTCTTGTGATATCTGGGGCTTTCATAAAGTCCCAGCTCTTGGAAGCATGTGATTATTTGAGAATTTCAGCTCTCATTTTAAAAAAATGAAAGTCTCTCTCTCTCTCTCTCTCTCTCTCTCTCTCATGGTTGCTTACAAAACTTGAAAATGTGAAACACAAAGGCTATGACACCAGAAGGTAAATAAAAAGCCCTTCAAAATTATTACATTTTAAAATCTCGTGATTTTAAGACAGCCTCCTGATTTTCATTTTAGTTATTTATTTATTTATTTATTATGGTTGGAGTTAGCAATACGCGAGGGTGTCCATGGTCACATCCTCCCCACTTGTAGATGTTGGGCCCCAGGGAGGGCCCTCTGTAGGGTGCAAGGGAAGAAAGTGAAATGACATAGAGATGGCTGTCCTTCTCTTCTTTTTGTATGACCAGGGAGAGAACCCTCTCTTATGGCAGGAGGAGCAGTAATTGGAAGAGAGAGAGCCTTGTAACTTCCTTATCTACCAGTGGCAGATGGGAGGAGGAGATGTTCTGGTCTTTCCTTAACCCAGAGGGAGATGACTCCAGGTGAAGGAAGTTCCTCTGCTGGCAGGCCCCACTGAGTGTATGATTCCTGGCAACAAAGTGCTCAGCTGTGGTCATGACACTCCAGTTTCCTTAATTAAAAGGAAGCAACATCTGCTTGCGAAGTGAGATATTAGGATCCACGTGTTTCTTAAGTTGCTCAGGGGAGAGGAGGCAGGACAACTGTACCTGATTACCAGTAAGGGAAATTATAAAGACAGTCTCCTAAGGGAGGCACTGTTCTTCGTTTCCGGAGGGCTTCAGAGGCAATGGAGTGAACATTACAAGCCCAAGTGATGTATACCCTTTTTTGTTTGTTGTGTGGTGAATAAGCTGCCTGGATGGATTGAGGGTCTCTGCGAAAGGACTCTGATTTGTTTTGGGACTCAGAACAAATTAATACAGCTTTTTGTGCAAAAAACAGTAATTAGCATTTTACCTCACAGGGGACTTCTGCTCTGTGGGAAGGACTCTGCAACTGGGACCTGGGTACAGTTGGTAAATTACCCATAAGCACTGAGGGGAACTGGTTAATGGCTTGCTAGCTGTAGGCAGCTGTTCTACCTGGATCACAAGAGCAATGAAGATGTGGGTTTTGAGCTGTGTTTTAAAATAGGGATGAGCAACCAGTAAGATGGAATGAGGTGGGTAGACTGTTCTGTATAGCTGATGCAGAAGTACTAGCACAAGGATCAAACTGTGAGAGAAGAGACGAAGGAACAAGGGGAGGTAAAGAAGCCAGCAGTGGCTGGGCAGAGAGAACAAGCTTTTTTATGTTCTCATCTCACTTTTTACCAAAGATAGACTGGGTGAGGAAGGGTATGAGGGATCTTTAAATATACGGTTCTGAAAACTTGATGATTTGTTCAGAATAACCATGTCTGAACATTGCCCTTTTCTTGTAGGGCCAATCAGAGATGTTTTTTAATTTACTGGCAACTAAAATGAATATTTAGCTCCTTTAATCTCAGGCAAATGCTGTAATTATCAAGATGGGAGCCAGGAAATGTATGCATCTATTGGGGAAATATTACACTGCTTCCAAGAAGCAGATTTGTTTTGTAATTACCAGAAGAGAGCACTGCCACTTTTCACAGTTGAAGACTTCTTGACAATGTGTTAATCAGCGTACTCTGTTGTTGTTTCTGTATAGATGGTTGCATGTTCTGCCTCCTACTTGTAGAAAAGGTGTCAACAATGAAACACCTAAAGGACCATTTTATGTGATGTTGGTGCTGGTGTAAATATGAGATTGCTTGCATTGATTAGAGCCAGGTACTTTCTATTTAAGCTTCCCTACACAGTACAGATGTTCTGCGGAGCTGGCATTTGAATTTGGATTTACACAAGAATTAGGCAGGGGTTTGGGTTTCAGGCTGTAGTCCGTAGGCTGGGTTTCAGGTCTGTATTTGATGGTGCCACAGTCTTGGGAGCGTTCCTTCAAAACCTCAGAAAAACTCATGCCAAACATTTTATATTACTGGATCCTTACACAGCATTTGATGCCATCAGGATAATCTAGGTATGGCACAATATCTAAGCAAATATTTTGCCTCGGTCTTTAATGAGGCTAATGAAGGGTTTAGGAATAGTGGCAGCGTGACTGATGGAAATAAAGGGGAGGGGTAGACATTACAGTATCCGAGGTAGAAGCCAAACTCGAACAGCTTAACGGGAGTAAATCGGGCGGCCCGGATAATCTTCATCCGAGAATATTAAAGGAACTGGCGAGTGAAATTGCAAGCCAGTTAGTGATAATTTTTAATGAATCTGTAAACTCGGGGGTTGTACCGTTTGACTGGAGATTAGCTAATATAGTTCCTATTTTCAAGAAGGGGAACAAAAGTGACCCGGGTAACTACAGGCCTGTTAGCTTAACATCTGTAGTATGCAAAGTCATGGAAAAAATATTGAAGGAGAAAGTAGTTAAGGACCTTGAGGTCAATGGCAATTGGGACAAATTACAACATGGTTTTACGAAAGGTAGATCGTGCCAAACCAACCTGATCTCCTTCTTTGAGAAAGTAACAGATTTTTTAGACAAAGGAAATGCGGTGGATCTAATATACCTCGATTTCAGTAAGGCGTTTGATACGGTACCGCATGAGGAATTATTGGTTAAATTGGAAAAGATGGGGATCGATATGAAAATCCAGAGGTGGATAAAGAACTGGTTAAAGGGGAGACTGCAGCGGGTCGTACTGAAAGGTGAACTGTCAGGTTGGAGGGAGGTTACCAGTGGAGTTCCTCAAGGTTCGGTTTTGGGTCCAATTTTATTTAATCTATTTATTACTGACCTCGGAACCAAAAGTAGGAGTGGGCTGATAAAGTTTGCGGATGACACAAAGTTGGGAGGTATTGCCAATTCGGAAAAGGATCGGGATATCCTGCAGGGAGATTTGGATGACCTTGTAAACTGGAGTAATAGTAATAGGATGAAATTTAATAGTGAGAAGTGTAAGGTTATGCATTTAGGGATGACTAACAAGAATTTTAGTTATAAGCTGGGGACGCATCAGTTGGAAGTAACGGAAGAGGAGAAGGACCTCGGAGTCCTGGTTGATCGCAGGATGACTATGAGTCGGCAATGTGACGTGGCCGTAAAAAAAGCTAATGCGGTCTTGGGATGCATTAGGCGAGGTATTTCTAGTAGAGATAAGGAGGTGCTAGTCCCGTTATACAAGGCATTGGTGAGACCTCATTTGGAGTACTGTGTGCAGTTCTGGTCTCCCATGTTTAAGAAGGATGAATTCAAACTGGAACGGGTACAAAGAAGGGCCACTAGGATGATCCGAGGAATGGAAAGCCTGTCGTATGAAAGGAGACTTGAGGAGCTCGGTTTGTTTACCTTAACCAAAAGAAGGCTGAGGGGAGATATGATTGCTCTCTTTAAATATATCAGAGGGATAAATACCAAGGAGGGAGAGGAATTATTTCAGCTCAGTACTAATGTGGACACGAGAACAAATGGATATAAATTGGCCGTCGGGAAGTTTAGGCTTGAAATTAGATGAAGGTTTCTAACCATCAGAGGAGTAAAGTTCTGGAACAGCCTTCCGAGGGAAACAGTGGGGGTGAAAGACCTCTCTGGCTTTAAGATTAAGCTTGATAAGTTTATGGAGGGGATGGTTTGATGGGATAACGTGATCTTAGTCAATAGGTCAATAACATGCCATCACTGGTAATTAGTACCAAGGGTCAAAGATGGGATATTAAAAGTCTTTTTCCTGAGTGTCTGGCTGGAGAGTCTTGCCCGCATGCTCGGGGTTCAGCTGATCGCCATATTTGGGGTCGGTAAGGAATTTTCCTCCAGGGTAGATTGGCAGAGGCCCTGGAGGTTTTTCGCCTTCCTCTGCAGCATGGGGCAGAGGTCGCTTGCTGGAGGATTCTCTGCAACTTGAAGTCTTTAAACCATGATTTGGGGACTTCAACAGCTGAGTCAAGGGAGAGAATTATTCCAGGAGTGGGTGGGTCAGCTTTTGTGGCCTGCATCATACGGGAGGTCAGACTAGATGATCATAATGGTCCCTTCTGACCTTAAAGTCTATGAGTCTGAGTCATGAACTGCTGCTGGTTCCCCTTGGAAACCAAGAAGTGGTAAGTGTCAGCATCTGAGAGAGATCTTATTTTCTAGATAGTAGTGAAAAGAAATGGCACCTCTCTTTCTCCAGAGCTCTCTTCTGTAGTTCTATAAGCCCCCACTTTCTTACCTCACTCTGTTAAAATTTTATGTCAAACCACTGGGGGAGATTGAAAGGTACCCTAGACTTAAATGCCATCTGTACATGCACACATGTGCATGCACATACACACACACACACACACACTTAGCCGTACATGTGCTTAATACCAAATGCAAATAGTACCATTTGCCAGATTTTTTAATGCCTTGCAAGACATCAGCACCTGGGTGAAGTGCCGCTTGGCTGGAGCACCCAGAGAAGACCAGGGTGATGCAGGTAGGAAGAGGAAAAATACTTAGAGCTAGCCAAAAATATATTATCACCCTCCATAAAAGGCTTCTGTTTCCATTCTCACTCCTCCTTGTAAAAGAGAATGAAGCCTCTTTTATCCTCTATACACTTATGGCAACAGCTGCAAAAACGCACCTTCTCTTACCTATGGCTGTCCAGGAAACTATAGATCATCCTAACAGACTTACATTAGGCCACTGAGAGACCATAGCATCCAGCTTTGATCACTGCAGTGCACTGTACCATGGACACTATAAAAGCTCTACCTGGTGTAACCTGCTCTCACTGACTTTCTAAGCAATATAGATTGCTGAGCATATTACTATTGTGCTGTGATCACAACACTAGGTTCCAGCTGAATACTGGATTGCTTAAAGACTGGGTCTTAGTCCTATTTATCAAAATTCTGAGTGGATTATCCAGGGCTATGATGATGATCACTTCTCAATCCAGGACCTTCTGCATTGACTGCACTCCTCAAGGACAATGGATCTTTCTATGCCAAGAGTTAGACTAATAAGCATGAGAGTCAGAATCTCTTCAGTGACTGATATGTGATTGTAAAACAACTTTCCATGAAAACCAAGTATGACCACTAACTTTGCAGGCATCAAGAAGAAATGTAAGAACCCTCTCCTCACTGCTGCTTTCCTATCAAACATATAATAGTAACTCATTTAATTTTTTTTTTAAACCTTTTTTAGGCAGCAGAAAGAGAACAAAAGGGACAACGTATGTTTAGACTTCATCACAGTCTGTTTGCTTTTTGTAGCCAGTGGAGAAAATAGTGGCTCCTTGTGTGCATCTAGGAAGGCAGACTACATTTTGCCTTTCAACATGTATAGTGTTGGCGTTAACAAGAAAGCCCAGTAGGCTGTAGGGGGAAGAAAGACTCGTGCAAATCACTGTGGCAAGTTCAGCTACAATAAAAAAAAAATATTGTAATGGGCTTCAGGTGGGTATTCTTAGTTCGCTGCACTAAATCACTGAGGCACCTTAAAAGGAACAAAGCAAGACAGACACACAGAGAGAGCCCCATAAATAATGATATGTTATGGCAAGCTTAACCACAAAACCGAAATGATTCTAGTGTATCCCAGTTTTTCTTTATTTCATATAGTTTTACTTTTTGGTATATTTTTTTTTATTTTTATTTTTTTAAATACCCATTTTCACTCAACATGAGATTTAAACTTACTATGGGAAGTTATTGAGGCTAACAACTTAACAAGATTTGAACAGGGATTGGATATTTATATGGATCTCCAGAGTTAACATAACTAATGACAACCAAAATGTTGTCAGGGCTATTAAACCTTGTGCTTCAGGGTTTAAGCCAATGTCTAACTATTCGAGATCAGGATGAGACCCAAGCAGGGGGCAAATTAACCCACGCCTGCCTACTGCAGGGTTCTTAAACCTTCTTCTGAAGCACCTGGTGCTGACCACTGAGAGAGACAGGAAACTGGTTTAGATGGGTCTTGGGTTTGACCCAGTATGGCAATTCCTATATTTCCTTTGTGAAAAGTAGAGTTAGGTGAAATTTGCTGAAAATGCAGTTTTGGTTGACCCGAAACTATTCCCATAGAGTTTGCTGAATATTTTTGACTGAACTGAAAAACTTTTTTTTTTTTTTTTTTTTTTTTTTTTTGGCATTACCAAAACATTAAGGTTTTTTTTGTTTTGTTTTGTTTTTCTTCCCCTACCTGACCCAATATGTTTTTTGTTTTCAGTTTGGGCACTTTTAGAAGAGCAAAGGACTAGATCCACAAAGCATCGGGAAGACAGGTGGATGAGGAGGACCTGTTTATATAATCTTTAGTGGTTAGGGTACTGTCCTGGGGTGTAGGAGATGCTGGTTTAATTTCCCCTCTGCCTGATGTGGAGAAGGGATTTGAACTTGGGTCTCTCCTGGAGAATGCCCTAACACTGGGTTACATTTATTCCTTAGGTGCATTTATTCATAAGGTGAAAGCATTACAGAGTAAATATTTTAAAACAATAAAAGAAGCTACACACATGCTAATAATCTTACAAGAGATGACCCTAACCCTGGTTTACAGGATATTCTGGTGTGAGTATTTCCTCAGGATATTTATCCAAAATGCCTTTCTTTGTCTGTTGGTCCTCTAGAGAATCCAGTCTGAATCAGTACATGTGAGCCTCTCAAGGTGGTGGAACCTCTCGAGCAGTGTTACAACACAAATGAATTTGCCTAAGATCACCACACTGTTCTTAGTTCCTTATTGTGGGCCAGGGATTGTATGCAATTCTATGGGGGAGGGAGACCACAGCCCGCCAGAAACTAAGAACTGTGTGGTGTTCTTAGGCAAATTCACTGACGTTGTACTGGTTCAGACGATTCTCTAGAGGACCAACAGATAAAGAAAGAACTTTTGGATAAATAGCCTGAGTGTAAACTGACTGATCCAGGAAACAGATAGTAATTTCCATCCAAGGGAGCCCCAGTCCTTCCTAAGAAGTGTTGGAAGGACTTGATTTATTCAGGGGTGCGCTTATTCTGAGCTAACAGCTGTTATGAGCTTGTGACCACAGAAAAACCCCTTGGTGGGGTTTGAAGGACTGATCAACTGCCATAGACATTGTTGGAGTTGGGTGATCTCTGGTAAGATTATTAGCATGCAGGTAGGTTCTTTTATTGCTTTAATATATTTTCTCTGTAATGCTTTCACCTTAGGAATAAATGCTCCTGCTTAGAAAAGGTTGTTAGAAACTTATACCCTAGAGCAATTACGCTGTTTATAGCCTCTGGACCATAGAGGAGAAAGGCAGTTACCCTGAATGGTGACAACCCTATTGCATGTGGGAATCTTGCTTGCACATTTTGAACCAAGCTGGAAAAAAACTGAAGCCAGAGATGCAAACACAGTTGTTCATCTGTACTGTTCATAATCCTTTTGTTCAATAGCACACTCAAACTGTGTAGCTGTACTATGAAGCAAATGGTCCGATCGGTATTTATGGGAGGCATAGTGAAGTGTTAGAATCTTTGCTTCAGAGCCCCAAAATAATGAGCAGCTTAGGAAAATAAACTCTCTTATTTTATTTCAACAGGCAAAAAAAAAAAGTTCTATTACTTTACAGATGGTTTTGTAAAATAACCTGGGTCCTGATCCTGCAATTGGTAGTCTGTAGGCTGACTACTACACGGCTACCAAGCCCAGCTGATTTCAGTGGGTCTCTAGGCAGGTGTAGCAATCTTCCTGTGAACTATCAATTGGAGGATTGAGATCTCGTATCATAGTCACAAACACAATGAGCCCATATATAGATAGATAGATATATCAAGCCCAAAGTCTATAAGCATGTGCAATTGCATATCTGAATCTGTACATGCACCAGAATTACAGCAGTTTGGGAATTTTTTGCCAAAACACTTTTTTTAAAATCAGAAAATTCAGTTTTGATAAATATGAAACTTTTCTTGGAGAAGAGTTTGTTTTGACAAAACTTCTATTGGGAAGGCTTCTTAGGTCCAGGATGGAATTTCTGGTGAGAGAGAGAGACTGACCGCCAGGCTATGCACTATTCTGAGGTGGGTCTCTCTTAATCTCACTTGTTGGCGCTAATCCACTTTGTAGAAATAACTCATAGATTCCAAAGCCAGAAGAGACCATTGTGACAATCTAGTCTAACCTCCAGTATAACATGGGCCATAGAATTTCCACAAAATTATTCCTTGAGCATATCTTTTGGAAAAACGTCCAATCTTGATTTAAAAATTACCAGTGATGGAGAATCCACTATGACTCTTGGTAAATTGTTCTAATGATTACTTCCCTTCACTATTAAAAATGTACATATTATTTCCAGTCTGAATTTGTCTAGCTTCAACTTCCAGCCATTGGATCGTGTTATACTTTTCTCCCCTAGATTGAAGAGCCCACTATTGGCTCTTTGACAGAGATACAGGCCTAGTGGATAGGCGGGAAACAATAGATGTGATATACCTTGATTTTTATTAAGGCTTTTGACACACATCTATCTGCCGCCCTGACCGGGAAAACCGAGAGGTGTGCTGCTTGCCAGGGGCTAGGATTCAAGATGTGACAGAGAGACTGCCGAGACTCATCAAGCCCTCGGATCGCTACCCCTTCCTGCTTCTCCACGTGGGCACCAATGATACTGCCAAGAACGACCTTGAGCGTATCACTGCAGACTACGTGGCTCTGGGAAGAAGGATAAAGGAGTTTGAGGCGCAAGTGGTGTTCTCGTCTATTCTCCCTGTGGCAGGAAAAGGCCAGCGTAGAGACCGTCGAATCGTGGAAGTCAACGAATGGCTACGCAGATGGTGTCGGAGAGAAGGGTTTGGATTCTTCGACAATGGGATGGTCTTCCAAGAAGAAGGATTGCTTGGTAGAGACGGGCTCCACCTCACGAAGAGAGGGAAGAGCATCTTTGCAAGCAGGCTGGCTAACCTAGTGAGGAGGGCTTTAAACTAGGTTCACCGGGGGAAGGAGACCAAAGCCCTGAGGTAAGTGGGAAAGTGGGATACTGGGAGGAAGCACAAGCAGGAGACCGCAAGAGGGGAGGACTCCTGTCTCAGACCGAGAAAGCGGGACAATCAGCGAGTTATCTCAAGTGCCTATACACAAATGCAAGAAGCCTGGGGAACAAGCAGGGAGAACTAGAAGTCCTGGCACAGTCAGGGAATTATGATGTAATTGGAATAACAGAGACTTGGTGGGATAACTCACATGATTGGAGTACTGTCATGGATGGATATAAACTGTTCAGGAAAGACAGGCAGGGCAGAAAAGGTGGGGGAGTTGCTTTGTATGTAAGAGAGCAGTATGACTGCTCAGAGCTCCAGTACGAAACTGCAGAAAAACCTGAGTGTCTCTGGATTAAATTTAGAAGTATGAACAACAAGGGTAATGTCGTGGTGGGAGTCTGCTACAGACCCCCAGACCAGGGGGATGAGGTGGACGAGGCTTTCTTCCAGCAACTAACAGAAATTGCTAGATCACAGGCCCTGGTTCTCATGGGTGACTTTAATCACCCTGATATCTGCTGGGAGAGCAATACAGCAGCTCACAGACAATCCAGGAAGTTTCTGGAAAGTGTAGGGGACAACTTCCTGGTGCAAGTGCTGGAGGAACCAACTAGGGGAAAAGCTTTTCTTGACCTGCTGCTCACAAACAGGGAAGAAATAGTAGAGGAAGCAATAGTGGATGGGAACCTGGGAGGCAGTGACCATGAGATGGTCGAGTTCAGGATCCTGATACAAGGAAGAAAGGAGAGCAGTAGAACAGAGACCCTGGACTTTAGAAAAGCAGACTTTGACTCCCTCAGGGAACTGATGGGCAAGGTCCCCTGGGAGAATAACATGAGGGGGAAAGGAGTAGAGGAAAGCTGGCTGTATTTTAAAGAAACCTTATTGAGGTTGCAGGAACAAACCATCCCCATGTGTAGGAAGAAAAGTAAATATGGCAGGCGACCAGCTTGGCTTAACAGTGAAATCCTTGCTCGTCTTAAACACAAAAAAACAGCTTACAAGAAGTGGAAGATTGAACAAATAACCAGGGAGGAGTATAAAAGTATTGCTCAGGCATGCAGGTGTGAAATTAGGAAGGCCAAATCACACTTGGAGTTGCAGCTAGCCGGAGATGTTAGGAGTAACAAGAAGGGTTTCTTTAGGTATGTTAGCAACAAGAAGAAAGTCAAGGAAAGTGTGGGCCCCTTGCTGAATGAGGGAGGGAACCTAGTGACAGAGGATGTGGAGAAAGCTAGTGTACTAAATGCTTTTTTTGCCTCTGTCTTCACAGACAAGGTCAGCTCCCAGACAGCTGCACTCTGCAGCACGGTATGGGGAGGAGGTGACCAGCTCTCTGTGGAGAAAGTAGTAGTTCGGGACTATTTAGGAAAGCTGGACGAGCACAAGTCCATGGGGCCGGATGCGCTGCATCCGAGGGTGCTAAAGGAGTTGGCCGATGAGATTGCGGAGCCATTGGCCATTATCTTTGAAAAATCATGGCGATCGGGGGAGGTCCCGGACGACTGGAAAAAAGCTAATGTAGTGCCCATCTTTAAGAAAGGGAAGAAGGAAGATCCAGGGAACTACAGGCCAGTTAGTCTCACCTCAGTCCCTGGAAAAATCATGGAACAGGTCCTCAAGGAATCAATCCTGAACCACTTAAAGGAGGGGAAAGTGATCAGGAACAGTCAGCATGGATTCACCAAGGGCAAGTCATGCCTGACTAACCTAATTGCCTTCTATGATAAGATAACCGGCTCTGTGGATGAGGGGAAAGCAGTGGATGTGCTATTTCTGGACTTTAGCAAAGCTTTTGATACAGTCTCCCACAGTATTCTTGCCAGCAAGTTAAAGAAGTATGGGCTGGATGAATGGACGGTAAGGTGGATAGAAAACTGGCTAGATGGTCGGGCTCAACGGGTAGTGATCAATGGTTCCTTGTCTAGTTGGCAGCCGGTATCAAGTGGAGTGCCCCAAGGGTCGGTGCTGGGGCCGGTTTTATTCAATATCTTCATTAACGATCTGGAAGATGGTGTGGACTGCACCCTTAGCAAGTTTGCAGATGACACTAAACTGGGAGGAGTGGTTGATACGCTGGAGGGTAGGGATAGGATACAGAGGGACCTAGACAAATTAGAGGATTGGGCCAAAAGAAATATGATGAGGTTCAACAAGGACAAGTGCAGAGTCCTGCATTTAGGACGAAAGAATCCCATGCACTGCTATAGACTAGGGACCGAATGGCTGGGCAGCAGTTCTGCAGAAAAGGACCTAGGGGTTACGGTGGACGAAAAGCTGAATATGAGTCAACAGTGTGCCCTTGTTGCCAAGAAGGCTAATGGCATTTTGGGTTGTATAAGTAGGGGCATTTCCAGCAGATCGAGGGATGTGATCATTCCCCTCTACTCAGCACTGGTGAGGCCTCATTTGGAGTACTGTGTCCAGTTTTGGGCCCCACACTACAAGAAGGATGTGGATAAATTGGAGAGAGTCCAGCGGAGGGCAACAAAAATGATTAGGGGGCTGGAGCACATGACTTACGAGGAGAGGCTGAGGGAACTGGGATTGTTTAGTCTGCAGAAGAGAAGAATGAGGGGCGATTTGATAGCTGCTTTCAACTACCTGAAAGGGGGTTCCAAAGAGGATGGATCTAGACTGTTCTCAGTGATAGAAGATGACAGAACAAGGAGTAATGGTCTCAAGTTGCAGAGGGGGAGGTTTAGGTTGGACATTAGGAAAAACTTTTTCACTAGTAGGGTGGTGAAGAACTGGAATGGGTTACCTAGGGAGGTAGTGGAATCTCCTTCCTTAGAGGTTTTTAAGGTCAGGCTTGACAAAGCCCTGGCTGGGCTGATTTAGTTGGGTTTGGTCCTGCTTTGAGCAGGGGGTTGGACTAGATGACCTCCTGAGGTCCCTTCCAACCCTGAGATTCTATGATTCTATGATTCTATGATCTATGATTCTATGACATTCTCATAAGCAAACTGGAGAAATGTGGACTAGATTAAATTATTATAAGGTGGGTGCACTACTGGTTGAAAGAGCATATTCAAAGAGTAGTTATCAATGGTTCACTGTCAAACTATGTTGATAAATTGTATAGTCAATTGCTTGACCACACTTTGGTTCATGATTTCGTTATGAAATATACTCTAGACCAAATAACCAGTGTCAGTCAGGTTTATTAATATGGAACAGGAAAAAGGTTCTATACAATACCAGTCTCCAGGGAGCTGTCCCATGCAGTGATGTTGTATTCACCTTATGCAGAAGGTGTGCTCTCCAAGTTACTCATTTCAGCTGGTATTATTTATATGACTTTATAAGTTGCACATTTCTTTACACATTACTAAAATCCAACCCATCAATTTGTTCCAATTCCCTAATTTGCTATTCTGTTCCTTCCTTATCTTTGTATTGGATACTGGCATTCCAGGTATTGATCCATAAAGATACTTCCCTAACATGTAGTAAGACATAGAACAAATGTATTCTTGATTTTGACAGGTTTCCTATCTTGTCCCAAATGCTGCTTCAGCAAATGCAAGGTGTTATGGGATCCTTAGCATAAGAAACAGGATTATTGTATAGGTCAGTTTGCTATATCATTGTTACAGTATTATTAATATTATTGGTGCTTTATGCATACTAATGGTGTGGATAATACATATTATTAATACAATATGTTTATACGCTAACGAGCATGTATTAGTCAGCAGGTCCCACTTGTCGCCTTGCTGATTGTTATAGTCAAGGCAACACCTTTCCCAAATTAACATATCAATGAGTGGTGAGTGCCTTTATATGTGATTAAAGTGTTTTAATAAACTGTGTAAGCATCAAGACATAATTAACACAGCTAAAATTAATACACCTTGTAACACAAGCAAAGCCCTAAATGAAACTTTTATCCAAGTATGGGAAATTCGTATTTCAAGATTCCCATCATGGATAAAGTCATTTGAGGCTTGTTATGTCTTGTGCATGTCATTGCTAATCTGAATAATGTGTGTCATCATTGTCTAGTAATGTTTTAAAATTGAAAGTGATTAATATGCACAACAAAAACTGGCAGATAAGTTTCAACTTCATCCTGGTTTGGGGGCGCATTCTGAATGATAAATTCATTTTGAAAAAAATGGGATAGGCATTATTATAGTGTGTCCCACAGTGCTACATACTTGAGGAGTGAAACAGAAATTTGGAGTAGTGACATTACAAGTGAGGCCTCCATATATACATTTTTTGAAATTATTTACTACACAGTACAGTCCATCTATGTTATACGTTACCCTTACTGCTGGTTGTCGCCATCTGGTAAGCTTCAGCAGGAACGGGGATAGGAATAGCTAGGTTCTCTGTCTCATTATAATGGGCTGAAACCACTGTAAACACATACTGGAGTTGCAATGTCAAAAACATCTCGTCGGCACACATATCAATATCACTTAATGGAACAACAAGCTAGGTGAGGTTCCCTCCAGGGTTGTGTTGCGGTGTAGAACACCAATAGTTGTGGTAGATCCAGTTGTTTCCTGTAGATGCCATTTTCCAGAAAACCTACTGAATGGACAGTAACCAATACATTAAATATTGCTATGTCAGGATCCAATATTGGTAGTGATACCATAAAAGAAATGTAGGTATCTAGCAGGACACCACAGGGATCAGTCCTGGGTCCAGTAATAGTCAATATTTCCATTAATAATTTGGATAATGTCGTGGAGAGTATGCTTATAAAACTTGTGGATGTCAACAAACTGGGAGGGATGGGGAACAGTTTGGAGACTTGGTCTAAAATCAGCAAGATGAAATTCAGTAAAGACAAGTGCAAAATGTTTCACTTAGGAAGGAAAAATCAAATGCACAACTACAAAATAAGGAATAACTATAAAGTTCTTCTGTAATGGATTTAGGGGTTATAGTGGATCACAAATTGAATATGAGTCAACACAATCATTCAGTTGTAAACAAGGCAAATATAATTCTGGTGTGTATTAACAGGAGTCCCATATGTAAGATCCAGGAGCTAATTGTCCTGCTTTATTCTTCACTAGTGAGTCCTCAGCTGGAGTATGGTGTCCAGTTCTGGGTGTTAACCTTTTTAGGAAAGATGTGGATAAATTGGAGAGTCCAGAGGACAGCAACAAAAATGATAAAAGGTTTAGAAAACCTGACCTATGAGGAAAGGTTAAAAAAAAACTGGCCATGTTTAGTTTTGAGAAAAGAAGACTGAAAAGGGACCTGATAACAACAGTCTTCAAATATGTTATCTGCTGTTATAAAGAGTACGGTGATCAAACATTCTCCATGTTCACTGATGGTAAGAGAAGAACTAATGGGCTTAATCTGCAGCAGGGGAGATTGAGGTTAGATATTAAGAAAGTTCAGCTCTGGGATAGGTTTCCAAGGAAGGTTGTGGAATCCCCATTTTAGGAAGTTGTTATAACAGTTTGGACCAAAACCTGTCCAGTTTTACTTGGTCCTGCCTCAGTGGGGATGAACTTGATGACTTATTGAGGACCCATCCATCCCAACATTTCTATGATTTGTTGCCCATGTAGGTATTTACAGGCTGTAAATAAATAAAGTCACCCCTTAACCTTCTCTTTGTTAAATAGATTGAGCTCTTTTGAGTGTATCAATATAAAGCATGTTTTCTAATAATTTAATCATTCTTGTGGCTCTTGTCTGAATCCTCTCCAGTTTGTCAACATCCTTCTTGAATTGAAGGCACCAGAAATGGACACAGTGTTTGAGCAGCAGTCACACTAGTGCCAAATATAGAGGTAAAATAAGCTTTCTACTCCTGCTTTGAGATTCCCCAGTTAATGCATCCAAGGATGGCATTGGCCCTTCTGGCCACAGCATAGCATTGGGAGCTCATGTTCAGTTGATTATGCACCACAACCCCAAAATCTTTTTCAGAGGTCACAGCTTCCCAGGATAGAGGCCCTGTGACGGTACCTCCCATAAGGCTTTGTGGGAATATGACATAACTGGAATATGTTTTGTGCTGCCTGTGCCAGGTACATATCTATGTAAAGGTTATGATCTACTAGTTATGTTCACCCTAGTTGTATGCAGGCACCATTTGTGTGTTCAAAGTTATGAACATGGGCTGTGTAATTGCTTGATTCCTAAGGGGCCTCAGTTAGAACATTTGGTGACTTCTGGGGAAAGGAATGTGCAAATTAGGTGTTCAGTCAGGGGGCACTTAACAGACAAAAGAGCTTGGAAGATTCCAATCCACATCAGAAGTCTACCTGAGGACGTTCAAGGCAGCATGTGGGTAATGGCTGCTACCTGCAGTCCTGAGTCATGCATGGGCATGTGACCTGCCCATGTGATTTTCGAATCTCCATTCTGTGACAGGATTCTACAGAGGGAGAGGAGGGGGTCTCCACCCACAAGAGACAGTCTATTTAAACCTGTGGGAGACCCCTCCATTTTGTCTTCAGCTGGCTAAAGAAGGAGCCTCTCCACCCCCACAGGACACTTGAAGGAAACTGAAAACTACAGGGGGTGTGAGTGATTGCTGGACCCAGGCTAAAAGAAGATTAGCCTGTAAAAGAGAACATTTTGGAACTGGTGAGGATCTTATCTGTATTTAGTGCAATTAGACATAGATTTGCGTATTTTATTTTATTTTGCTTGGTAACTTCTTTTGTTCTGTCTGTTACTACTTGAAATCACTTAAATCCTACTATCTGTATTTAATAAAATCACTTTCTACTTATTAATTAACTCAGAGTATGTATTAATACCTGGGGGAGCAAACAGCTGTGCATATCTCTCTATCAGTGTTATAGAGGGCGAACAATTTATGAGTTTACTCTGTATAAAGCTTATACAGGGTAAAACGGATTTATCTGGGTTTAGACCCCATTGGGAATTGGGCATCTGAGTGTTAAAGGCAAGCAGACTTCTGTGAGCTGTTCTCAGGTAACCCTGCAGCTTTGGGATAGGTGGTTCAGACTCTGGTCTGTGTCTGGAGCAGATAGGTGTGTCTGGCTATCAGCAAGGCCATAGTGCTGGAACTACCTGTAGCTGGCAGGGGAGAATAGAAACAGAGGTAGCCTTTGCACATCAGCTGGCAGCTCCCAAGGGGGTTTCTGTGAACCAACCCGTCACAGTGGCGTAGTCGAACAGGATCTGTGCACAGCTGATTGCTTTGAGATACTGGTAGTGATTTTAAGTGAGTTTTAAGTGTGGTGGCTGGAGAACAGACAAAGTGGTTACTGGTTTGTTATTTTCTGTTTGCTTATTTCGGGAAAGGGAAGTAGGGACAGAAAAGGAAGCAAAATAAGTAAGAAGGAAGATCAGAAGACTGTGAGAGTCTCTGTTAACTAAGAATCCCCTGAGCTGAGTCTATCCCAGTTTCAGTGAACTGCAGAGGGGTGTGGCCCAGCAGAAGAAAGCAGGAAAATGCCTACTAGTGAGACAGCCACCAAGCTCGAATTGGCTAGGTTGGAAGCAACAGAGAGAGAGAATGAACATAAGAGACGGGTAGAGCTAAGACAATTAGAAATTGATGCTGTGGAGGCAGAAAAAGTGAGGGAAGAGGCTGCCCACAAGAGAGCTATGGAGATGGAGGCAGCAAGGGAAGAGGCTGCCCACAAGAGAGCTATGGAGATGGAAGAAGCTGCCCACAAGAGGGTTATGGAGGCCCAGAAACATGAACTGGCTGTTCTGGAGTTGAAGAGACAAAATCCTTCACCTGCTGGCTCCACTTCCCCAAAAATCCACAAATGGGAGCGACTGTGCCCACAGTATGATGAGTCCAGCGATATTGCCGAGTATTTCATCACCTTTGAGAGACTGTGCACCCTCCATGCCATCCCTGAAGATCAGAAACTGACCACATTAATAGCAAAATTGACTGGCAGAGCTCTGGACATATTCAATAAGATGCCTATTGATGATGCTTCAGACTATGGTAAATTTAAGGAACTGGTTTTGAAACAGTTTCAGGTTACACCTGAAACCTATAGGGTTAAATTCAGGAGTCTTAAGAGGGGATCTGGATTAAGTAATCTGGCTTATGCCAATGAAATGAGAGATTTGGTAGATAAGTGGGTGCGGGGGAAAGGTGTTACAAGCTTCGAAGGGATGTGTGATCTGGTTACTCAGGAACAATTCCTGAATATGTGCAGTGATGATGTGAAACAGTATGTGTGGGACAAAAAGGTAAATGCACTGGGTGAATTAGCTGGGTATGCAGACTCTTATGAGCAAGCACAAGCTGCAATCAAACATAAACCACAGGCAGAGGGGTATAAGGGTGGGGGAAAGCAGAATCACCGTTTTATCCCTGGGTCTGGGAAAAAAGAGGCTGGGCGGTCACCTCCCCATTCCCCTGGTACTCGTCCCAAATTTCCTGTGCAAGCAGAGGAGCCCAGGAGGTGCTATCATTGTAAGTCCACTGAGCACCTGAGGAATAAGTGTCCCTTGCTGAGTGAAAACAGGCAGCAAGTTACACAGGAAGCTGCAGCTTCTCAGAGCCAGGCTGTGGCCTCTTTCCACACAGGATTTGTAAAGCTTGCTTCCACACAACCAAGCAATAAGCATATGCATGCTGTCGAAATTAATGGAGAGGTGGTTATGGGATTAAGGGACACGGGTGCAGAGATTTCTGTGATCAGGAGGGACCTGATCCAGGAGAAGGATTTGTTGCCAGGTAAAATGGCAGAATTAGAGCTGGTTGGGGGTTACAAAGTCCTTGCACCTTTAGCTAAAGTTCACATGCAAACTCGGGATTTGCAGGCTGAACTGACAGTTGCAACGGTGGCACACAATTTTGCACCGTTTCTACTGGGAAATGATTTCTTTAATGTGGCAGAATCTGTCCCAGGGTTGGTTAGCAGGGAGAAGGAATCTTGTGCTAAAAGCCCCGGAGGGGAGGGTGAAGTCACATGGACTGCTGGGGGAATAGGAGAGTGTCTCTTAGATTCCTCTGCAGCAGTACAGGGAGCAGCTGCGGGGGCAGGGATGGTTGTAGCCAGTTCCTGTGGCCCCAGGGCTCAAGGGAAGTTCCAGAGGGAGGGGCTGGACGAAGCCAGCTCCTGTCCCGTAATCATCTCCCTGGGGGAGGGGGATGTACCACCTGGTAACAGGGGGGTCACCCCAGCTGCTGACTGCCAGGAAGTTGCAGGTCAACAGGGGGCAGGGCCCGCCCTGGGGTGCACAGAGACGTGTGTCCCGAAGGTGGAAGTTGGGGTCTTGGTAACTGCTGCGGTGGGAACAGACCCCAAAGACTCTGTAGCTGGGTGCCAGCCCAACCCGAGTGAAAGGGGGGGGATTTTGCTGGCCAGTGAAAGGTCTGTCATGGCTGGTAGCTGTGAGCCCACAGCTGGAGCAGGGTCACCTTCCCTTTTGGGGGACACAGGAGTGTCTGACCCAGAGGGGAGCCCAGAGAGGGAAGCCCAGATGGAAGGTGAGGGGGGGCCAGAGAGTCTGCCCACCTTTTGTAGGGAGGGACTTTCCCAAGAGGAGGGTGAAAAGCCTGCATTTAAAATGCCAGCTCCCTCTCTTGTAGATCAGGTTTTAAGGGAAACCTGGGGGTCAAGTCTCCCGGAGGGGGGGGCCCATCCAGCTGACCTGTTGGAAACAGAAAGTGAGGTGCCCAAAGGGGTACAGAGCACCCCATTGAAAAAGGCTGTTCTTACCCCACTTGTAAGAGATGAAACTCTCTCTCCTAGACAGGGGGGGGGAAATCTCTGCATGAGTGAAACTCTACCAGGGGGCGGGGACCAGCCCAGAGAAATTCCGGAGGGAGGGGCCGAGGGCAGGCAGGGTTGTAGTACACCCTTTCCTGGCCAAAGACCCAAACACATGCCTGAATTAGCAGCTTTCCCCACAGAGGCTGAAGATTCTGAATCAGAGTGTCTTCCAGAAGGCACAGAGAACTGGGAAAATGCAATAGATGCTAAACAGGTCAAATTGAGTGAACAAAACCTGTCCACCGTAGATTTGCTGTTAACCTTGTGTCTTTTGCTGATTCACCTCTGGGATAAAACAAAAGAATTCATACTAGTGGTAAACCCTCTAAAAACATGGAACATACCTGATTTATGGAGAAAACTGTTGTACATGCTAGGGATGGTAACAAGACAGCCCCACAAGCATGTTGCTTTGCAGCCTATACCTGTAAATAGACTGGAAGCTTGGCACAGCAGCAAAAGCATAACAGGCCCATGCTGCTGTGTAGAAGGGGAAACTGAGGCACACCGCCTCATGGCCTTGGTGGTTAAAGGTCAAGACACCTCCACTTTAACAGGTATTGCTGTCTGCATTCTGTTAATGCTACACCCCAACCTGTTTTCAGGCATCTGGGGATCAGGAACCTCAAAATGGGCTAAAACCCCTAGAACTGACATATGGTTTCAAGGTACTGAAAAGAAGTGTGATCAAAGACAAACAGGAATTTTACGGGTACTGCCTCCGCCATGGACAGTGTCCAAGTCTCTGGCAGTAAGTTCAGGGGGAGGGTGTGACGGTACCTCCCATAAGGCTTTGTGGGAATATGACATAACTGGAATATGTTTTGTGCTGCCTGTGCCAGGTACATATCTATGTAAAGGTTATGATCTACTAGTTATGTTCACCCTAGTTGTATGCAGGCACCATTTGTGTGTTCAAAGTTATGAACATGGGCTGTGTAATTGCTTGATTCCTAAGGGGCCTCAGTTAGAACATTTGGTGACTTCTGGGGAAAGGAATGTGCAAATTAGGTGTTCAGTCAGGGGGCACTTAACAGACAAAAGAGCTTGGAAGATTCCAATCCACATCAGAAGTCTACCTGAGGACGTTCAAGGCAGCATGTGGGTAATGGCTGCTACCTGCAGTCCTGAGTCATGCATGGGCATGTGACCTGCCCATGTGATTTTCGAATCTCCATTCTGTGACAGGATTCTACAGAGGGAGAGGAGGGGGTCTCCACCCACAAGAGACAGTCTATTTAAACCTGTGGGAGACCCCTCCATTTTGTCTTCAGCTGGCTAAAGAAGGAGCCTCTCCACCCCCACAGGACACTTGAAGGAAACTGAAAACTACAGGGGGTGTGAGTGATTGCTGGACCCAGGCTAAAAGAAGATTAGCCTGTAAAAGGGAACATTTTGGAACTGGTGAGGATCTTATCTGTATTTAGTGCAATTAGACATAGATTTGCGTATTTTATTTTATTTTGCTTGGTAACTTATTTTGTTCTGTCTGTTACTACTTGAAATCACTTAAATCCTACTATCTGTATTTAATAAAATCACTTTCTACTTATTAATTAACTCAGAGTATGTATTAATACCTGGGGGAGCAAACAGCTGTGCATATCTCTCTATCAGTGTTATAGAGGGCGAACAATTTATGAGTTTACCCTGTATAAAGCTTATACAGGGTAAAACGGATTTATCTGGGTTTAGACCCCATTGGGAATTGGGCATCTGAGTGTTAAAGGCAAGCAGACTTCTGTGAGCTGTTCTCAGGTAACCCTGCAGCTTTGGGACAGGTGGTTCAGACTCTGGTCTGTGTCTGGAGCAGATAGGTGTGTCTGGCTCTCAGCAAGACTTTGAGTGCTGGAACCACCAGTAGCTGGCAGGGGAGAATAGAACCAGAGGTAGCCTTTGCACATCAGCTGGCAGCTCCCAAGGGGGTTTCTGTGAACCAACCCGTCACAGGCCCCCATCCTGTAACTATGGCCTACAATCTTTGTTCCTAGAGGTATACATTTACATTTAGCCATATTAAAACATATATTGTTTGCGCCCAGTTTACTGAGCGATCTATATTGCTCTGCCTCAGTAACCTGTCCTCTTCTTTATTTACCACTTCCCCAATTTTTGAGTCATCTGCAAAACTTATCAGTGATGATTTTATGTTTTCTCCCAGGTCATTAATAATACTGTTAAAAAGCATAGCCCAAGAACCGATCCTTGTTGGACCTGACGAGAAGCACACCCATTCAATAATGATTCCCCATTTACAATAATATTTTGAGAGCTATTAGCCAGCTCTTAATTCATTTATAAAATTAACATTGCACAGATTATCATTTTGAGGTTTTCTAGTTAAAATGTTGTGTGATACTGAAAGAAATGCCTTACAGAAGTCTAAATGTATCACATCAACACTATTACCTTTATCAACCAAACCTGTAATCTCATTAAAAAAGAAATCAAGTTAGTTTGAGAAGATCTATTTTCCATAAACCCTTGTTGACTTGCCTTAATTATGCCACCTTCCTTATGACCGTGATGAGTTTCTTGTACTCTAAGTCTTCAAATAAACCTCTACCTCGATATAACACTGTCCTCGGGAGCCAAAAAATCTTACCGCATTATAGGTGAAACCGCGTTAGATCGAACTTGCTTTAATCCACCGGAGTGCGCAGTCCCGCCCCCCCCCCCCCCCCCCCCCCCCGGAGCACTGCTTTACCGTGCCAAATTTGTGTTATATCGGGTTGCGTTATATCAGGGTACAGGTGTATATTGGTGTATTTTCCAAAGCAGAATGTGTCTTGCATAATAAATAAAAAGGGGAGTTGAGGTAGTCTACAAGTAAAAAAATTTATAGGTTGTATCCATTCTTAATTCTAAATATTTGTAATGAGAAATTATTTGGTCCAGGCTTTGCTAAATGTGATAGTTTGTGCTGTTCTCATCTGGTGTAGAAGAAGGGAGTACGTAAAAAGGCAGGAAAATATGGTGTCAGGGGAATTGTGGGAAGGCATTGAAGGACATTGGTGCTGCACTTAAGTAACATCTGCCCTCACTGCAAAATGGGCAGAGATAAAGCCCAAATTAAGGCAGAACTTTAGGCTGTAACCTAAAGCACCTCCAAACCTAGGTCAAAGGTGTGTGTGTTGTAGAGAGATTAGGGGAAAAACCTAGGTGAGAGATCAAGTTAACTCTGTAATGAAGATATATAGTTAGATCTGGATCTGCAACAAGTAGTGGTTTAGTAAAGTTGTCATTTAGTTTAAAAAAATCTATTAATTTTAAGGTGCTGCTTCAGGGATGAGCACAGATATACATTTCTAAAGAAATATTCTCTTGTTTCACGTTAATTCTGGTTGTTTAATTAGTTGCAGACAGGTAAGCTTTACTGTTTGTATCATAGAATCATAGATATCAGGGTTGGAAGGGACCTCAGGAGGTCATCTAGTCCAACCCCCTGCTTAAAGCAGGAACAATCCCCAACTAAATCATCCCAGCCAGGGCTTTGTCAAGCCTGACCTTAAAAACCTCTAAGGAAGGAGATTCCACCACCTCCCTATTTAACCAACTCCAGTGCTTCACCACCCTCCTAGTGAAAAAGTTTTTCCTAATATCCAACCTAAACCTCCCTCACTGCAACTTGAGACCATTATTCCTTGTTCTGTCATCTGCTTCCACTGAGAACAGTCTAGATCCATCCTCTTTGGAACCCCCTTTCATGTAGTTGAAAGCAGCTATCAAATCCCCCCTCATTCTTCTCTTCTGCAGACTAAACAATCCCAGTTCCCTCAGCCTCTCCTCATAACTCATGTGCTCCAGCCCCCTAATCATTTTTGTTGCCCTCCGCTGGACTCTTTCCAATTTTTCCACATCCTTCTTGTAGTGTGGGGCCCAAAACTGGACACAGTACTCCAGGTGAGGCCTCACCAATGTCGAATAGAGGGGAACGATCACGTCCCTCGATCTGCTGGCAATGCCCCTACTTATACAGCCCAAAATGCCGTTAGCCTTCTTGGCAACAAGGGCACACTGTTGACTCATATCCAGCTTCTCGTCCACCGTAACCCCTAGGTCCTTTTCTGCAGAACTGCTGCCTAGCCACTCGGTCCCTAGTCTGTAACAGTGCATGGGATTCTTCCGTCCTAAGTGCAGGACTCTGCACTTGTCCTTGTTGAACCTCATCAGGTTTCTTTTGGCCCAATCCTCTAATTTGTCTAGGTCCCTCTGTATCCTATCCCTACCCTCCAGCGTATCTACCACTCCTCCCAGTTTAGTGTCATCTGCAAATTTGCTGAGAGTGCAGTCCACGCCATCCTCCAGATCATTAATGAAGATATTGAACAAAACCGGCCCCAGGACCGACCCTTGGGGCACTCCACTTGAAACCGGCTGCCAACTAGACATGGAGCCGTTGATCACTACCCGTTGAGCCCGACGATCTAGCCAGCTTTCTATCCACCTTATAGTCCATTCATCCAGCCCATACTTCTTTAACTTGCCGGCAAGAATACTGTGGGAGACCGTATCAAAAGCTTTGCTAAAGTCAAGGAATAACACATCCACTGCTTTCCCCTCATCCACAGACCCAGTTATCTCCTCATAGAAGGCAATTAGGTTAGTCAGGCATGACTTGCCCTTGGTGAATCCATGCTGACTGTTCCTGATCACTTTCCTCTCCTCTAAGTGCTTCAGAATTGATTCCTTGAGGACCTGCTCCATGATTTTTCCAGGGACTGAGGTGAGGCTGACTGGCCTGTAGTTCCCCGGATCCTCCTCCTTCCCTTTTTTAAAGATGGGCACTACATTAGCCTTTTTCCAGTCATCCGGGACCTCCCCCGATCGCCATGAGTTTTCAAAGATAATGGCCAATGGCTCTGCAATCACATCCACCAACTCTTTTAGCACCCTCGGGTGCAGCACATCCGGCCCCATGGACTTGTGCTCATCCAGCTTTTCTAAATAGTCCTGAACCACTTCTTTCTCCACAGAGGGCTGGTCACCTCCTCCCCATACTGTGCTGCCCAGTGCAGTAGTCTGGGAGCTGACCTTGTTCATGAAGACAGAGGCAAAAAAAGCATTGAGTACATTAGCTTTTTCCACATCCTCTGTCACTAGGTTGCCTCCCTCATTCAGTAAGGAGCCCACACTTTCCTTGACTTTCTTCTTGTTGCTAACATACCCGAAGAAACCCTTCTTGTTACTCTTAGCATCCCTTGCTAGCTGCAACTCCAAGTGTGATTTGGCCTTCCAATTTCACTCCTGCATGCCTGAGCAATATTTTTATACTCCTCCCTGGTCATTTGTCCAATCTTCCACTTCTCATAAGCTGTTTTTTTGTGTTTAAGATCAGCAAGGATTTCACTGTTAAGCCAAGCTGGTCACCTGCCCTATTTAATATTCTTTCTACACCTTTCTACTTGTAACAAACTGTATGGGCTTCCAAACAGCATCTTCTGGCAAATCATATTAAACCTACTCCAATATTCTAATCCCATAAAATTCATGTTCCATACGAAAAGAACGAGGAGTACTTGTGGCACCTTAGAGACTAACAAATTTATTTGGGCATCTTTTTGCTGATACAGACTAACACAGTTACCACTCTGAAACCATGTTCCATACAGGGGCTAGTGGGCATTGCATCAGCAATGGAGGTGTTTTTTCTTTAGATATTGCATTAGAACCTATCATGGTACTGATTCAGTACATATTAAGCAATGTAATAGCACAGTACTTCACAGGAAAACACTATATTTGGATTAGATTGTTATCTGAAAGTGTGGGATCTAAAGTGCAGCCAAGCAGATCAGAGCATGGAGCAGAGGAACTGTTAAAGCACTTGCCATTTGAATCATTCTGTGAATTGGTTGGTCGATGTGACTTCCTTTTTATATCAATTTGCCTCCATGACATCAATGGTAGTGTTTGTTTCTGAAACACTCTATATATAATCTAGAAATGGGAATATAAAATGAAATGTCTAGTGATGTAGTACCAGGCTAACAATGGTTCGAAAACATAGTAAGCCAAGGTCAGTTGTTGACATCCCCTCCAGCTTGCAAACCTTTTCAGAAGTGGAATGGATCAAGAAGGGTGATGAGTTATGAAAGTCTAAGGGAAAAAACAACCTTGGGATATAGTTTGTCACTAGAATCTTATCAGTGAAATTAAACTGCATTCTGCAGGTTGACCCCTTTGCTTCCTTTCTTGGCCAAATAGTGATGCAGACCTTTCAGGCATCTTTTTTTAACCTATTTAAAATGTCATGCAGAGGTAAAGCAAAAGAGGCTTTCCCTCCACCTCCCTTTGCTTCTTTCAAAATGCTATACTTTTGCTGACCCTTCTATTTTATTATAGAATCAATTTGTTAGAGGGAGTATTAAACCTAATCAGGTCCTCAGGAAATCTGTAATGTGTCAATTTCTGTGGTAAGAGAAATCTGCTGCAGATTCAGAAACGTCTGTGACACCAATGTAGAATGATATTTGGCAGAAGTCACCATGTAGCTGCAGAACACCAGGATATATGGTTTCTCAGTTCCCTGGCTATGTAGTCGATTACTCAGTGTTCAAAATACTATTTTTTTAAACACCTTTTGATGAGCTCCTACAAGTCCTAGTGGGAAGGGCTGTCCTGTTAGGATTCATGTAATGCCTGTGATATAAATAATCACTCAAGTTTTTATTTTTGTAGTACCTGTTCTGATGAATTTTATTTTGTATTTGTAATATGTGACTTGTGACTGATTTATGCATCAGTTGAGAAGTTTCAAACTGGATTTTAGGAGCTTGTGAAAATCCTGTTATACATACACAAAACACAACATATATTTCAATATTAAAATAGGTGGTTTTTTTCAAATAAGCCTAAATGTTACCCAGATCTTGCAATCCTTACCCTGATTCTGATTGAGTCCCCTGGGCACTACTATGAAATAAATAGCAGTGGGCCATGGAATTGCTTGCTGAAAAATCCTCCCGGTAGAAACACCAGGCAAAAAAATCTTTCTGCTCCAAACATATTGATAGATGGCAGTATTTTATAGCCAGGTGCTGCATTCTTTCTAATTCAATTACCCTCTGACAGCATGTGTCAATAAATAAACAGGATGGCAGAAAATCACTGAAACTGAAGGAAGTGGAGGGGACTGTCTTTTAGATCGTGTTTCAATTTTAACTTTTTAAAGCAATTTTTAAGAGCTTCCCAGAAATTTTTTTGGGAGGTAATATGGATGTTCTTTAAAAGGGGTCTGTGACAGGCCTTTGGCCCTGTTAAGTCCAAGATGATCAGCACACCTGTCCCTCCCTAGCTGGTCCTCTTGCTCAGGTGAAGAGAGGCTTTTCCTGCTATTCACAACTGGAGTAGAATCGTTTGCTATATGAAAGAAGGAATAGCAACAACCAGTGCAGTTCAGATTTCATGAGCACTTTTCATCTAGCCCTCTGGTTTCAATTGCTCATGCCTTTCTGAAATGTTTGCCATTGGGGCTGACATTTGTCAGGCTTTGGGTATCTGCCTGAAGGTGATTGTTTTTGACAAGAAATGGGTTGGCAATTCTGAGTACGAAGACAGTGAATATAATATACTCTTCCTATTATAAAGTAAGTCTTACAACCTTTTTTGAACAACTCCTCAACAAAAAAGTTAATTTTGGGTAAAAAGTTCAATTTTGGCATGAAAATAACCTTTTTTTCAAAGAAATGCCTCTGTGTATTCAGGTGAATATTAGTTTGGATTTGGCCAAGTTAGAACTGCTTGAAAATTGCACTCTGTGTCAGACATGGTGCATTGTTCTTTTAAAAATATATATATTATTGGGGATTTTATTGTTGTTTTCTTCCTGCTACATTCATGAAATGTGCAGCTATGGAATGCTGTATGACAAACACGTGTGGAAACCCAACTATGCACTGACAAGTGTAATTGGAGAGTGCAGGAGCTGAGGCCATGACTCCATAAGATGAAAAAGTGTTAGTGGGAGCTGCAGCCCACATTGTAGGAAGAATCCCCAGTCTGGGCTCCAGAACCTCCTTATGACATCTGGCCATGTAGTTCTAGGTCTTGGAATTGACACGTGATATCAAATAATTGCAAATCTGCAGTGATTCAAGTTCCTGGGAAGTGATGATCCTCTTCTCCCCTCCCCCGCCCACCTGCTTTCCACTTGAAAAAACAAAAACAAACAAAGAAAACCCCCATCCTATGTTAGGAGAAGGTAAAGGTTGCAAGGATAAACACTCAAAAAGAAGGAAAATTCACGTTTGAGGCTACATATACAACCTTTACTGATTCTGTTATGTGCAGGCATTGCTGTACAGTCTTTAATTACACAGTCGTGTCATACTTCTCAGATAATACAGTACGATGTGTTACAGTTTCTTTCTTGACAACCTTGGATTCAACCTTCTCTCTCTTTTGATGGAGTTAGTTCATAGCTGGGCAGTGAACATGCTTGAGTTTTTTGGGGGAGGAGCCTGATTATGCAATGGAGCTGTTGTTTGTATCACTGTAATACCTAGGGGCCCTGGTCATGGGCCAGGACACCAGCTGCTGAACAAAAAGATGGTCTGTGTCCCAAGGAACTTACACTCTACATATAAGATAAGAGACAACAGATGATAACACATAGACAGATGGACGAGTACAAGGAAAAAATGAAATAATATTGATCAGCATAGCCTCGGCACACCAGCAGCCTAACTGTTGTCTAATTTTTTGTAGGCATCAGGGAGACGAGATCTTTAAGGGGGATTTTGAAGGATAATGAGGTCGTTTTGGGGACTTTCATGCGGAGCTCCTCTCAAGTGTTAGGGGGTAGCATGGGAGAAAGAATGAAGGTGCTTGTTTGAAAATCTAACGTGGGCAACAAAGGCTGCATTATGGGCTGATCAAAGGCAGTGGTCGACCTCTTGATAGTGAATGAGAGGTGATAGATAGGGTGGGGATAGGCTGTGAAAGGGCTTGAAAGCAGAGGCCTCATCTATAGTAGGAATTTATATTGGTATATTTATGTCTCTCAGGTGTGAAAAATCCACACCCCTGAGAGATGTAGCTATTCCAACCTAACCCCTGATGGAAGAATTTTTCTGTCAATCTAGCTACTGTCTCTTGCAGAGATGGAATACCTATGCTGATGGGAGAAGCCCTCCTGTCAGTGTAGGTAGTGTACAAGCACCACAGATTTATAAGTGTAGACAACCCAAAGAGAAGTAGCTTGTGTTGGATGAGATAGAGAAGAGATTTGTATACTCTTTAAAAAAAAAAATAAACACAAAATCTTCAAACATCACCTCAGTTTTTGCACCTTCGAATTGTGTATACAAACAAGTTCTGGGTGTAAGGTCAGTCAGTTGTGTTTCTGTATACCTAATTTTTTGGTGCAATAAGTTAGATATCTAAATTACGTTATCAGAACCCATAAAATTGCAGGTGCAAAATTCCACTTCCAGTTATTTGTATTCCCAATGTGACAGACACAAAAAGAGAGGTTCTTGAATTTTACAGCCAATACTGTATCCTGCATGCTTGCAACTGCAGACAGTTGCATATTATTACTACCAGTGCCTAGAAATACCAATAGCTTCCTAAATTATGATTCACTCAAAATGCTCTTAGTCTTATGCCAAAAACTGGCACAGAAGTAATACAGAAATAGGGGTTCCATGTTCTAGACAGAGAATTTTGGGCCAGAATTCCTAGAGCTGTATCAATCCTACCAATCTCATTTTGAACAGCATAGGAAAATACAGCTCGAACAGTACATCTTTACAAGTGATGTTTTCTTACAAATCAGTTTCGCTTCAGGCCAAGACCATAGTCCCCAGACAACATAGATCAATTTGACTAACAAAACTTTTGTTGAATTTGATAAATGTAGCACAATGGCTATAGATTTTTTTTAAAGGCTTTTGATACTGTGAATCACACCATTCTATCAAATAAACTGTCACTGCAGGGCAGTCATGGGCATTATTTATGCTGGTTGAGGTCTTATCTGTCTAGCGGGAAACAGACTGTATTATCAAACATTCCCGTATCAGGTTTTGCAATGGTGAGGAATATCAGAGCACCACTAGGAATGTGAGAAATACTCCAAATATAATTTAGGTAGGCAGTGAACTATCCTGGTCTCTGCTTGTTTGCTCACAGATTCTATAGGCACTATAACTTCTCTTTCTGGTTTGTTGGCTTTATCTGGCATTAGGTAGATATCATAGCTAAGCATTAACATTGGGTCTGTGATCAGAAAACCATGCATCTTTAGAAACATGCCACAACGTGTCATGATGTTCTGTTGCTCATGCTGTTGCTCGTTACCCTGCATAGCATCAGATTTATAATAGATTTTTAAAACCCCGCTGTTAATATACACCTTCCATTTTTATGAGTGAATACTGAAGAGCTCTGAGCTGATTAAACAGTATTGAAAAGATATAGAAAAATTGGGTAGTGTTGAGCACAGAACAACAAAAATGATCAGTGGCTAGAGGAGATTACACAGGAGAATATTATAAGGGCTATGTATAACCAGATGAAGCAATGGCTAATGGGGACATAACTGCCTACATCCGAATGGTATAAACACTAAGGCTGAAAAAAGCATTAGGCTGCTCTAACTTACATTGGCTACTTGTGGCCCTAAGGGCCATTGTGGTAGATGGGGATAGCCAAAACATTATTGTCACACCTCTACTTCCCTGGCCATATCCCCACTATTTCATGGCTCTTTGCTTTGTCCTTGCTCTGTGTGAGCTAGAGATTCCCCTTATACAAAGGGAAATCTCCAGGTATTTGGTTACGATGGCTTTGCTAGCAGAGTGGTATAGGGCACTTAAGGGCCAGAAGTTGGTATATCAGCTGACCCAGGATCTGGGGACTACAAAATGAGCTAATCTGCTCTCTGGTGTCCAGCTATGTCACATCCTTGAAGTTAAGTAAAGGGATCATAGGGTCATCTGGAAAAGATGGGAGATGAGGTCTGAATCCAGTAGAAGTGAAATTGGAGGTTTCACTGACAGTGCCAGGGGAGAGGAGAACCAGTGCTGGTGGGCCCCTGCTGGGGCTATAAGTATGACGCCTGTCTTATTTTTAGCAATACCCTGGAAAAGTGTAGAGGAGCATGCTGGACCACATCAGTAAAAAGGCATCTGTCATGGAACTCAGTCTGTGGCCCTGTAGCAGCAGAATTGCTGACACTTTTGGTTGGACTTTGTGACAAATAAAACTACTTGTGGAAACTCCCACCAGTTCTAGTTGCTGAGTCTGCTGTGTCTAGCCCCACCTGCAGCGATGTTCTCCTGACTAGTCCCTCATTGACTAGGGAAGGGAAAGAGGACCATCTAGTGTTCTCCGGAAGCAGCTTTCTGAACTTTTCCATGGAGCCCCATGAATTAAAATCCTACCATTTCAGCAGACCTTGTTGGATAGCAATATGCAGCTGCAAATAAATCTTTCTGCCAGCTAAGTCCAGCCTTTTAGCATCCTTTTATTTGGGAGTGGCAGCCTGGTGCCCTTCTCATAAATAAACTAGGGAAGTGCAACCTAGATGGAGCTACTGTAAGGTGGGTGCAAAACTGGTTGGAAAATCGTTCCCAGAGAGTAGTTATCAGTGGCTCACAGTCATGCTGGAAGGGCATAACAAGTGGGGTCCTGCAGGAGTCAGTTCTGGGTCTGGTTCTGTTCAATATCTTCATCAATGATTTAGATAATGGTATACAGAGTAAACATATAAAGTTTATGGACAATACCAAACTGGGAGGGGTTGCAAGTGCTTTGGAGGATAGGATTAAAATTCAAAATGATCTGGATAAACTGGAGAAATGGTCTGAAGTAAATAGGACGAAATACAATAAGGACAAATGCAAAGTACTCCATTTAGGAAGGAACAATCAGTTGCACACATACAAAATGGGAAATGACTGCCTAGGAAGGAATACTGCGGAAAGGGATTTGGGAGTCATAGTGACTGAATCATAGAATCATAGAATCTCAGGGTTGGAAGGGACCTCAGGAGGTCATCTAGTCCAGCCCCCTGCTCAAAGCAGGACCAAACCCACCTAAATCCGCCCAGCCAGGGCTTTGTCAAGCCTGACCTTAAAAACCTCTAAGAGAATAGAGACTGATCCACTCCCAGTCTCTATTCAGGCCTAATTTGATGGGGCCCAGTTTGCAAATTAATTCCAGTTCTGCAGTTTCTCGTTGGAGTCTGTTTTTGAAGTTTTTTTGTTGAAGAATTGCCACTTTTATGTCTGGTATTGAGTGACCTGGGAGATTGAAGTGTTTTCCTACTGTTTTTTGAATGTTATAATTCCTGATGTCAGATTTGTGTCCATTTATTCTTTTACATAGTTTGGCCAATGTACATGGCAGAGGGGCATTGCTGGCACATGATGGCATATATCACATTGGTAGATGTGCAGGTGACCAAGCCTCTGATGGTGTGGCTGATGTGGTTAGGTCCTATGATGGTGTCCCTTGAATAGATATATGAACATAGTTGGCACCAGGGTTGGTTCCTGGGTTAGTGTTTTTGTTGTGTGGTGTGTAGTTCCTGGTATATGCTTCAGGTTGGGGGGCTGTCTGTAAGTGAGGACTGGCCTGTCCCCCAAGGTCTATGAGAGTGAGGGATCGTCCCTCAGGATAGGCAATGTGGTATATGCCCTCATGTGCCCCTCATAATCATGTCATAATAATATCACTATGATGAATATGGGATGAAACATCACAGCCTCCTCTAGTCACACCTCTATGTGGGACAGTTTCTCAGATTTGTCACCTAAAAAGAATGGCTCAGGTGTGGGAATCTCCCTCACATCCTCTGCAGTGAAGACCAATGCAAAGAATCCATTTAGCATCTCTGCAACAGCCTCATCTTCCTTGAGTGCTTCCTTTAGCTCCTCAATCATCCAGTGGCCCCACTGATTGTTTGGCAGCTTCCTGCTTCTGAGGTACTTTAATAAAATTGCTGCTAATTTTTGTGTCTTCTGCTACTTGCTCTTCAGATCTTTTCAAGCGGACCACAAGCTAAGTATGAGTCAACAGTGTAACACTGTTGCAAAAAAGCGAACATTCTTCTGGGATGTATGAGCAGGAGTGTTGTAAGCAAGACACGAGAAGTAATTCTTCCACTCAACTCCGTGCTGTTTAGGCCTCAACTGGAGTATTGTGTCCAGTTCTGGGTGCCACATTTCAGGAAGGATGTGGACAAATTGGAGAGAATCCAGAGAAGAGTGACAAAATGATTAAAGATCTAGAAAAGATGACCTATGAGGAAAGATTGAAAAAATTGGGTTTGTTTAAGTTTGGGAAAGAGAAGACTGAGAGGGGACATAACAGTTTTCAAGTGTGTGAAAGGTAGTTACAAGGAGGAGGAAGAAAAATTGTTCTCCTTAACCTCTGAGGATAGGACAAGAAGCAATGGGTTTAAATTGCAGCATTTAGGACATTAGGAAAAACTTCCTAACTGTCAGAGTGGTTAAGCACTGGAATAAATTGCCTAGGGAGGTTGTGGAATCTCCATCATTGGAGATTTTTAAGAGCAGGTTAGACAAACATCTGCCAGGAATGGTCTAGATAATACGTAGTCCTGCCATGAGTGCAGGGGACTGGACTAGATGACCTCTCGAGGTCCCTTCCAGTTCTATGATTCTATGCTCTGTCACAAGTAATGAGCCCACTGGTGGGTGAGTACAGAGATACTTTAAGCCTTGGGAGGGCAAGTGGGTAACTGTGGTACCAGAGGTTGAATCACTGGCAGTGGTGACCAGGGCCTACCTTGGTAGAAAAACCCCAAAGGGAGAAACAAGACCAAAAACGTTTTTTTTAGTTCTGTTTAAAAAAACCAACTTACTAACTATCCTAAGAACTAGAGTGTGTGTGTGTGTGTGTATGTTTGTGTGTATATACGCTACATTACACAAAGGCTGAGAGAAGAACTGCTCTGGTATAAAACAACAATAGTGGGTGCTCAGAAGGAAGTGAGAGGGGCTGGGACAGCTCTGCCTTTATACCTGCATGCAGTGGCACATGGTAGCGGGCAGTTTAAGCTGCCCAGTGGGTATCACTGACAGAAAAAGTTTCTGATGGTCATGCACTGGGCACACAGACACCAAGAGTGGAATGTACATATGCAATCACTCAAAGAATATGAACATTTCTTCTTTCCTGGCACATAGACTGATTTAATTTCATTCCTGGTAGCTGTCTAATTAATAACACTAGCACAGAGCACAATATTCATTCTGAACAGTTTGCACTAATTGTTTCAAACTTGTGCTGAGATGAACATGAAGAGTTTATATTTTGCATGAACTGAATCTGCAGGAAGGTGAGTCATTTGTACTACAAACACCTGTATCTAATGAGATGGATGATTATTGCAATACATTATTTGTGAAAGTGCTTTGTCTCTTTTATTTACATAATTTTGCTACAATTAATTCCCCAGTTGTCTGATGGTTCAGTTAATCTATCATAGGACTAGAATTAGAATAACTGCACTATTGCTACAGGGTTCTCCAGGTAGGGCAATGAATGCAGATTATTTCTATCACACAAACATGAAATATATAACTTTGTTTTAGGGTTACCATATACAGATGCTCTAACATAGCTACAGTATTTGCATGAGAAACAGATGGTTTTAATATAGTTGGCAGTTACCATATACATTTGTTCTAACATAGCTACAGCATTTGCATGATTAACGGATGATCTTACTTTACAGCACTGATATTCAGCATATCCTTCCTCACACCTTGACATCATGGGCCTGTACACTTTTTTCTTAGCAACCCCCAACTCTCTTTAGATTTGCCCAAAATGTTGTGGACATGGTCCATGTTTCAGACAAATTGTACTGACCACATAGCTCCAAAAAGACCATTTCTAAGCAGGGGCGGCTCCAGGCACCAGCGCACCAAGCGCATGCCTGGGGCGGCAAGCCGCGGGGGGCGGCCTGCCGGTCCCTGTGGGGGCGGCAGTCAGGGAGCCTTCGTAGGCATGCCTGTGGGAGATCCACCAATCCCGCGGCTTCAGCGGCAATTCGGCGGCAGGGACGCCAAAGCCGCGGGACCGGCGGACCTCCCGCAGGCATGCCGCCGAATCCATGTTACCAGCGGACCTCCTGCAGGCGCGCCGCCGAAAGCCGCCTGACTGCTGTGCTTGGGGGGGCAAAATACATAGAGCCGCCCCTGTTTCTAAGAATTAGGGAGTAGTGGCCCAATATGTTCTCCTTTTGATTGTTAGTTGCAGACCTGCACATTAAGATATCTCCCTCTACTGGACAATTGTACAAATTCATTGGGCTTTCTCCCCCTACTACAATAATTTGCATACTAACCTAACCCTTAGATATCAAGTGAAGGGTTTACTTTTAATTATTCTAAATTCATGAGCCAGTTGTCGTACAGCATTAGCCACGGTTGTGACTCTTTGTTGTAAATGATTGTTACTTTGAGTCTGTAGATTCACAAAGAATCACATCATGATGGTAATACAATTTTTGTAAGAGTAGTGCTGGGTGATGCTCCACATCAGCAGAAGTGGTTATTCCTTCTCTCACAGAAAAAGAGGTATGAACAGTCTCAGGTCATTCTTCCCATGCTTACACTGAAATGGGATGGAGTTACAGACACCCAGTAAGAACAGAAGGAACACTTAAGAGGATGAAGAACATCCAGGATGATATATTGATTCACAACATAAATGTCTTAACTCACTTCTCCTGCTTGTAATGTTAATGCCACATGGAAGCAGCAGTTGGCTAAGAGAAACTGAGGCACTTCATTGCTGGAAAACTGGCAATTCAGAATGCTGATACCTCATCAAATGAGTCATCAAATCCTGAATGCAAAAGGGGAATAAGAAAGGAAATAAACTTCCATGAAATCCTCTGTTTTAATGCACAGATGTGCACAATAAAACCATCAAATACAAAGACCAGGATCACAAATACCACTTTTTCCAATCAGAGAAATAGAAATTGATGTGATGTACCCACTTCTTCCAAATCCTCTAGAGGTAGATGACAACTCCCCATGTTTCCTGCCATAGGCCTTGCAGGAAAATTTCTTCCTAACTACAAATCTGTGTCCAGATTATGTTTCCATATGATCTCCCCTGCTCTGAAGAGGATGGGGATCCAGATCAGACACCTTCTCGCAATGATACCCTCCACTCCCTCTGATTCCTGCATCCCTTGCAGGTGGCAGTCTGTGGGATTGGCAGCAAGTGCAGGATGTGTTGTCTCCTCCACTAGCTCCACATAACTTACCCTCTCTGGAGTGGCATTACCTTTTCTTAGTATCTCCTTTTTTATGGATCTCCTCCATGTTGGGGGAACCCGTACCCTTTCAGGGAGACATAAGGGAGTAGCTATTGCCATGAGTATCAATTGGACCAAAAGCCCATAGCGTGGTTCAGGGCACAGATCTTGGGGGGCGGGGGTCTTCTAGTTCCTCAGGGCAGCTCCCTGGCTTACTTACCACTCACAATGTTTGGGAGAGAAATTTCATGAGGAACTGGTCTTGTTGAGTCCCTCACCCCGTGCCTCTGTACATCTAAGGCTACTTTTCAATAGTTTCTCCACAGGAGGGGATGCTCCTTGCCTCAGAAATTGGTATTAAACATTAAGCATATGCAGGCATATTATCAGCAGTTTGCCTATCATGTAATGAACAATTATGTACCCAATTTTGTAGCGGAAAAAAATAGCCTTGTCAAGTCCATGCAGACTGCGGAGAAACTGAGAAGTTTTCATCAGTTGTTTCTAGAAATAGATTTTGAAATTCATGAATTTCAAAGGATGGAAAATTACTTGGACACTAACAGTATTTCAGGATAAAAAGGAGGTGATGGCCACAGTTTTCAGAAGAGTTTTCTCATGGGGTGGGAGGAAAGAATGTCTAAGTTTTTTGGATGGATGGCTTGATTCATCCAGTGCCTGACTTCCAGAAGTGCTGATTACTGATAGCTGGAACTGGGTCAGAGAAGCTGAATATTTAAGGCAAGACAAATGTGGGAAGGGGTGGAAGGAGTCAAGATCTGTGTAAAGAGGATAATTCCAGCACAATAGAATAAAAATGGTATAAAACTGATACAAGAGAAAGGGGAAACCAGGACTAGCTGTGTTAGGATTAACTAGCGAATATAGTTTTCCATTGCAAATATACAGCTATCCCAATTTAAACTCATGTGCTGCTTCTCTGTAAACCCAGGCTTGCAGAAAATGGGTTGTAGACTACCAAGAGGAGCAGTGCAGGGATGAGCTCTTACCCACTGCCCCCCTCACCTTTCCTGCCACATTCACATGCATAGGGCATGAACATCAGGTCTATTTAAATGCTAACACTACTAAATAGGAAAGTATTGTTTTAAAAGCAATCAGGAATGTAAATACAAAAACCAATGGGCAAAATTGCCTCTGTCTCATTGTCCTCCAACTCCATGGAATGCCTCTGTGGGGGTGGGCTCTATGCGTGGAGATGGTACATGGCAATGTAACAGGTTCTCTTTGTGGCATTCTCCTCCCACCAACCCAAGAGGGGATTTCCTTAGTAATCCACTTCTGACTGCTTTATTCTCTCAGCAACATGAACACGCTGACGGCAAGGGAGTTCTAGGGGAAGTCACTGGTAGAGTTGTCCCTCAAAGCACAGGAACAGGGAAAGCCAGGAGGCACTGCAGAGACACAGGACCTTCATGTGATGACTCTGACATGCCCTAAAGTCTGTGTGGATCCAAGCAGTCTTTGCACTAAAGGGCATGTAGGGCAGCAAGCTTTGAATGCATGAAGGAATGATACAGTCTTTGGAAGAAGTAATAGACATACTAACTGACCATTTTTTCCTTAACCTGATGCAGAGGAAGATTTCAAAATTGAAACTAAAGAGGCCTGGTATCTGTGCTAAAAATGTTTGTGTAGATTCTTGCTGTTAGTTTTTCTAATCAGGCTTAATAGTAGAAAGAACAGGAAATGTGGGTTGTTGGTTTTTTCCAAAAGCCATCATTATTTTGTCACCTGGCTATGTTGTGAGTCACCAGGAAACCTGGAGACAGGCTCATAAGAGGTAATAGTAATACACTGTTGGCTGCTGAGCATTCTTTCTCAAACACAACTATTTAAAGAGTGAGCTGCAGCTGAAAATAAAATGTGACTGGCTTAATCATGTCCCTTTCTAACATGTATTTAGAGTCTTAATAGCAATAAGACTTAGGTTTTGCCATTCATTTTTTTTTCTACGTGAGTCAGATTGCGAACCATAGGTGCTTTGCCCAAAGTATTCAGTGAGCACAAATAAGGAATATATTCAAAGAAAAACAGGACCGGTTTACTAATGAAAAAGGGTGACAGTAATTTTAAAGAATCATAGCCACAAATAGTTTAACCAGTTCTATGTATGTAACAAAACAGTGATTTAGCACAGGCTGAGTTAGTTATCTACTGTACTATGAAACTAACCATTTGCTTCCTAAACAATGCTGGAGGCTTCAATTCAGTTGCTTCCCATACTATACCATGTTCAGACAATGTTAATCCCTTTAATCATTAATAGACAAAAAGAAGATTCTTGTCCCTGATTAAATACATGCCAAAGTAAATTGTCAGGGGGGAGGGATAGCTCAGTGGGGGGAGGGATAGCTCAGTGGGGGGAGCATTGGCCTACTAAACGCAGGGTTGTGAGTTCAATCCTTGAGGTTTGAATCCTTAGGGTTCAATCCTTAGGGATCTGGGGCAAAAATTGGTCCTGCTAGTGAAGGCAGGGGGCTGGACTCGATGACCCTTCGGGGTCCCTTCCAGCTCTAGAAGATAGGTATATCTCCATATATTATTATTATTATTATAGACAAGAGCTGTCTACATGCTACCATACTCTGATGCATTTCTATTGCTAAATACCTTTAAGCCAACACATGCGCTCTTGGATAAAATGCCCTGATGTTCATAAGCTTTAAAACCATTGAGTAAGGCCTGGTCTACACTACGATTTTAGGTCGAATTTAGTAGCGTTACCTCGATTTAAGCCTGGACTCGTCCACACAATTAAGCCCTTTTTTTCGACTTAAAGGGCTCTTTAAATCGATTTCTTTACACCACCTCCGACGACGGGATTAGCGCTGAAATCGGTTTTGCCATTTCGAATTTGGGTTAGTGTGGCCGCAATTCGATGGTATTGGCCTCCGGGAACTATCCCACAGTGCACCATTGTGACCGCTCTGGACATCAATCTGAACTCGGATGCACTGGCCAGGTAGACAGGAAAAGCCCCGCGAACGTTTGAATTTCATTTCCTGTTTGCCCAGCGTGGAGAGCACAGGTGACCACGCAGAGCTCATCAGCACAGGTAACCATGATGGAGTCCCAGGATCGCAGAAGAGCTCCAGCATGGACCGAACGGGAGGTACGGGATCTGATCGCCATATGGGGAGACGAATCCGTGCTAGCGGAACTCCGTAGCAGTAAAAGAAATGCAAAAACATTTGAAAAAGTCTCAAAGGGCATGAAGGACAGAGTCCATAACAGGGATGCACAGCAGTGCCGCATGAAAATTAAGGAGCTAAGGCAAGTCTACCAGAAAACCAGAGAGGCAAACGGAAGGTCCGGGGCACAGCCGCAGACATGCCGCTTCTACGCCGAGCTGCATGCCATGCTAGGGGGTGCAGCCACCACTATCCCAACCCTGTGCTATGACTCCGTCAATGGAGACTCACGCAACACAGAAGCGGGTTCTGGGGACGAGGAAGACGATGATGATGAACAGACGGGAGATGGCTCACAGCAAGGAGGCAGAGAAACCGTTTTCCCCAACAGCCAGGATCTGTTTATCACCCTGGACCTGGAGCCAGTAAACCCCGAACCCACCGAATCCCAAAGCGTGCTCGCAGACCCCGGAGAAGGGACCTCTGGTGAGTGTACCTTTGTAAATATTACACATGGTTTAAAAGCAAGCGTGTTTAATGATTAATTTGCCCTGGCATTCACGGCCAGGACAGCTACTGGAAAAGTCTGTTAACGTGTATGGGGATGGAGCGGAAATCCTCCAGGGACATCTCCAGAAAGCTCTCCTGGATGTACTCCCAAAGCCTTTGCAAAAGGTTTCTGGGGAGGGCTGCCTTATTCCGTCCGCCATGGTAGGACACTTTACCACGCCAGGCCAGTAGCACGTAGTCTGGAATCATTGCATAGCAAAGCATGGCAGCGTATGGTCCCGGTGTTTGCTGGCATTCAGACAACATCCATTCCTTATCTCTCTGTGTTATCCTCAGGAGAGTGATATCATTCATGGTCACCTGGTTGAAATAGGGTGCTTTTATTAAGGGGACATTCAGAGTGCCCGTTCCTGCTCGGCTGAACAGAAATGTTCCCCACTGTTAGCCACGCGGTGGGGGGAGGGGTGAAGTGATCATCCCAGGGAATTGGGTGTGTGTGGGGGGGGGGGGGGGGGTTAGTTGGGTTTGTGCTGCACGTTAACCCGGCAACCGCATCCCTCCCTCCTTTTAAATTGCCATACCATTTTAAATGGCCAACCCAACGGCTGCTTGGTATGGAAAATGAGGGTGCTGCTGTTTGAAACCATTCCCACATGTTATTAAGGTTAAAGAAGCCAAAAGACTGTGGCTTACCATGGCTGCCTGCAAGCCGAATTCTGTTGCCTGGCCCTGCGTGAGTGATCTCTCACACCAAATCGGCAGACCCTCAATATAAATAGAGGCAAAATACGACCTTGTAACGAAAGCATTTGTGCTATGTAATGTGAACAGCAAGGTTTAACGGGAAAGAGTGATCCTATTGTTCTCTAAAATGTGTCTTTTTAACTACCTATCTCCCTTTTCCCCCACCAGCTGCAAATGTTTCTCCTTCGCAGAGGCTAGTGAAGATTAGAAGGAGGAAGAAGAGAACTCGGGATGAAATGTTCTCGGAGCTCCAGACGGCCTCCCACGCTGACAGGGTTCAGCAGAATGCTTGGAGGCAGACAATGTCTGACTGCAGAAAAGCACAGTTTGAACGCGAGGAGAGGTGGCGGGCTGAATCGCGTGCTGAATCGGAGAGGTTGCGTGCTGAATCGCGGGCTGAATCTGAGAGGTGGCGTCAGATTGAGAACAGAAGGCAGGAGTCCATGCTCCGACTGCTGGAGCATCAAAGTGAGATGCTCCAGCGTATGGTTGAGCTGCAAGAAAGGCAGCAGGAGCACAGACCGCCACTACAGCCCCTGTGTAACCAACAGCCCTCCTCCCCAAGTTCCATGGCGTCCTCACCCAGACGCCCAAGAACGCGGTGGGGGGGCCTCCGGCCACCCAGCCACTCCACCCCAGAGGATTGCTCAAGCAGCAGAAGGCTGGCCTTCAATAAGTTTTGAAGTTTCTAATTTTTAAAGTTTTAAAGTTTTATAGTGCACGGTGTCCTTGTCCTTCCCTCCTCCCCCACCCCACCCAGCGCTTCCCTCCTCCCCCATCCCTCCTGGGCTACCTTGGCAGTTATCCTCCTATTTGTGTGAATTAATAAAGAATGCATGAATTTGAAGTAACAATGACTTTATTGCCTCTGCAAGCGGTGATCGAAGGGGGGAGGGGAGGGTGTCTAGCTTACAGTGAAGTAGAGTGAACCGGGCGGGGGCGGGGGGGAGGTTCATCAAGGAGAAACAAACAGAACTTTCACACCGTAGCCTGGCCAGTCATGAAACTGGTTTTCAAAGCTTCTCTGATGCGCACCGCACCCTGCTGTACTCTTCTAATCGCCCTGGTGTCTGGCTGCGCGTAATTAGCGGCCAGGCGATTTGCCTCAGCCTCCCACCCCGCCATAAACGTCTCCCCCTTACTCTCACAGATATTGTGGAGCGCACAACAAGCAGTAATAACAATGGGAATATTGTTTTCGCTGAGGTCTAACCGAGTCAGTAAACTGCGCCAGCGCGCTTTTAAACGTCCAAATGCACATTCTACCACCATTCTGCACTTGCTCAGCCTGTAGTTGAACAGGTCCTGACTACTGTCCAGGCTGCCTGTGTATGGCTTCATGAGCCATGGCATTAAGGGGTAGGCTGGGTCCCCAAGGATAACTATAGGCATTTCAACATCCCCAACGGTTATTTTCTGGTCTGGGAAGAAAGTCCCTTCCTGCAGCTTTTGAAACAGACCAGAGTTCCTGAAGACGCGAGCGTCATGTACCTTTCCTGGCCATCCCACGTTGATGTTGGTAAAACGTCCCTTGTGATCCACCAGTGCTTGCAGCAGCATTGAAAAGTACCCCTTTCGGTTTATGTACTCGCTGGCTTGGTGCTCCGGTGCCAAGATAGGGATATGGGTTCCATCTATCGCCCCACCACAGTTAGGGAATCCCATTGCAGCAAAGCCATCCACTATGACCTGCACATTTCCCAGAGTCACTACCCTTGATATCAGCAGCTCTTTGATTGCCCTGGCTACTTGAATCACAGCAGCCCCCACAGTAGATTTGCCCACTCCAAATTGATGTCCGACTGACCGGTAGCTGTCTGGCGTTGCAAGCTTCCACAGGGCTATGGCCACTCGCTTCTCAACTGTCAGGGCTGCTCTCATCTTGGTATTCTGGCGCTTCAGGGCAGGGGAAAGCAAGTCACAAAGTTCCATGAAAGTGCCCTTACGCATGCGAAAGTTTCGCAGCCACTGGGAATCGTCCCACACCTGCAGCACTATGCGGTCCCACCAGTCTGTGCTTGTTTCCCGGGCCCAGAATCGGCGTTCCACGGCATGAACCTGCCCCATTACCACCATGATTTTCACATTGCTGTGGCCCGTACTTTGTGAGAAGTCTATGTCTATTTCCTCATCACTCTCGTCACCGCGCTGCTGTTGCCTCTGCGCTGCTGTTGCCTCCTCCTCCTCCTCCTCCTGGTTTTGCTTTGACAGGTTCCGGCTATGCATATACTCCAGGATAATGCGCGTGGTTGTCATAGTGCTCATAATTGCCGCGGTGATCTGAGCGGGCTCCATGATCCCAGTGCTATGGCGTCTGGGCAGAAAAAAGGCGCGAAACGATTGTCTGCTGTTGCTTTCACGGAGGGAGGGAGGGAGGGAGGGAGGGAGTGGGGGCCTGACGACATGTACCCAGAATCACCCGCGACACTGTTTTTGCCCCATCAGGCATTGGGATCTCAACCCAGAATTCCAATGGGCGGCGGAGACTGCGGGAACTGTGGGATAGCTACCCACAGTGCAACGCTCCAGAAGTCGACGCTAGCCTCGGTACTGTGGACGAAGTCCGCCGACTTAATGCACTTAGAGCATTTTGTGTGGGGACACACACAATCGACTGTATAAAAACGATTTCTATAAAACCGACTTCTATAAATTCGACCTAATTTCGTAGTGTAGACATACCCTAAGGCCTGTAAAGTCAAGGAGGTTTTAATGTCTTTGATGCCAACAACTTTTCTACAACCTTGGAGTCCACAGTGTATTTTTATTTCAGTCATCCATTTGTAGTCAGAGCACAGAGTGTATGTCCAGAGCTGAGCTGCTGCCCTTTTTTTGGATATCCATTGTAAGCCTCAGGCACTGTGAATCCTAAATGCATGTTCTTTTGTGAGGAAAGTGTGACAACAGGCTCTCTTTATATATAT
>QXTE01000033.1:10715536-10904912 GCA_003942145.1 Platysternon megacephalum | reverse complement strand
TGCCTCCTTGGGGTAATTGGGAAAGCTCCAGGGGGAACGAGCCTATTTTGGCTAACAAAGTGGAAGCAGTTTGCTACAGATGGCCAGTCTGCAATGAATTACTGACAGCAGTTCTTAAACTTAAGTATACATTTTACATAGGTAAATTTAAATTAACACACACAGACACACACACACATTTCAAGCATACACATCCTAATACTATACTATATGCTAAACTATAGTTAAAAAAAACTAACAAGCTTACACTGTTAATTCTGCTGTGTTGTTTACTGTAGCTGCTGATTGCTGCTACTGCTATAGCTACTGAGTGATTGTTGCCTCTTGGTCCACTCACTCTCAGCAGCTTCTCTTGCTCTGCTACTGTTGCAGCTTTGCATCTGTTCTTTTCTTTTCTCCAGCAGCCACTCTTCTAACTCCTTTCCAGCAGCTCTTCTGGCCGGCACCTAACTGACCTCTGCCTGCTGATTGTCTGCCTTTTATACTGTCCTAGCTGTCAGGTCTTTGTCTGGGCATGTTTACTGCTGCCAGAAAAAGCAGCCCCACACTAGCCCAGACTGGAGCTGTTTGACTGTTATCTCCTTGGCTTCCTGCCAACACCCTTTCACCTAATTTTGTACAGCACATGCTCATTGTCAAGCATTTTTTTCATTCTGCACATGCTCACTGCCGTTGTTTACATCAGAGTTATGACCTTGCCCTACTCTGCTTTTTGCCAGGACGACATCTTAGAAATCCTTGGCTTTCTGCCAATTAACTGAATTTTTCATCCCACTTTTTCTCTCAGCTCTGGTCATACGACCTACAATATCCAATGGTAAGTGACCTGCAGTTTTCAGTTAGTGAAGTGACTCCTGCTTATTCAGGAGGGAAGCCAGAGACAGAAAATGGAGTCTGAGGGAGTCCAGGGATTTTCTCCGGTATCACCAGCAGGGCTGGCACCAAGAGGTCATGTGATTATTTGTTTCAAGTTCTCCTAGTTGTGGTTGATTTTTCTTCATAAAGCTACAAAAACTATTCCACTAATGTTATGTGGATTAATAGCCACATAAAATTAAATAGCATTTAATCACAGAAGAGAAAGGATGTGGAAAGTTTAGCTTTGCCTTTTGATATTACTGTTTAGCAATCCTTTTTTTTTTTTTTTTGGCATCAGGCTAGTCTTCAACAGCACAGGTTGAAAAATGGTCTACTCATTATGTAAATCTGAAATATTCCCCATTATTTCCAAGGCATAATATATCCAGTTATTTCTCTGATAACCTATTTTCCTCAGATGCTTTGGCTCTTTCAGTTCTTTTTGCTACTATTACTTATTATTTATCATTTTTGAACAAACAAGAATGCCTGGCACGTCTCAGAAACAAGACACTGAATCATTTTTACAACAAATTTAGCCATCTCTTCTGTTTGTAAATTATCTGTAAAGTTTGTTTGCTACTTGCACTTGTTCAGTAGTTTTTGCAAACAAATGTTAGCATAAAATGTACTCTGGCTACTTGCTGTTCCAGAAATATGTCTCCATTTCCTCATTGTGTGACCTAAGCATTATAAACAGAAGGCATCTCCTTTTCTGTTTGCATTATTGTTTGCATTGCTGTTAGTTCTGTTACATTCATAACAGACTGCATCAGACGTTCAACTATTAAATGGCCATGAAATCATGTCAAGTGTGAATGTTCTTAGAAGTAAAACCAGCTTGTATTTATTGTAATTTTAGTTTCCGTTAACGTTATTGAAGGAGAAGAGTCATACTCACCTCATTGTTCACAAATAAGTGTGTAAGAAGGGATTCAACTCTTGGCTAAATAAGTGATTCAACACATTTCATTCTCATAAATATCCACGGATACTTTTGCTTATAATTGCTCTAGTTAACTAGAATTTTAAAATATTGGATTCCCATACTTCCTTTGCAGACCTTGAGAAAGCAAATCTTGCTCACAAAGCTTTGGTGGATTAGATATTATGATGTACCCATTTCAGCTGAATTAGGCTCCAAATGGGAGTGGGGAGAGAGAGACTCCACAAAATGCCTTTTAACCTAGAGAACGGGGCACTAGGCTAGGAGCCAAGAGACCATGAATTCCAGTTTCAGCTCACCTGCCACCTCCCTTCCCAAAGCCAGGAATAGAATCCAGGATTCCTAATCCCCAGCATTTTATTTCTATCTAGCAAATAGGTGTGTAACTCACTGGCAAAGTGTGGCTAGACCATGGAGATGATGGCAGTTATTCCTTTAGCTTAAGCAGTGCTTTGTGCTGGAGAACAGAAGATCCAGGTTTCAAACACTTGTTGACAAGCTATGTGGAGGGACCTGATGATTAAACATGATAGAACTTTCTTCCAGTTTTTTTTTTATTTAAAAATTATTTATTTAATTCACATAGTGATCAAATATCCTTAAAAACAAGTTTTATAATTAAAATCATTATAATCTCTCAGTCATGGTGAGACACACCAGACAATACTGGTGTTCCTCATTATGGTCATTTATCACACGTTTTGATTGCTGTTTTTCTCATTAGCAAGTTTGAATGTTGAGAGGTATGACAGGACATCTGCATAGAAGCTGTTGCTCCATTAACACACACCCTTCCTCTGCACGATCAATTCTTTATTGGTTTGCTTATTGCAATGCCCCCCCGACAAGGACAACTGACAAAGCATAAACATTACTTTGCTTTTGTCCAGGGTGGTGTGTGATCTTTAAATCTTGTTCACTTCATTTTTGAAACTACTTGGACAATTGTCCATTGGCATTTTTGAATCTAAAGAGCCATTGTTCGGATGTATGATATATTCTGAGCACAATTATCTCCATGCAAATAATTGTAAAAAATGTTCAATAGCTTTAATTATTACCCAAAAATGGTGCAATAATTTCTCCTGGCAGAATTCAGATTTTAGTTGTAATATGCCACCATCATTTCCAGGTCTCATTCTTTACACAAAAGTGCTCCCAGTAAGCACTTGCATCTGTATTTAATATGACAGGGGATTTGAAATAAGAGTGAGCCAACAACGGAGTAAAATTAATGTGCAAATGCCAAGTCCCGCTCTTGTGACCACTCCATTTTCTTTTACCATTTAATTTTTGCAGTTGCTTAGTTTTATCTGCAAACCTCTAAATGACTCAAAAAATAGAAGAGCCCTAGAAAACTTTATATGCATCTATGTTTGCTTTGTGGGATCAAATAATGGCACAAATGTACTACTTCAGAGCATCCACAACAGGTTCATCCAACATAATTCGGTGTTGGACTTCCACAAAGGTATGGTTGGACATAAAGTGACAACACTACTGTGGTAGAGCTGAAGCAACAGAAAACATCTGGGATTTAGGCAGATGGTTCACCCATCTTGTCTATGGCTGTGCAATGTAATAGGAAGTTCATTTGAATTTAGGTATAAAATCTTCATTCATAAAGTCTTTAATTGACTCAACTTGCTAAAAACATTGCAATGGATGATATCTTCCTAGCTTAGATAGGACTTTGAGAAATAAAATTGGGCTCATAACTTACCACTTCCACCACAAAACATTTGGGTGAAATCATAGCCTGCTGAAGTCATTGAGAATTTGGCATTGACTTCACTGGGGGCCAGGATATCCTCTCTAGTGTTTGTTTGAATTTTTAACTACTTCATATTCCTTCTGCCCCAAGACTATTTCTGACATTTCAAGCTTTGTAGCAGCTGCAAATAATCCTTTGTTTGTTTCTTTTAACAAATAAATACACACACCACCACCACCACCTCTGTGTGTGAGAGAGATACTAATACTAATGTGATAAACTAAAGTGCCATATGACAAATTAAATTCATAAGTGTGCATATTCCCCTCTAGTGACTAGTCCACATATGGCTTAAAGCCTACTACTGCTGCCAGCTAAAAGGATTTATTAATTTTGCTTCTGTAGTGAGGGTCTGCACTTTTGCTGTTGAAGGTTTTGAGTGCTGACAACATGTAGTGAGATTATTCTGCATTCACCACGCACCTTACATTGCCTCACTTGCAAGCTGCTCATTAATCCATCCCTCCCAGGACTATTTTGGATATTCCAAATATCATGAACAGCTTCAAAACAGATGTTACTAAAAAAAGATCTGCTAAATTTTTTATCTTCTTCCCCTCAGAATCCATCTTCTGCACCACAATCACACTGGGGTGAGGTACTGCAGAGAAAATATTCATCCTGATTTTTTGACAGGTTTAGGACCCATCAGGACTAGCCCTGGCAGTTTTATAGCATGTGTAAATGACGATTCCTAGATTCCTCCACAAGACATCAAGAAACCATCACATAATTTTCAGTTGTTTCTTATTTTATTTCTTTACATTTCCTTTATTTTAGTGTTACATAACATAGGTCTTCTAAAATTCCCTTGAAAATCCATAATCTCCCATTGATACTCTAGTTTTAAAGTTTGTAGTTAAAAATTGATAGAAAGCTTTCCTCTTCAGATGAAGGCCAGACTAAATGTTACCAATTCAAAAAACAATAGGAAAAATTCCTTCGCCTACTTGAAAATAGGATAATTAAGAAAGTCATAAAGATACCAAGGTATCCCTTTATGTTAAGGTGAGATCAAAACAGATTTAATTAATGATTATGCAATAAGAGACACTACATTCCTGGCAATGGTGTAATAAATGACAAATCATTATTAATGTGTTTGGTACTTATTTAGGGCCTGATTGAAAGTCCATTGATGTCAACAGGAATCAGATCAGGCCCTGACTGGATTGTTTTCACAGATACAGAATGAATCTTCAGGTGCTGTTCCTGACATCACAAGCTCCAGAAGTGGCACTTATAAATCATTTATGCTAGATAAAAGAAGCTTTAACACTTTCAAAGCCCCTTGTAACATGTAGTATCATATCTTTCTTATTGCTGCACTTGAGTTCCTCTTTGGTGAAATACATGCTGTAAGTTTTAGAATCAAGGCTTCAACATAAAATATGCTAATTACAGTGGTGAGTCCGGAAGATGAAAGGAACATTTTTGAAGCTGAATTTTTAAAATGAGAATATATCTTATCTTCTGCCCACTAGGTATGTCTGTGACTGAATTTATATGGGATAGGTTTACACCAGGGGTAGGCAACCTATGGCACGCGTGCCGAAGGCGGCACGCGAGCTGATTTTCAGTGGCACTCACACTGCCCAGGTCCTGGCCACTGGTCTGGGGGGATCTGCATTTTAATTTAATTTTAAATGAAGCTTCTTAAACATTTTAAAAACCTTATTTACTTTACATACAACAATAGTTTAGTTATATATTACAGACTTATGGAAAGAGACCTTATAAAATTTTAAAATGTATGACTGGCACACGAAACCTTAAATTAGAGTGAATAAATGAAGACTCGGCACACCACTTCCGAAAGGTTGCCGACCCCTGGTCTACACTTACAACTACACATCCAACTAGCATGCATATAAATAGCAGTGTAGACAGCGAGGCACTACTCAGGCAAGTAGGATAGAGAGATGTCAGAACTTAGGGTATATCCCCTACGTGGCTCTGTACATGCCGAAGCAATCACTTTCACATCTGCACTGCTATTTTTACCAATGTAGGATTCTGCTGCCTCTCCATTGCTAGAGCTATGCCCTGCTGCCTCCCCCTGCCACAGCCTGCCACTATCCTATGTAGCTACATGCTGCAGTGAGCATGGATGCAGCCTGCCTTTCGCTGTGCCATGTAGCTATATGTACCCTACACGCCACTGCAAGTATAGACAAGTCCATGAAGTAACATGGGATGTCTCCCTTCTTTACTCACACCCTACTGCAGTTCTTCCTTTTCCCACTTTTCAGCTTGAGTTATCATTGTTCTTATCTTTTCCTTAAAACCTTCTCTCCTCTTATCCTTTATTTCTTTTTTAATTAGAACTATTTTCTGAGCTTGACAGATGCCAACAATAGAGTGAGTACTGGGAAATTTATTGATCCAAGACCCCATGCCTACTGCTACAAGGCCTCACGGACTTGGACTACAAGCCCGTTCAGAGGAATGAGAAGGTGTAAGAAAATTCTTTGTACCCTGCAAAGAATATCAGGAGGACTTTGGGTCTGTGAATGCAGGAGGAAGCAAACACACAGTTCCTGCCTATCAAGCAGGTTGGTGGGGCGTGTGCAGATTCTGCCACCCTTCCTGAGACTGAGTAGAGTAATGCTTTTTCACGAGTAGTCCTGTGAACTTCAATGGAGAGTAAAAGTACTGCTCAACCTAAGGAAGGATGGCAGAATGTCACCTATAGCAAGGTGGTCTGTGTGGGTCCTACAGAACCTCAATTAAGGCTTCGTGCAAAGCCCATTGAAGTCTTTCAACTGACTTCATGAGCTTTGGATTAGGTCTTAGGTCTCTTTGACTTCATTTTTGTACTGACCCATTTGAGCAGTTAGCATTTTATAAAATCGCTGGAGCTGGTCAATGTAGAATAATGCCCTCACTTCCTTTATTTTTTTAAACCAGGTCTAAAATTGACTTTCTGTATTCAGCTGGCCAATGTTAACTCTTTGGCCTTTATGCTAGCCATTTTCAGAGGAAGATCATTGTATGTCTAATTGGTCATGCTATTTCTGAGTATGCAAAGTTTGGTGGAGAATAGGTTCTCCTAGTTTCAAAGGCAGTGTCAAATTTTGTACAACCCTGAGTCACAAACCATACCTTCCACCTATCGTGCCAACTCTGTACATACTGTAGGTGCCCTCTTTCTGACTGTACATACATTTTCTGAATGTCCGTTGTTTCACCAGGAAAGGAGATCAATAGATCACCACCAATGTAGATTTCTGAAGACAATTTTAACTGTTCACCTGAAGCTTTTCTTAGCCTCCCCTTGATGATCATTACGGAGGAGAGAGATCCATCAACTCTCATGCTTCTGCCTCACAATGAGGTTGATCTCAATTACACTGAAGATAATGGGAGTCTTTCAATTCACTCCAATAGGCTTTAGTATCAAGCTCAGCACTGAGTTCTTTTCTCTTGTCACCAGCATATCTCATGCATATGTCTCTGTGTCCTCTTTGTAAAGAAGTTACGTTCCCCCTTTCTTAAAGTAGGACACCCCATATTTAACAGGGAATGGGGAAAATCTGTAGAAAAATCCCTGTCGTATTTGCCCTTCTTGTATTCTTTTCTTACTCAAACCCTTACATTAGAGAACAGCACATTAAGTATGTAGAAGCAGAATAGATCACAGATGGTATATGTAATAATATAAGAAAATTATGGGTATTTAAGTGGTGTGTACAGCAAGAAATAAATAAAGACATTTGTCAAGGATTTATTCCGAATGCTATTTTTAAAAGCACTTGATAAGCATTCATATACAAATGATGAGTACTCCATAGCCAATAAAAAGCAATAAAGAGTCCTGTGGCACCTTATAGACCAGGGGTAGGCAACCTATGGCATGGGTGCCGAAGGCGGCATGCGAGCTGGTTTTCAGTGGCACTCACACTGCCCGGGTCCTGGCCACTGGTCCAGGGGGCTCTGCATTTTAATTTAATTTTAAATGAAGCTTCTTAAACATTTTAAAAACCTTATTTACTTTACATACAACAATAGTTTAGTTATATATTATAGACTTATAGAAAGAGACCTTCTAAAAACGTTCAAATGTATTACTGGAACGTGAAACCTTAACCAGCTAATAAGATATACTGACCAGTATAAGAGGAAGCAAAGATTGCAGAGGAGACCTTTCCCTTCTGTTTCCTTGGACTGTTTATGTAGACATCCCCAGGCCTCAAAGTGATCCATTTGTCCCTTTATGTCAAGGGCAGCATATAATTCCACCAGGATCTCACTGGCCTTCCTCCAACTCACACATTTCTGGGACAGGCTATCCTATTTCCTACAAGAGTGGCAGTCCATCACCTCAGACAAGTAGGTGCTAAGCATGGTGGGATTGGGATATACTCTGAATTTTCTTTCTATCCCCTTCCCACCCTCCTGCCGAGTACCTCTTCAGGGACACCCTCACAAGTCTGTGCTAAGACAAAAAGTGCAGGCTCTATGTTCTTTGACAGTTGTAGAAGAGGTGCCTCCTCTTCATTAAGGCTGGGGATTTTATTACCGACCCTTCATGATAGCCAAAGCCAGAGGAGGTCTCTGACCCATTCTAGACCTTTGGAACCTGAACAAGGCCCTTCAGTTTCTTTTATCTGAGCCTGCTGGGCTGTGATTGGCTGCTTCCTTGTGGCCTCTCTAGTCAGGCCTAGAGGACCCACCTTCACTGCTCCTTTCCTGACACTTTGTTGGTTTCTAGGGCAGAGTTTTGTAGGACCATGGGGCCTCCTGTATGGCACCTCAAAGGCTAGGTGTACCCCATCACAGGCTGCCAGTCCAAACCTGAGTGGCGCTATGACCCTTTGTGCCAGATCACAATACCTAGACTGGGGAGCTGGGCCCAGCCACACTGGATGGGAGTCGCTGCTGTGAAGTGAGTTCAGGATTGGCTGACTCTGCACACACCCCCACCCCAGGGCCTCCAATGCACCTTGGGGGAAGGTCCCAACCCACTCCCTCCATGCCAATAAAATAGACAAAATAATATAAAATTCTCAAAAATAAATTATAAAAAATATAAAGAATTTAACAGCCCTCTACTGATAGCCAGAGATCTCATCACACAGCATCATGGCCAGGTACTACACCCAAATCCTCAGGTGCTGCACCTCCTGGCATGGTTTGTCAGTTGTTAAAGCACAGGAGACTCTCTGCTCAGTGGCAGTTCAGGATGTCCTCCTTAATATTAGGAAACCTTCCCAAAGGCTGCTTAATCTGAGTAAGTGAACATGTTTGTCCATCTGGGCAGCCTCACATTATGTGTTACTTACTCAAAGAGTCACTCAACCCTAGACTACCTCTTGTGTCTTAAAGAGTCAGGTCTAGCCCTCAGCTCCATTAGAGTGCATCTGGCCACCATCTCGCCTTCAGAATGATGGAAAGATGGTTTTCACTCACCCTATCACAATCAGGTTCCTGAAAGGCCTAGATAAATTGTTTCTGCCTATCAGGGATCCAGTGCCAACTTGGGATTTGAATTTGGTGCTCGTTTATACATCATTTGGTGAAAGGGGCTTTCTTAGTGGCCATAACCTCCACTCGGAGAATGGGAGAACTGAATGCACAGGTCACAGATCTGTCTTATATGATTTTTTACAAAGACAAGATTCAGCTTAATGTTGCATGTTTGAATTTAATAACAATTTGAGATTGTCAAATAACAGGCTCAAACAGCATGGGAGGCGGGTATAACAAGCCAGGGGAGGTTAAGCCTCTCTAACCCAGGCCCTGATTCCGCCCATGCTCCACCGTCTCCCCCAAGCCAGCGGGAGCTGAGCTCTGGCTGGAAGCCAGTGGGTGCCCCGGTGCTGGGGCTGGCACTGGGGCCGGTGGACAAGCTGGTGCTGGGGCTAGCCATTGGGGGGCTCCTCCACTGCTGGAGCTGGCTGGCGGCCCGGGGCAGTTCGGACGGGGCTCCTCCAGTCGCCTGGGGGGTGCTTGGGGCTCCAGCAGATGAGGGGACGGTAGAGGTGGGACTTCAGGAGGAAGGGGCAGGACCGCATGGCTAGCCTCCCCAAAGGGAATCTCATGCACAGCCCCTGTCAAACAGATTTATTTAATCAAAAATTATTAATCAAAGGTTAATACAGCAGTATACAGAAGGAAGACATACTTTTCCACCCTTATAGGTAGTGAAGAGAAAGTAGTTTGGTCCCTTCCTCTGTACATGGTGAAATGCTGATAGTGTTCATTCCCAAACTAACTTTCTGACTCTCTTTCCTCTTATAGGGTGTGAAACAAACAAATGTATTTTTGGAGGGAAAAATACTTTCCCATGATTAATTTCACCATGTGTTCTGTTTTCCTGATTACTGATGCCATTTCTTTTATGGTCTTTGGTTTACTTGATTGAACAAAAAGGAATGTTTAATCCAATCATTATTATAAACAGCTGTGACAACCAACAGTTCTTATAGTGTTAAAAACATCTTTCAATAAGTCATTATTTCATCAATTACAGAGCCCATCTGTAATAATAAATACCCCTTATTAATCACCCAGTTATGTTTGTAACCTACTAGACACTTTTTTATTAATTTGAGTGGTGTCTACCCTGGACACCTGGACTATAATAGTAAAGTCAAGCTAAAAAGCAGAGTAAAAGATTACACACATTCCATTACTGAGTTCATTTTCCCTTCAGCTAATTAGGTTCAACTGAAGGACAAAGAACTTTTTAGTTTCAATATATATGTAGGGAAATAAATATATAGGTTCAATAGAAAGGCTTTTGGTTGGCATACAAAAGAATTACAAGAATTTAACATACAAAAATTATAAAAGTTAATATTTACTAACAGGCTATACCCTAAGTTCCTTTCAGAAATGGTGTCTGATTTTCACTTGAATCAGTCTATATACTTATGACTGAAAGAACCCTGTATTCACTATTGCAGGGGTCGGCAACCTTTCAGAAGTGGTGTGCCGAGTCTTCATTTATTCACTCTGATTTAAGGTTTCGCGTGCCAGTAATACATTTTAACGTTTTTAGAAGGTCTCTTTCTATAAGTCTATAATATATAACTAAACTATTGTTGTATGTAAAGTATATAAGGTTTTTAAAATGTTTAAGAAACTTCATTTAAAATTAAATTAAAATGCAGCGCCCCCCGGACTGGTGGCCAGGACCCGGGCAGTGTGAGTGCCACTGAAAATCATGCCATAGGTTGCCTACCCCTGCACTATTGAATACACACTATTGAAATTGTCTATTGAATAATAGCTGGCCAATAATATCATGGTGAAACGTATGTGACAACATTGCATGTAAAGTTATGAATTCCCCCAGTACGATGTTATTAGCACAAGTTCAAAACCCCACAGCCTTGTCCACGGAAAAATTGTTAAACAGGTCTATCCTAAACAAAGGAATGTGTGTTTACGTAAACAATTTACGTAAACAAGATCCTTGAGACAGCATGGGGAAGAAATGGAGGAAACAGAACAATTTGCATTTCAGCAAAAAAACAAGCAGGGGGAGAAAGAGCATGGCGCTTCCTTCATCACCAGACTCCTTGTCGCCGCCTTCACTGCTTGAATAAACTTTACTTGGAGAGCTAACCTTCAGAAGAATTCACTTCCAAGGTGCACTGGACTATAAAAGAAAGGGGCAGAAAACCCCAAGTTTTCTCTTTCACCTAAGAAGGCAAAGGCAGCTGCACCTTTGGGCCTCTGGGAGAGATCCCTGACCAGGGAGAGGGTTAGTCGTACTTGCTGGAAGACTATAGGTGAGAGAGACCATCTTGAACAAAGCTTTAAACCAACACTTGCTGGATTAAGGTTTAGATGCACGTTTTCACTTTTATTTGCTGGTAACCATTTCTAACTTTAATTCTTATACATGAATTCACTTAAAATCCTATCTTCTTTTGTTAATAAACTTGGTTTTTTTTAATCTAAACCAATCCATTGTTGTGTTTAAACTGAACTGTTTGGTAACTCCAGTTAGAGTAGCAATATTGACCCTTTATGGGGGTAATGGATCTTATTATCTGAACTGTTCAGGAGAGGGCTGGACAGTGCAGAACACATGTTTTGGGGAAAATTCAGAATTGGGAGTGTGTTGGGGTCACCCTGCAACTAGTAACCCAGGCTGGTGGAAGCCAGAGTGTGATCAGTGTGTGGCTGACAGATTGTTGGTGTCAGAGCTACTGAGCCAAGGGTGCAGCTATACACAGACATGCAGGGTGTGACCTGCATGCTGGTAGGCTGTTTGTGAGTGGCCCAGGTTGGGAGCTACAATAGGAAAGAATCGTGTGACACAACTCCTCACTGGTCTGGATTGCACCACAGAATGTGACAATATGTACGAGTTTTCTTTCCAAAGTCTCATGCCCATAAGGATGAGTGAAGTCTTCACACCGTAAATGTTAGTCATGCTTAGGTTTTTTCCCTGCACAGGACAAAGTCCTTTTGTGTTTCTTCCCAGCTGTTCATTTCATATGCAGCACATATGAGAGGACAACCATTTACAACCCAGAGACTCTCAAAATGGATCACCACCTACATCTCTGTGTGCTATGCTGCCAAGTGGGTAATGCCTCTGGACTAGCTGACGGCATGCTTAGCTATAGCACAGTCAGCCTCAGCAGCATTGGTGGTACATGTTCCTATTGTGAATGTACGCAGGACAGAGACATGGTCTTCAGTTTCTATATTCACCAGACATTATGCACTGTCTGCTGCATCAAGTGATGATCCAAATGTAGTAAAAACAGTTCTGCAGTCTCTCTTCTGATAATATTCTGAGCCCCACTGCCGGGGGGTCACTTACAGTATAGTGGACATGTGCAAGCACTCAAAGAAGAAAAAAATGGTTACCTGGTTTTAACATGTTCTTCAAGATGGGTTGCATATGTCTATTGTATGACCCACCCTCCTTCCCTGACACACTGAAGTTTGTCATCTGCTTTCCATGCATGAACTGAAGGAGGTGCAGGACAGCTCTGCTCTTTATACAAGGAATCCTCGGACTTATGACACCCGACTTACGGCAGATGCCACTTACAATGCTTTTCAATTGACTGCCCATTTCATCCCTACGATGCTTGTTTCGCCCTTACGATGAAAGCCGGCAGGGAGAACAGCACACATCATGTGCTGAGCCTCAGCCTATCACTGATTTCACTGTTCAAGCTTTCTGATTGGCTGAGCCTGGGGCTGGGAGCCAATCAAAAACAAGCCACAAGGCTACCCAGCAACAAGCTACCCTGGCTGTGGAAGCCAATCAGACAAGCGACTGAAAGGGGCCCCCTTCCAGCTCCATTCATTATAACACGACAACAAAGTTATTTACAAGCAACTCTGTAAAAAGTAAGCCCAATTTTGCATAGTATGTTGCCGGCATTCTGAGCAGCCGCCTGCCTTGCTGCCTGTCTCCCTGTCTGTCTGCCCAGCCTGCCTTGCTGTCATTCTGCCCAGCCTGACTTAAGATGCCCAGTTGCTGTTCTTTGTGGTTCTAAAAAAATGTTTTTAATGGCAGAAAAGCGCAAATCTGGTGCAGGTGATGTTTCTTCTTCTAAGAAACACAGAACAATTACTATGAAAACAAAAATGGACGTAATTAAGAGATCCAGAAAAGGGGAGACAACAACTGAAATCAGCAGAGCTTTGGATATTCCCCCGAATGACTATCGTGACAATCCTGAAAGACAAGGTTAGAATTCAGGAACATGTCAAGGGCTTGGCTCCTGTGCAGTCAACTGTGATAACTAAGCAGCATGTTGGGCTCATTGCTCAGGTTGAGAAACTGTTAATTGTTTGGCTGGAGGATCAGAATCAATGCCAAACTCCTGTGATGGTGGTAGCTCAGGGTCCTGCGTGCTGGAGACAGGCAGAGCCCCCAGCACGATCAATAGGAGAAGATGGAGTCCCAGTGGAACTGATGCAGAGTTTGGATCCATGCATCAGAACACTTACTTGTGCGTGGGTAGGGGTTTTTGCAGGGAAACAACAATGGTTCAAGGGGGAACACTAGATTTGTTTATGGGTAAACTGATGACTCAGGGGTTTTCTTTAGGTTAGACAATAGGAGCTGATCACTGCTAGCTATGGGTGGTGTTCCTTCCAGGGAGCTCACAATGCAATTAGACTGCTTCAGTATTTTGGAGATCAGTCAAGGATTCATTACTAGAATTGGTCTGACAACTGCTGAGCTGGGTGTGTGCAGGCGGAGGTTCATTAACATCTGGAGCAGAGATCCCCCATCATGCAGTGCTTCTCTGCTTTTCTGGTCCCAGAGTTCAGTGTGGTTCTTGCCTTGGAATCTCTGTTCTCCATTCTGTATGCTAATGGAGGTGCCTCCCTGTCCCATCTTTGATGCAGATGAGGCTAGGGGAGTTGCCTTAATCCTATCACCCTTGTCAGGAGGAGTTTAGATGTGTCTCCCACCGCCTGTTCATTGCTTTCTGTAAGTCTTTCCTCTGATCGGTTTTGGTTCAAGCAGAGGCTGGGGGTGGGGTGTCCTTCATGAGTCAGACAGGCTGGATACTGCGCCCTGGTTCCCCAAGAACACAGAGTTGACTGGTATCAGTATGTCCATCTTGTGTGTGAATATTGAGATATGACTAAAAAAATGTATATTGAATACCCCAGTACAGCCTGCATTCCCTGGCTGGGTAGACTGAATTGTCTGTGCTGGTGTTGGAATCGCTGTTGAGGCTTATTGTACTGAGAGGCTTCCGTGTCCACGTGAATGACTGTATTTTTAAGTCAACCATAGGATTAGCCCAGGTGTTTTTGACTCAGTACACTGATTTTAGGGTCCTGGTTCAGGAGAACATCCCTATTCACGACAGTATTTAAATATTTGGGACTTAAATATTAGTGTTGTCCTGAATAGAGATGTTTTCCTGAATCATGGTGGTGTTGGGCAAAAATATATACTTTTATTATAGTCAGAAGAAAAATTCATTTTAATTATGGTATAAACTACAACTTTCATATTAGTTCCTGAGAGTCTGATCCAAAGCCCACTCAAGTACATGGAAAGACAGCCAATGACTCCAGTGGCCTTTGCATCTTAGGGCTGACTGCTTAATGGGCATTATAGCACACACACCAAGGATGTCTTAGAGATATGAAAATTCCTCTGGTAAATATGTCATCATTCATAAGTCAGTGTAGAACATTTAGCCAGTGTAGAACATTCAGTCATTTAAAAATGCATTTATCTTAATGAATAGAATTGCATGTCTGAAAATCTGGTAGTAGCTGAAAACTAGGAGGACAGCTCTTAAAAAAATACATTGGAGATGAATATGCTTGTCAAAGTTTTCCATCAAGCATCACTGACTGAATAGCTAGTGGAGATCTTTATTTATTGTTTTAAATCCACCCACATTTGTCCTCAAATTGAAAGCAGCACAAAAACAGACTGCACGGAAAACAAAATTCTCTTATACAAATGCAATCTTTGCTGTGAAGTAATGGACCCAGTGTAATTACCACCATAAAAGGATCATTAAGAAAACTCTAATATTTTGATTCTCCTCCACTTCATCACTTTTCAAGCCAGCTAAACTATATAACCACTTAACTTCCAGAAACTTCCCTTCAATTATTTAATTAGACAAAAGGGACTTATACCATCGCAACTTCCCACCATAGCCAAGAGACCACCGCTGTTGGAAGTCTAACTTGCTATATACCGTCCACAAACAACATCCTTCCCCTACTTTGTATTGTGCTGCAAGTCACAAAACCCATTTTGCCCCATCTTCCCTCTTTATCTTATTTGCTCTTGTGATATTGGCGTGAGATCCAGACGTCCATCTCCACAACATCCAGTTTCAAAATACTGGCCACAGAGTCAAGCTGGATGAAATAGTTTGGAAGAAAATAGTTTATTCACTGAAAAATGCAATTTTGGTCAACCAAAAACTATATGCAAATTTGACACCAATTTACCAAATAGTTTTAGCAGTTTTTTTGGGGGTGGGAGGAGGGATTTTGGTAGGAGGTAGTGATGCCCTCCTTTTAAAGTTGTGGTTAGCGCATTCACCTGAGATGCGGCAGACCCAAGTTCAATTCTTCCTCTCCCTGATGTGAAGAATGGATTTGAACTTAATCTGCCACACTGCAGGAGTGTGCCCTAACCACTGGGCTATTGTGGTGTGTGCCTCTGTCTCTTCTGTTGGAGTTGTTTCACTTTTTTATAAGTAATTAAATAGCCAGTGAAGCAGGGACTCAACCTTGGGTTTCCCATATCCTATGTGAGTGCCCTAACTACCGGGCTATAGAGTCGTTCTCACTTTTTTCTCTGGTCCAATCACTATCTATGGTTGTTATGAATTGCCACTATGAATGACAATGAATAGTCATGTGGCCAGAGAGAGACGTGAGAATGACTTTACAGCCTGGTAGTTAGATCACTTCTCCATATCAGGCAAGGGTGGAATTGAACTCTGGGTCGCCTATAGCCTAGATGAGTGCCCTCACCACGGGGCTGAAAGAGAAGGTTGACACCACCACCACATCACCTTCCTCTGACCATTTTGTGAATCTAGCCTGAAAAAAATCCCTTTCCGGTGAAATGAAAGATGTTTTATTCAACCCCAAACAGATATTTTCCATTCACTGAAAGTTTTTGTAATATTTGGATTTGATTTGCCCCTAAACAATTGTTAAATTTTTTTTCAGAACTGCCAGCAAACTGAAAATCAGTTATTTGTCCATCTCTTCCATACATTCTAGAATACCTCATTCTCCAAAAAGGGGTAAACAGAAAGACTGTAGCCTCCCCTTTTTCCTGCGTGTGTAAGAGGAAATTGATGTGTTTAAAATAAATTACTATTTCATTATTAATTTTAACAGTTCATTTCAGTGGAATTACACTGCTGTAAAACTGTTGTAATGGAGTAGAGAATCAGTCCTGTCTACCCAGCAGTACTGCGGTGGACTTCTGGGTATAAGGAAACTTTCTGGACGCACCTAATGTATCCATTGTAGTCTAAAAGATGTAGTATAGCATAGTTTCCTTTTAGAGATTTTGAACATGCTGTGGTATCTTCTCCCAACAGTGAAAGAAGGTACCCTGTCTTTGATTCAGACCTGGAAACACCATAAGATATATTTACCTACAGAATCATAAAAAGAATTTCTTTGAAGTGGACACACAAGCATGTTGGAAGTCTGTTGCATTTTGAAGTTTCACCTGTGTTGCTCATTTCAAGCTGTCATTCAGTGAATTCAGCAGTGTCACCAATGTCTTGCAGTCTTGAATTTTTATTGATGCCTTGGATGTTGCCATAGTCAGTTACTACAATTGAAATATGTCAAGCACGCTTTGCCTATGCCTTCACCTGAAGCTTTCAATAATTTATGGGTAGAGGGAGTTGCTGACTTTGTGGAGTTTGACTCAACTTTTAAATTTATTTCATAGAAATCATTTCAAGGTTAAGGCCCACATTGTCCAATCTTGCCTCTGATTTTGGCTGCCTCCGTTTTTGGATACCTAACTTAAGGGTGTAAGAACAAACATTCAGAAGTGCAGAGAACCCACAGCTCTGGCTAACTTCAACTGGAGTTGTAGCTGCTCAGTGCTTAGGAAAATCTGGCCAAAGCTATTGTCAACTACGCATCCAAAAACGGAGGCAGCCAAAATCTGAAGCCACCCTCAAAAAATTGGGCCTACGTATGTAAAAGAAAGGGTGGGGGTGGGGATAATGACTAAGGAAAAGTATAAGAGACATGGAATGTAAGTGGGAATTGATACTATTCTTTAGAAAGCGTTGACTTTAAGAAACTTGAACGTCAATCCCACACTGTGTAGTATATGGGGTGGACTGCAGCACCCACATAGAGCCCATTGACTCAGTGGGCTTAGGAGGTTCAGCAGTCTACCCATGTGCTACACAATGCAGGATTGGGCCTAAAATAACATCTAGTGAAAATTGCATACATGGTCTTGTTGTGAAAAAAAATACACAAAATCATGTGCGCAAAATTTCTTATTGTCCCTTTTTTTTTTTTTTTGGCTCACTTGTTTAATAAGACCTAGATTGAACAAGATACATGATGACCTTTTTAGCATGTGAATTGACCTGCTGGAATTGATGAGACTGAGACATACTTAAAGTTAGGCGTAAGCTTAAGTACATTGCTGAATGAGGGCCTAAAATGCAGTCATGCACTTTTATACAGATTTGGTCATTAAGTCCACTGCAGAATTCCTCATGCTGGAGTGAAAAGTACTGATGTGCAGTACACTGTAATGATGCTTGGAATCTGTAACCTTTGAGAGGCAGACCTTCTCCCAAGGAACACATAGGAAAAGAAAACAACATTTTTAGTTTTGTATTTGATATACTAAGTACCTAGAGCAGTAGTTCTCAGACTTATTTGATCGCACCCCCACTTCTTTGTGTCTGTGGTAGTTTGTGCCCCTCCTCCCGCCACACGTACATATACCGATTTAAAAAAAAATTCTCTGATCCTCTCTGGCTGCCCAGCTCTGAAGGCAGCACTGTCGCTGCGAGTAGCAGCAGAGAAGTAAGAGTGGCACGGTATGGTATTGTCATCCTTAATTCGCTGCTGCTGGTCGTGACGCTGCCTTCAGAATTAGGTGCCTGGAAAGTGCATGCCCTTTAATCCAGCTGTTGGCCAGATGCCCAGCTCTGAAGGCAGTGCTGCCACCAGCAGCAGCAGAGAAGTAAGGGTGGCAATACCATTCCATTCCACCCTCCCTCCTGCGCTGCTGCTGGTGGCGGTGCTGCCTTCAGATTTGGGTGGCGGGAGAGTGGCGGCTTCTGAAAGCAGTGCCTCCACCACCAGCAGCGCAGAAGAAAGGGTAGCATGGAATATTCAACTGTATGAACACATCTGCAAAATTTGCTTTGTATGCCCTGACCAACCAGCAAAAAATATGTGATTTCTCTGTGATTTAAGTAGATCCCTATTCAGTGCTGTGGGTAAAATGTGTGCTCTCTACATACACACAGTCTTTGCTTGTTGCCCATACAGCTAGAGTTAAGATCTATGACTCAATCTCTTGCATATTTGCTTGCCTGCAGGATCCAACTTTTCTAATCAATCTGTCTGACTAGTTAAGACTATTTCCAGAAAATCTATTATCTTTGTATCTAAATGCTTTTATCTAAGCACCTATACACTGCAATAGATCAAATCCATACTTTCATCTGCCTGACTTTTGCCAACAGACATTCAAAATCCTGCTTTGACTCAAATGCCAAATGGAGCTGTACAGAGACAAATGGAGCTGTGACAAGCATCCTAAATGGTTTTAGGAATAGCCCTTGATTTTCAAAATTTGCATAGTACAGCACTATTTCTTTAATTGGTATTTTACTGGGAATGTTGGGGCAAGCCCAAGCTGTTTACATGGTTAGCATAAAGTGGCAAGGAATATGACACACAATGGTCACAATGAAACCTAATTTGCCAACATTTACCATATAGCTACATCTAAGATTACCATAGAATTTCCTTACACTTACAATAGGAGACTGTCTGTGGTAACAGCAGGCAAATGTGACATTTTAATGGCTTCTGTATAGTGATTGCCACTATAATGTTGTCATTTATCAAGGGTTGTTGCACAGTGGTGGCTACATTACCACAGTTATTTCCTATTCTAGATAAAGGGAAAATCTATGGTATTTTATATGTCACTGCATCCTAACATCTAGAAAATACTGACTTTCTAATAGCAACCACTGTATCTTGCATAAGGACCCATCTGGACAGGTTATATCTATTTGCAAAAATTCTGAATAATGGAGAGAATATACTGTAATCCAGGCCACATTTGGATACTGTTGTCTTTTGCAACCAATCATTTGTGAAACCCAACACCCGCTCAAGCCACTCTCATTTAACAGGAATTTTAATGAATTTATACTCATCAATACAGATGGCTTCATAAACAAAAGTGAGATTAGCGCACCTGCTTCCTCCAATGTGAATTCCACAATTGCAGCCATCAACTTCACACTAAATGTGTATTATCATCAGAGTATAAAGTTCAGACAGGAATAGCTAGATACTCTATTATACTTTTTCTAGTCCTGATTGCTGGTTTCTGGGCATAACAGACAAGTTACTTAGAGTTAAACAAATATGTATGGAAGTTCCTTTAGAACTTTATGTGACAGATTGAGTAAAATTCTCTCTCTTTCATAGGCTATTGAATATGCCCACAGCTGTTGGTTGTAGTCTTTTCCTTTTTCCATAACAATCACAGGACTGTGCTTGCTAATAGTCCTTTTATTTCATACACTTCAGTTAATGACTTTATACTGGTATGTGACCATACACTCACTGACCCTCAGTTTCTGCTCGTGCAATTGGGGGATAATATTTACCCACTTCTGTAAAGTGCTTTGAGTCTATGGATTAAAAGCATAATAACATTGTTAAATTTTTTTTTTATGCTGTTTGTGTTTTCTGCCTTTAGGTAGAGCCCAGGGAAAAGGACGAGGGGACAACTTCAGGCGTTAACTATCATGTTTGAAATACCTATTTTAGACTCTAGGGAAACACAGCTCCATAACTTGCAGGGAAAACAATGATCCACCCTTCAGAAAGTGATCGAGTTTCTACACTTAAAACATTGGTTGATGTAGCTATGGTGCTCAGGAGTGTGAAAAATCTGCATCCCTCAGCACCATAGTTATACTGTCCTAGCTCCCAGTGTAGACACAGTTAGCTTGATGAAATGAATGCTTCTATTGACCTCTAGTTACTGTTACTAGGGAGGTGGAGTTCCTTCAGAAAAGGAAAAATCCCTTCCATCACCAGACTTTGTCCCCACTGTGGGGTTACAGCATCAAAGCTATGGTGGCATAACTATGATGCTGTAGCACGCACAGTGTAGACATGGCCTCAGTCTGGTGCGATGATGTTTTTTTTCAAAGCTAGGGTATGGCTAGCATGCTCACTGTTGAAAATAGTCGGCCATTATTGCCAAGTAATTCTTAATTACCCAGCCTCAGTGCAGCTTTTGAGACACAATATCTCCTACATTAGTGTTGGATGGGTTTTGTGTGTGTGTCCTTTCTCTCCTCCAGCTTTCAAATTCACTTCTCATTTATCTTGATATCTAATTCCATTGTGATATGCTGGCTATGGATATGAGTGGAAATTTAAAAACATGTCCCCCAAGATAGATTGGTAGAAGGAATTATTTTCCATGCCAGAGCCTGTTTTGTATTTAACATTTCATTGTCAGTACTTCTTGTTTTATCACTTGCCAGAAATCCAAATGAACGATTCAGGGCCAGAGTCACTAACTTCATCAATTATATCTCACTTTGACAGTGAGGAACCCCCATGGGGATTCAGCCTACAGCAGATTAGCCGTTTTCTCTTTATGGTTCTGCTGGCAGAAGGAGGAAGCAATTTTAGCTGCAAATATGCATGTGTAATACCGACAGACCCCAGTTGTTGATGGGCGGGATCGAACCTGGGACCTCTGGAGCTAAATGCATGAGCCTCTACTGCAGGAGCTAAAAGTCATATGTCTGTTAGCCAAGGCTGTAGAGCAGACTCATTAATATCTCTCTACGTGCTCTCTGTGCCACTAGATGGGACAGAACACCACACCCAGGAGGTGTGTGGGTTACACATGCGGTTAGCTTTAAGTGTGTGAGCAGTCCAATTGACTTCAGTGCAACCACTTAAAGTCAAGCTTGTGTAAATGTTTGCAGGATTGTGGCCTTTTATTCTTGCTAGAGCTCCATAGGCACGAGACAATACAAGAAGGCACATACACGGCTGCTCTGACAACAGTTCTTTCCCAGTCAGTGCTGCCCACTTCTTGGACTGGATGGCATCCTGTGTCCCTCTCTCACCTTAGTTCAAGGGAACTTACAACTGGTTTTGTCCTCTGCCATCTTCTCCCTATTGGGTGCTCACTGGAGGTACAGTCCCTATGGAAAATCTAGGCTCCTCATCTTAAGGTTACTTAGTTAAAAGGTGTCAGACTGGCTATAATGCATATTGATCCCTAGGTTATTATCAGCCACCAACACATTCTGTTTTTTGGCATATTCTAACTATTGGCACCCTGTTACACAAAACATATTGTTCATAGTGTTAATGCCACTGAACATCTTTTTCCTAGAGGCAATGGGCTCAAATCAACCCCCTGAAGCAGAATACTCGCAAACTGTGTGCATATGTGTGGGGGTTGGAATCTGGATCCAGAACTAAATCTGGTGGCTCAACCCCATCTCTAATTTCTAGCACATCAGTTGGGATAACAAAATTTCCATAGCTGTACTGTATATTTGGAGATTATATATTTTGTTTTTCATGGGTTACACCACTAAAACATAAGTCTCTCTAAAAATTAGTAGTCCCCCATATGTAGGCACAGACTATTGGTATATAATTTAGGCATGATGTCTATGATCATTGGCAGCTCTGTTGATAAGTACTTTGGGCCTGCAGGTTGTTACAAAAGCCTTCCCTTATTAAAATAATACATTTTTTGCACTCGTGCAGTCCTATGAGAAAACCAGTTTAAACTTTGGTCCACTAAGCTGAGTTGTCACTGGAGAGTTTTTAATCTATTTACTTATATTTATTTGGTTTTGAAGTGTTAAGAGACCAAATCTGAAACAGAAGGATCATTAGAAATAGTTTTTTGATCATTAAACATAATCCAGCACCATGTTTTGCTATTAGTAAATGCTAATATATCTGTTATTCAGAATAAAATCTTCTCTGGGTTTATCAATTACTTTTCTTTCTTTCCTTTATTTATTAAACAAAGACAAAATAAAGCAACTTTGCAATAGCTTGAGGTAACTGTACTTACATCAGTTACAATATAGCTAACAAATTACTAATACATAATAGAGTAAATATCTGGCAGTTGTTTGTAAACACTATGGCCTCAACCCTACCATTGACCCTCTGTGGCTGGATCCCTGCACTGTTCGGAAGCTCCATTCTAAATTTTCGGTGCTTTCTCTGGCTAAAAGTGACTACTTTCTTTTTTCTTTTTGTGTGTGGAAAGTCTGAAAAAATCACTTAACTTGCAGAGCCCAATAACTCCTTATGAAGGTAAAATGCTTTTCTCAACTTTAATAAAAAAAAAATGCCACACTCTTTTTGCACACAACTGAACTTTGAAATTTGATATGGTAATGATTCTCATACAAGAATACATCCATAGCCAAGTTTGAATAGATTTGGTTGTACAGTAATAATCATAAATAATAGAGCTTGTTGGAGTTTTCTGTTGGAAAAGTCTGATTCAATGGAATTAAAATGTTCCATGGGAGTATGCTAAGTCCATCAAAAATGTAAAAGGAAACTGCCTGCCTGGTTTCCTGCCTGGCCAAGTTGCCTGTCTCCCAGGTCGCCTGGGAGCCCGCTAGATGGGCTGCAGAGGACCATGGGACAATGAGTAGCTTAAACTGAATTTTTTTTTTAATCCATTTTTATCCTTACAAAATAGATGTTTTTGACAATGTCCATCCTGTAGAAAATTTCACACATTTGATTTTTGTTCTAGTGCGAAACAAAATGTTTAATGGAAATGCAAAATATTCCATGGGATGGAAATACCCATTCTCTCACAGCTCTAATAAAAAAAAGCCTTTAAAATGGCATCTATACCTGCAATAGAAAATGTTGTCTTAATGTTTGCACTTACATGGTGATGCAATATTTGTGTGTATGTCTCCCAGGGTTGCCAGCTCTTGTGATTTCATCGCAAGACTTTCTTAAAGCTTCAGTTCCTGGAGTGAGTTTCTAGCCTCAGTGTTGAAGATAAAACTTGACACAAGAATACCCTAAATGTTCAAAAAACAGAAGGTAAACTAATAGAACCCAAAATGTATTATATACTTAAAATCTCATGTTTTTAAGCCAATCTCATTAATTTGGAAGGCCTGACTAATATACTTTGAATGCTTGTTGCTGGCAATGCTAATTTTTCATAGATGTACACGTATCAAAGATCATTGTTAGTGCTTTTCCTTCTACCACTTCAAGAACATATTAGAGTATTTAAGGTGGGTTCTGAGTTTGATCCAGCAACCACTGACTTCAGTGCACTTCGGATCAAGCCCTATATGCAGTTGCTACCTTAAATTCTTATAGCATCTCCCTGGAGACTTTCAGCCCTTTGCTTTCTTGAAAGAAAAAACAGGGAAATTTAAATATCAAAAAGTCTCTAATGCAACAGTCATGTTGTGAAGTTACACTAAAAGCCAGGAAAAGCAAAAGTCATCAATGTGTTACTCCAGTTCTATTCTGTCACTCCATGTTAACTTAGCCACATTATGCATATAATCCAGTATGGAGTATTTTCTGTTCCTATGTATCTTGCTACATTAATAGCATACAATATTATATATGTACCAGGTTGCTGTAGGAAGCATGATTTTGCAATTACTGACACTTTTTGTTTAATGGTGCTACCTTAACATGGCATATAGATTTTTACATTTAATATATATAAGAAACAAATCTTGTCCATATCTGAGGGTAGCAGCAGTGTAAACATTGTCTAAGAAGAAAAATACTTCCTGAGATAGTACATATTTCCTGAAAGCTGAGAGCATATGCATAATCAAAAGAATAACTTTCCCCTTTGCATTTTTTTTACTACTATTACTTCTGGAAACAGTAAATATTTGTCTCGTTATCCCTTTGGATTTTTAATAAGCAAAATCCTTATCTACAGAGGCTTCATATTAAAATAGATAATTTCCCCATGGAAACATGTTGGAGGGCCCAGCCAACATCTTGGCTACTTTTTCCTCTGGCTAGACATCATTGGTGACAGAGGTAGAATGATTTCCTTCTTGGAAGAACAATTGCAAAAATATTTAATTTTGGCAACAAGGTACATTTTAACCAAGCAGATTGAGGGAAGAAAAAAAAAATTATCATCAAGATTCTACAATATATAAAATAATGTGTGTTTCACAGCACTCTGCATTTATAATACATTGTATCTGTATTTAAGGATCTGAAAGCACATTACAACATGGGGATTGTCGCAGTTTTACAGATGATGAAATTGAATCACAAAGTTAATTTTCTTGTTTACCATCTCACTGTTGGTGACAAATTCAGAAATAGACCCCTGTTTCCTGCTTTAACCATTAGACCACATTCCCTCTCTGTATGTGGCTAGCTACATATAGTAGATAAATACACATTAGTCACCATGAAAATGTCAACATTTGCCATACTCTTATGTGAGCTATCAGTTACAGACATCCCATTTTAAGTATAGGGAACTACTGCAATATCTCTGATAGCACCATGTGATTGAAGTTATTAAATTTCAACTTTTTAGGTGTTGATCCCTTTGTGTGTATGTGTGTGTGTATATATACAGAAATAAAAATACATGTAAACTGCTTTTAAAATTCTTGAAAATGAAAGGTGTTATAAAAATGTTAGATATTTTCAGTGTTTACTTGCATGGAAGTCAATGCTTCCACTATGAAGGAAAAGTAGTATTGCTTCTATTCACAAGGAACCCCCAACAATAGGAGAAAACCAACTGATTAGATTCTAGTTGGAATTTTTTTATTATTATTATTTTAGCAGATTTTTGACAAATCATAACAAAAAATGTAGGAGTTGGGATGTGGGTGTTGGAGCTCCTGACAGATCATTTCTTCCTAGAACCCGCCTGTAAACAGAACTTTCTGTGAAATATATTTCTCATTTGTCACTTACTTTCCCTTTGCATTCTTTTTTCCTGGTGTTCACTGATAGAATATAGCAAGGCTTATTGGTAGAAAAATAATTGTAGCAATAATACTTTTTCTGAATATACCACTATCAATTCAGCAGTCTGATCTATGTCACTGATTCTAAGGGCTGGTCTACACTATACAGTTAGGTCGACATAAGCTGTCGACCTAATTATGTCAGTGTCTACACTACAGCCTTCCTCCCAGCAATGTAAGGCCATGTCTACACTACAAAGTTACGTCAATTTTATGTAAGTCAACATCGAGCCTCTGATTTAAGAAAGTGGATCTTGCGTGTCCCCACTATGCTCATTATGCAGGGCCGGCTCCAGGCACCAGCTTAACAAGCAGGTGCTTGGGGCGGCCACTCGGGAGAGGGGCGGCACGTCCAGGTATTCGGCGGCAATTCGGCGGAGGGTCCCTCACTCCCGCTCGGAGCGAAGGACCTCCCGCCGAATTGCCGCCGCAGATTGCGATCGCGATCGGCTTTTTTTTTTTTTTTTTTGGCTGCCTGGGGCGGCAAAAACCCTGCAGCCGTCCCTGTCATTATGTCAGTGGAGTGCATCCTCACTAGCAGTGCTTGCATCGACGCACGGAGCGCTGCACTGGGGGTAGCTATCTCACAGTGCATATAGCCGATTGGAATTTTGGGTTGGGCTTGCAATGCCTTATGGGATCAAAACGTTTGCATGGGTGGTTATGGGAACATGGCGTTAGCCTCCCACGATGCACTTACCTCACTCTCTCCTTCCCTCCCTCCCTGAAATCAGCGCAAACAAACCAAGCCTTTTTTGCGCCTTTTTTCATAAGCCTGGATTAGCCTTGCAGACGCCAGAGCATGATAAGCATGGACCCCGCTCAGCTGTACACTGTTGTTGTGAGCATTACAAACACCTCATGCCTTATCTTGCAGTATTTATGCAGCCGAAACAGGAGCCACCACATAGAACAATGTGATGCCACGCAAGCAGCCCTGCTGGAAGCCATGGAGCGGAGCAATTTGCAGTTGCTGGCGACAGTCACGCATCATCTTGACACCATTGAGAGCCGCTTCTGGGCCCAGGAAACAAGCACTGACTGGTGGGACCGCATTGTTATGCAGCTATGAGATGACGAGCAGTGGCTGCAGAACTTTCGAATGTGTGAGGCCACTTTCCAGGAACTGTGTGAAGAGCTTTCCCCAGCCCTGAAGCACAACAATACTAAAATGAGAGCCACTCTGACTGGAGAAGCGAGTGGCGATAGCTCTGTGGAAGCTTACAACACCAGACTGCTATGGGTCAGTGGGGAATCAATTCAGAGTGGGTAAATCTACCAGAGGATCTGTTGTGATCCAAGTTTGCAGGGCAATCAACAGACTTCTGCTAAGGGCAGTAACTCTGGGCAACATGCAGGACATAGTGGATGGTTTTGCTGCAATGGGGTTCCCTAACTGCAGTGGGGCAATAGATGGAATGCAAATCCTTATCTTGGCACCAGACCACTTTGCCAAAGAGTACATAAACTGAAAGGGGTAATTCTCATGGTGTTGCAAGCGCTGTTGGATCACAGAGGCCGTTTCACTGACATCAACGTAGGATGGTCAGGAAAGGTGCATGTCACACACATCTTTAGGAATTCTGGTCTGGTCAGAAAGCTGCAAGCAGGGACTTTCTTTCCAGACTGCAGAATAACCATTGGCATTTCAACATCACCAATCATGATCCTGGGAGACCCAGCCTACCCCTTGCTCCCATGGCTCATGGAGCCGTACATAGGCAGCCTGGACAGCAGTAAGGACTGGTTCAACCATAGGCTGAGCAAGTGCAGAATGTGCCTTTGGATGTTTAAAAGGCTGCTGGCATTGTTTGCTTACTAGGTTAGACGTCAGTGAAATAAATATCCTCATTGTTATTGCTGCCTGCTCCATAATATCTGTGAAACAAAGGAAGAAAAGTTTCTGATGGGGGGGGGGGAGAGGTGAGGCAGATCACCTGGCAGCCAATTTTGAGCAGCCAGACACCAGGGCAATAAGAAGAGCACATTGAGGGGCTCTGCGTCTCTGTGAGGCTTTGAAAACCAGTTTCAGCAATGAGCCAGAGTAATGTGACACTTATCTGTGTTGTTCCTTACCAAACTGTCCCCTCCAGTGCATTTTCTCCCCTGTAAACTACACGCCCGCTAACCTCAGTGTGCTGAATGAATAAAGAGCCTTTTCTCTTCAATCCATTAAGTTTTGTTATGGACACAAACACACAGAGACAGCAAAGAAAAGTAAGATAACCTGGGGCAAAAGGACTGATAAAATGGGGTGGGTGGGGGGTGGAACAAGGACAGCTTGCCTACAATTGCACTGCAATAACAATCAAAGGTGTGGGAATGGGCACCTTCTGGTCCTTGTACCCTGGTGTTGAGTGCAAGGGATACCAAACTCTCCCCTCCCTCCCCCCCTGCCTCATCGGACATTTGGGGGAGGAGGATGTAGAACTGGGCGATGATGGCAGCAGGTTCAGCATAGGCTGCAGAGGGACTCTAGCATCCAGCTGCCTTTCTTGAACCTCAGCCAGACACCTCAACATGTCTGATTGCTCCTTCATAACCCTCAGCATCTCTTCCTGCGTTGCACGCTCTTGTTCCCTGCATGCTCTCCTTTCTTCCTGTTCATGTCCAGGTTGTCGGACAGTGTAATCCTCCATGTGCTGAGCTCCATCTTGTCACTCTTGGAGGCGCGCATTAACTCATTGAACATGTCCTCCTGAGTCTTCTTTTTCTGACTTCTAAACTGGGAAAGTCTCTGTCCCAGTGTGGAGAATATGCCGACGGACAAGGTTTCAGATGCAAAGAATACAAAGCACAAGGGTAGCATTGACCGTGCATACAATGTTTCTGGTGCAAGGTTAAATCTTTTTATAAAAAAAAACCCACCCCTCAGTGCATTTCCCTGGAATCCACAACGTAATCACAACCGCTGGCTACTGCAAGAGTCAGTTTGCTGCTCCAGCCATGGTGAGTAAGGCCACGAGGCATGGGCAAGAGTTCTTGTGCTGCTGCTTTTGTGAAGACATCCTTGGGATCACAGGTTGGAACTTGAGAAAAGCCCTCTTTCCCCTAGCAACCTGGATGGTGCTTGAGGACAGGCACCAGTGTAAAGACCCAAAAATAGTTTGATTTTTACAAAAGCAGCACCAGGATGGGGGGAAAGGAAGACAAACAAGAAGCCGCCCCCCTTTTTTTAAATGCTGGTTGCAGTACACGGTGATCCCTTCTAACCACAACCACGGCATGCTTGGGAAAGCGTGATTGTGTGACCCAGATTTCACCAAATGGGTTGGATTACTTGTTGAATTGTTTGCAGTTTAAGGGCTAGCATTGAAAACGTCCCCCATTTCCCCTAGGTGACCATATGCGATATCACTCTCCTGAGGGTAACAAAGGTGGAAAGGGAGCAGATGCTGCAAGCATCTGGGTACAGACCTGGTTCTTATGCTGCTATGCTGTGTGCCGCAATGATGCCAGCAGAGTTAACAGTGGAGCGGCGCGGGAAACTGTCCTACCGTGGTGGACGAAATAAGGCAGCCCTTCCCAGAAGCCTTCTGCAAAGGATTGCAGAGTACATCCATGAAAGCTTCCTAGAGATCTCCATGGAGGATTCCCGGTCCATCCCCAGGCACATAAACAGTCTTTTTCGGAGAGCACCCTCTGCATAGCTGGAGTGGCCACCGATACCCACTACACCTACTCTTTCATTCAGATTCAACATTAAAAATAATAGCATGTAAGCCCTACAGTTTGATTGGAAATGTGTACTCACCAGAGGTGCCTTCCCCAGCATCACGCTCCGCCGCCAACTGGTCCTGTGAAGGGATGGGCTCCAGGGTTAAAAACAGTTCTTGGCTGTTGGGGAGAATGGATCCTCTACTTGCCTGCCTCACATTCTCCTCCTCCTCCTCTTCCTTGTCAACAGTGTCCTCGTTGTTGCTTGATGTCGCCCGGGGATCCTGGGAGGTATCCATGGAGCATTTTGGGGTAGTGATGGGGTTGCCACTGAGAATCGCATGCAGCTTCTCATAAAAGCGGCATGTCTGTGGAGCAGAACCAGAACGACTGTTTGCCTCCCTTGTCATCTGGTTTGCTTGCCGAAGCACCTTTATTTTCACATGGCACTTCTGTGTGTCCCTTGTGTAGCCCATCTCCCCCATGCGATCTTGGCATAGATGTCAGCATTGCTTCTGCTGGATTGGAGCTCTGCCTGCTCTGGAGCATCTCCCGACACAGCAATAAATTCCACCACCTCCTGTGTACTCCATGCTGGAGCGCATTTGATCAGCATGGAGAGCTCGTCAGCACAACTGATCATGGAGACTCAAGGCTGAAAACAGGAAATTAAAATTCAAAAGTTCCTGGGCCTTTAACAGGGGAGCGGCTGTTTCCTGTGTACATGGCTGACATGCAGCGGAGTGGTCACAGCAGAGCACTGTAGGACACCTCCTTGAGGCCAATTCATTCAAATTACACAACGCAGTGTCTACACTATCCCTATGTCGGCCCGTGGATGTCGAATCAAGCACAACGCCTCTTGTGGAGGTGGGGGTACAGAAGTCGACTTCACAGGCCTCCTAGATTGGCAGAAGGGACTCGGTAGTGTAGACCTAAAGCGGCTTATGTCAACCTAACCTTGTAGTGTAGACCAAGCCTAAGTGCCCGACATCATAACTCCACCTCCACAAGAGACATAAGGCTTATGTTGGTGTAGTTAGGGCAACAGAGTGTCTGTCTCGACACTGCGACCCTTACATCTTGTCAATTTCACAGCAGGAGCCAAGAAAGAAAGCCCTGGCTCTCCTGGAGAGATAGGCAGCTGGATCAATCCCTTGGCCTACATCCGCAAATGTACTTGGGTGCCTAAGTACCATACTTAGGCTCCACTGCAATCTGAAAACTCCTGCTTGGCTGCCACCTAACCATGTAGGCACGTAAATTCACTCAGCACCTTAATTTTCAGAGTAAAATTCCCTAGCTGCATTGGTTTCTGCATGTGGGCATGCACACTGCTGCCTCACTCTAGGCATTTGGGTGCGGTGCCTATCTCCTGCCTAACCCCCAGCATGATCCATGAACTGTGGGAAGATAGATGGACAAAGTCTGTTTTACTTGTGGGGCCCAATCCAGGGAGACATGCCTTCTGGATTGGGTCCCATTCAAAGTCTGGCATTTGATAGTATCCACCTTATAACTTTTAGCCCAGTGGGTAGAGCTCTCATCTGGGATGTGGTAAACCCACATTCAGTTTCCCTCTCAGGCAAAAAGAGAGAGAGAATATGAACAGGGATCTCCCACTTGTCAGGAGAGTAAACTGGCCACTGAGCTATGGGATAGTGTGATATGGGCCTTTCTGTTGAAGCTGTTCCACTGGAAATAAATAAATGTACATGTTGTTGGGCCAGAGAGAGAGAACAAGCATGAGAATTACTCTATAGTCTAATGGTTAGAGCACCAATCTTGAATGTAGGAGACCCAGGGGCTAGTGCCCCTGCTCTAATGACTAATTATTTATCCACACTGGAACAGCTTCAACAGGAGAGTTTGAGGGAGCTCCACATAACACTATGCCATTACTTAGTGTTTAGAGAGCTCTCCTGAGAGGTGGGAGACCCCTATTCATAAGCCTATCTCCCCCTTAGGCAGAAGGGAGAATTGAACCTGGCTTGTAGATTGCAAGCAGACAGACATCCCTGTGCAGCCTGGATTTAGGTGAGAGGGGCAGGGCTTAGCAAACACCCCCTTGGTTGGCATCTCCCATTGGTTATCTTAAGCAGCGCTGGCTTTTGTGGTGCCTGTCTCTCCACATTCATTTTATAGAGCGCCTAGGTGCTTAAATCAGGCGTTGCGGATCCCAATGTTATTCCTGTGATTTTCTAGGATCCTATTTATCTTTCTTTCAGTATTGCTTCATCAAAGGAGTTCTTTAATGAACCTGGTTTGCTTTTCTGTAAAAGTAATGTATTTCTAATTGGTGAAAACATTGTCTTTCTTAGGGCTGATTTAAGGAACCAATAGCTATAGAAGGTAGTCAGGAGTTTGCCACGGGGTGGGATGCAGTGGGGTGGGAATGTTCCTTCAGTAGACTTGGTTTCTGTGAAGCATAAGTCATATTTTAGTAATACTATGCAGTGAACATCCAAAGTAAATGTTCGGATTAATTGGAAAGGAGTCATTCTCACTTCAGTCATGATACAACATAAATCACCCCTAAGTGATTTCAGTATGTTAAGCTGCATATCACATTCAAAAGTCTTTTTGCATATTTAAGTTCCTTTTTCTCAATCATTTGATGTTTGAAGGTAACTTAATGTGTGAAAAGATTTAGAATGGTTTTTATTTCCTTTATTGAATTAGCTGGCTATTACGTTTCAGAGGTCTTGATCCTTTAGTGAAGTTAGTGGGGCTCTGCACTAATACAAGGCGAGGCCCTGCATGATTCTCCATGTAGCATTGTTCCTAAAAAAGTGGCCATGAAAGCCATATTTCCAACAACTTTTGTTGGATCAGGCCCCTGCATCATAACCTGGTGTTCTCTAATTCTGAACATTTAAGTGGTCTGATTCAAACTCCACCTAGACTGCTATGCCATACCCTTCAAATTGATTTGAATGATGATTGTCCATAGATTTAAAATGATGTGTCAGATCTGACCTTGATGCCATGATAATTTGAACATTTTTACAATTCTTCTTTGAGATGGGGTGGATAAACCCCATACTGGAAATACAAGGGTGCAGGAACAACTCGGCCCCTGGAAGACCTGCCTCAACAGGCCTGCTGGGCATGCTCTAGTAGGAGGAGGAGTTTATGCACATCAGGGTGGAGAGAGACAGACCAGCACTCGCTGCTCTGGAGGGGTTACACCAGGAAAGTATCTCCAGGAGGAGGAGTGCTGCATGAAGCTGGGACTCTCAAACCTGAGGAGAGGCAGAGTGGTAGGAAGAGACCTAGAAGACTGTGTAAGCTGGACCTCAGGTAGTAGATGCCTTCCTTATGGCACCCAAGAGAGCTGCTGGGTCAGAATCCTGTGGAATGGGAGGGCCTGGGTTCCTCCACCCCCTACTGCTAGGTGGGGCTGCAGCCACAGACTCTTACCACTAGGCAGAATTGCCGCCATAGACTCTTACCACTAGCTGGGGCCCTCATCCCCCTACTCTCAACTGGTGGAGAATGCAAGCATGACAGATGAGTCCTGCTGAAGTATGTAAGAAAGGCACACAGAGAAGTGTGTGGGGAAGGGGGTGGATAGGAAGCAACATATATGTGGAGAAGCCGCTAAAGTAGAGGGCAACAGGCAACCCAGCTACAGCAAAAGCAGAGTCAATTACTGCAACAGTTGACCACACAACACACGCAATAAGCAGCTCAACAGCAGCAGCAGTTCATTCAAGAGCTGACCACCCAACACCAAGAACAGCAACATCAACTGGTCCAGCAGATGGCAATACTCTCCCAGGATAGCAGTGAAGCTGATGAAGATGGGCCCAGAGGATGACCCTGAAGCCTTTTTGGTGACATTTGATCATATGGCCACTGTGGTAGCCTGGACATCAGATCATTGGGCCATGCTCTTGGCCCCATAACGTATGGCCAATCAGGCAGCCTGCAGGGTGCTAGACCACGTGGATGCCTGAGTCTACCATTAGGTAAAGATGGTCATTTTAGATTACTTCGATATATCCCGAGATGTACCACCTGTACTTCTGGAGAGACAGATATCTGCTGGGGGCCTGCCCTCCAGTAGTGTACCAGCACCTCAAGGATTATTGCTGGTGCTGGCTAAACCCAGACAGGTGAACTGGAGTGCAGGTGGCAGAGGATATTGTACTTGAGCAATCTGTCCAGGTTCTCCCAGCTGGGGGATAAGAATGGGTACAGAGACATGGAACAGGCATTCTGTTAGAAGTGATGTGCCCTACAGAAAACTACCTGGCAGTTGAAGGGGCACCCCCTCAAGCCCCCAAAGATGGGGCCTCTGAGACTAGGCTATTGCTGAATGTGGATGGTTGAGTGTGGCAGAGGGAACAGGCCACAGGAGACTGTCGGATGGTGCGAGGCCTGTGTCCCTTCTATGGCAAAGCCTAGGAGGCTGAGCAAGGACCTCCCAGGACATAGAAGCCTAGGAAGCCAGGTCGCGTGGAAGCCAAGGCTTCTCTGTCTGTGATACCCTTAAGGAGGGGGCAGATGGTGGCCCACTGGCAGGCAGTTGCATCAAGTGTGGAGAGCACAGGCATTTTTCATGCAACTGCCCCTTTATGGATTGTAACTACAGGCAAACCTGGACAGCCACCCTTAGAGCCTGCAAACAGGGACCAGCTAAGAAGATAGTCCCAGTGAGGGCCTATGGGTACAGAATGATGGGATAAATAGATTCAGGATGCAGCAGACACCAACTGACACCTGACACAATCTTCTCGCAGCGCATACATAAGAATGGCCATAATGGATCAGACCAATGGTCCATCTAGCTCAGTATCCTGTCTTCCAACAGTCGCCAATGCATGAAGACATGTGCCCATACTTCATGAAGGAAATACTGCTGACAGTGGGGAACCACACTGAGACTCTACATGTGGGGTGGTAGGCTCTCTTGCCTACCCAGTGGCCCAAGACTGTGACTGAAAGTTCTTTGGTGAAGTCTTGCAGGTGCAAGAGAAGGACTTGCCTGTAGGGGATGACCATGCCTCCAAGGCCAGGAAAGAGGCTGGGTCCGTGGAGCTGGCTGACACACGAGTGAGAAAAGACCCAGGGGAGGTGTCGGCAACCAAGTCATGGGCCATCTGGTCTAGTGGTTGAGGCAAGAGTCTGGCCTACCTGTTAGATTTGAATCTAGATGGGAGCAGATCCAAGAGCAAAGTCAAGGGACATAGCTGGGCGTCAGAGACCGATGCCTAAGATGACGGGTTAACTTCAGTTGCAGTCAGAAGGTGTAGCAGAGGGTTGGAGCTGGGAGTCAGAAATCAAAGGCTGAAGTTACAGTCAGAAGGTGGAACTAAGGGTCTGAGCCAGGTGTCAGAGGTTAGGAAGGAACTGGGGGCTAGAGCAGGAGCAGATATAGTCTGAGGCATGAGCAAGGCTAGAGACAGTGGAAGCAGGGACAGGACCAAGTGCAGCTGCAGGCCAAGAATGCGTTGAGCAACTGGACAACTGCTGCTACTGAGACTAAGTATCAGCCTGCAGATTTCTGCAGCCTGGCACAGTCAATCAGACAGCTTCTATTAGGGCCAGCTGCTCTCACTGGGTTGCTAAGAGACTGGCTCTGCTGCAGGCTGTCCTCTGACAGTGGGGACTTCACAACATGCAGAAGGGCCTTGAAGGGACCAGTGAGCTCAAGACCACCAAACAGGGTCATCTTGGGGGAACAAAAGGGAGATTCCACCTTGTGCTGGGCATACAAATAGAAAACAGCTTTCAACAGGAAGTAATTGACTGAGAGATAGCACCAGGCCACACTTTGAGTTGAGAGAGGAACGACTTTACTGGTTGGTGAAGTTTGGGACCAACTCCTGTATCCTGCCCCTTTTGGAGGGAGTTATTTTGACTTCTGCACTTGGTACCATGTGCTGGACATCTGGGAAGGGAGAAAACCCTTGAGAGGATTACTGCCGGTTCTGTTGGCTGGGCATTTGCAAATGGGGGAGGGAATAATGCATGTCCTGCCTGGAGAGTCAGTTGGCAAGAACCAAGAGCACCACAAGGGACCCCCTGATAACAATGCCAGTAATAGACTACCCCTTTGAGAGAATCAACATGGATTTGATAGGACTGCTAGAGAAGAGCACGAATGGACACCAACACATACTGGTAATTGTGGCTTATTCAATGCAGTACCCCGAGGCTGCTTCTCTTTGCTCAACCAACATGGTGACATGAGCAATGGAACTCATGAAGGTCTTTGCAAGGGTGGGGAGCCCCAAGGAAATAATATCAGATATGAGGATTAACTTCATGATGAAGAACTCGTGTGAACTACTGAATATTGAAACTCTGAGAACAACTGTTTACCACCCCAAATGGATGGGCTAGTCAAACAATTCAATGGGACCCTGAAGGGGATGCTGAGAAAGTTTGTGTCTGAAGACCCTCGCCACAGAGATTGCTTGTTCACACCTCTCCTATTTACAGTGCATGAGATTCCCCAGACCTCAAAGGGGTTCTCATCCTTTGAGTTGTTATATAGGAGACTATGCTGGGGAATCATAGACCTAGTTCAGGAAACCTGGGAGAAGCAAGAGCCCAAAGGTACTGGGGTAATAGAGTATGTTCTCCAGCTACAAAAGAAGCTGAAGACACTAAGGGATTTTGCAAAGGAAAATCTCTGAAAGGCCCCAGACTGTCAAGAGCAAGCCTATAAGAGGGACACCAACCCATGTAAATTCCAACCTGGTGACAGGCTATTGCTGTTATTGCCAACTCAGAGTCAAAGTTAATGGCTGGTAGGCAAGGGCCTTTTGAGATAGTAAGAGCAATAGATTATGAGATATAGCAACTGGGAAAGAAGAAGAGATCCAGATTCACCACATAAACCTTCTGGTGGCCTGGTGAAACTGTAAGAGCTTATTCATAACATCCTTCCCCCATCAATCCAGAGCTGGGCCCCCAAGCTCTGTTACCCAAGGACCCAGACACTATTTCCTTTGGAGAAGGGTTCCAGCCATCTCAATGGACTCAGATGTTGCACGTGGTCAGGTCTTTCCCTTCCATATTCTCATCATGGCCCAGACAAACAGGCTGATTTGTCACCACATCATGATGGAGCCCGGATGGAAGGTCCAGAAGAGCCTACATCTCCTACTCAGAAAGATGTGGGACGTTGTATATCAGGAGCTGCAGGTGATGTTGAACCTCAGTGAGGTAGAGGAGTTTCACAGCAGGTGGCAGAGCCCTATTCTCTTAGTGCTCATGGTGGTTAGGATGTCTGTTTTAAATCAACTTTAGGAAAATGAATGCAATATCTATGTTTGATGTGTATCCTATATCATGAGTGGATGAGTTGTTGGAGTGATTAGATGATGCAAAGTATATCTCAACCTTAGATCTGACTGAGGGTTACTAGCAGATCTCCTTAACAAAGGGATCTCAAGGAAAAATGCAGCCTTTGCAACACCTTTTGACCTGAACCAGTTCAAGACCATGCCCTTTGGCCTTCATGGGGCTGCAGCTGCCTGCAATGGCTGATGAACACGGGCCTGCAATCACACAGCCAGTATGTGACAGCCTATATGGTTGTTTACAGTTATAATTGGGAGAAACATTGCAAGCATATCTTGGTGGTCCTATGGGCCCTTGAAGAAACCAACCACATGGTGAACCTGTCTAAGTGCTGGTTGGGGTTTCATGAGGTAACATAACTTGGATATACCATCAGACGAGACAAAGTTAGGCCTCTAATTGGAAATGTCCAGGCCTTGACTGATTTCCCTGTCAACGAAGAAACAAGTTAGATGATGTTTGTGTCTGGCAGGCTACTATGACGATTCATACCCAGCTTTGCTATAACACCCCTCACAGAATTAGGCCAAGTCTACACTACACACTTACTTTGGTATAACTATGTCGCTCATGGGTGTGAAAAATCCACACCCCGGAGCGACATAGTTATACCAACCGTAACCCCCATGTAAATGCTTTTCCCGCCGACATAGCTACCGCCTCGCACAGAGGTGGAGTTGTTAAGCTGACGGGAGAGCTTTCTCTTGTCGGCTTAGAGCATCTTCACCAGAAGCACTACAGCAGTGCAGTTGCATCAGTGCAGCTGTGCCAATGCAAGTTTGTAGTGTAAACCTGCCCTGAGTGAAGAACACTCGCCCCAAGAAGGTTGCCTGGTCCATGGTATGTGACAAAGCCATCAGGACCTTGAAAGACCATCTGAGCAAAGAACCGGTCCTCTTCTACCCTCACATGACAGCTCATACTCCACACAGATGCTTCAGACATAGGGCTAGGGTCCAGGCTGTTCCAAGACTTTAATGGGGGAGAGCATCCAATACTCTGTATCAGCTAGCAATTGTTTCTCCATGGAAGGTCTGCTCAACTATAGAGGAAGAGGCCTTGGCAGCAAACTGGGCCATAGAAGTATTGCAATATTATCTACTGGGAAATCCTTTCCATTTGATAATTGACCACGTATACCTCTGCTGGCTAAGTTCCATGAAAGATACCAACCCCTAGATAATGAAGTAGTATTTGGCCTTACAACCCTTCTAGGTGGCCCGCAGGCAGGGAAACAAATACCAGAACACAGATTTCTTTTTCCAGGACGGTGGACTGTGAGGCTTGGACTTGGGCACCCCAACACCAAATGTAAGGGGTGTGTGTGATGAGGTGGATAAATCCCACACTGGAGAGATAATTCAGGAAAAACTCTAGGCCTGGGAAGCCTGCTGGACAAGCTCCACTTGGAAGAGGGGATTAAAAAGGAGTCTCTTCAGCACAGCAGGGTGGCAGGCAGAGATAGACAGATATGCATTCGCGGCCACAGAGGGGTAACGCCAGGAGAGTATCCTCAGGAGGAGAAATGCAGCCTATAGAGTCCTGTGGGCTAGATTGCAAGGGAGAACTGTGAGCCATGTCATGCACCGAGGAGGAAAGAGCAATAGGAAGAGACCCAGGGAAGGATGTTAGCTGGACCACAGCTAACAAGAGGGCCCCTGGGTCTGAACCTGGCAGAGTGGGGGGCCTGGGTTCCCCTACCAGGAGACGGGACTGCTGTCATAAACTCTAACAGCTAAGTGGGGGCCTCCTCCCGCTCACACTCTTCTTCAGATGGGTGCCTTCCCTTATAGAAAAGAATGTATGCCATATACATTATAAGTAATGTTTTTATATACAGTAGAACCTCAGAGTTACGAACATTTCGGGAATGGAGGTTATTCGCAACTCTGAAATGTTCCATAACTCCGAACAAAACGTTACGGTTGTTATTTCAAAAGTTTACAACTGAACATTGACTTAATACAGCTTATTATACAGAAGAAAAATTCTGCTTTCCCTTTATTTTTTTAGTAGTTTACATTTAACACAGTCCTGTACTGTTTGGGTGGGGGGCGGTTGGTCTCTGCTGCTGCCTGATTGTGTACTTCCGGTTCCAAATGAAGTGTGTGGTTGACTGGTCAGTTTGTAACTCTGGTGTTCGTAACTCTGAGGTTCTACTGTATTATGAATATGTAAATAATACACACACAGAGTGAGTGCCATTTAGAAACTCAGTTTTCACTGTTCCAGGTTTCTGTGACAACTGTGGTATCTTTCTATATTTAGAATAGGAGATACTACTTTCACCATGGAGCCCTAAATACTGATTTTAATGACTTCTATTCCACATGTGTGTGCACTCCCTGTGACCCAAACTGTCTGCCATTTAAAAAAAGCAAATTTACTCATAGGTAGCAGGCAGAGCTCTCTATGATACGGCTGTTATTTCCTTCTATTTACATTAGAAAATAACAATGATAGTAAATGAGGATAACAGATGACATTTTAAAAGTGGAAGGTTGGAGATGTGGTGAGTGGGAGCCGAATTAAATATACTCCCACACAAGCAGCAGCAGCGCAGAAGAGGCAGCCAGCCACTGCAGAGGGTCAAGATTTGGAACTGAGCTGTCTGCACCTCTGCCAAGCCATGGACAAAAGGGAATAGGTAGGATTCTTGCTCCTGCAGTGCTTAGAGAGGAAGCCAGGAGAATGAGAAGAGCATCTGAGCTGCCACTAACTGAGAACAGTGTGCAGGGAAGCCTATGGCCTGGGAGCAGCCCAAACTGTCTGTCTGTCTGTCTGTCAGGATTCTACCCAGAGTAGACAAACTATCTAGAGGAGTGGAGCCGTGGGGGGTGGGGAGTCCCAGCTCTAGCTAGAGTGTGAATTACAGCTGAATATCACCTTAAATCCCACTTTAAAAATTTTTTACCTGTTATATAGATCTCTTAGGATCCAGATCTCTAACAAGTTTTATGTGGATGGACAAGGGTGTTTTTAAGAGCCATTCATTACCAATGAAAAGTAGGCCTGCCATGGAAAAAATTAAACCAGATTGAAAATTCAAAGCCTTCTTACTAAAATAATTCCGAAGATAAACCAATCAAAGCTGCATGGAAAATTGTGATGGGAGTGTACTACCTTTGAAAGGCTGGCCAGGAGCTGCAATCAGAATCACCTGCATATAAGTAATGAGGTTCCCTGCCCCCTCTCCCCCGAGGGCTGACCTGTTTAAAACTGGAAGAGGAGGCAAGGGAAAGTGTAGTATGGAGACTAGAAGATGCATACCTGGCAAGGGATTGTGATAGCTAGCCTAGCTCTTAGAGAGAGACTTTTTTTAAGTAGCCCAATCCTGGGCTCACAGGTAAGAGCCTTTAAACTGTTGTTCAGGTGCTCCTTTCAGAGGGCTTATTTAAAGGGAGATATGCTTATGTTAATTAGAATATTTGTTTGGCTTCTCCTTGCCTCAGCTGTTAAAATGAATCCATTGCTGCCCCACTGAAGGGGAAACTGAGGCAGGCCTCAGCAGATCCATGTTTTGCCAGACAGTGGTGCAACAGAGCAAGCATAAAAACTGAGGGGAAATTTCACAGCAATTGGACACTTACTTTTAAAGAAAGACAAGAATTCATGGTCTATTTTAAACCCATTTTATAATGCAACTCTAACTATGCAGTCGCTACAAACTGTGTCCATAATGTTATATTTGTTTAGACTCATTTGTACTGAGACTTCTCAAAATCACACCCACTGTGAAAGGACGGGTGGGCGCGCCCACCCTGAGCCCAAAGCTATTAACCTTAGGGTACGTCTACACTACGGGATTACTCCGAAACTGATTGTATAAATTCGATTGTACGCGGCCACAGTAAGCGGATTAATTCGGCGGTGCGCGTCCATGTACTAAGACTAGCGTCCAATTCCAGAGCGTTGCACTGTGGGTAGCTATCCCATAGTTCCCGCAGTTCCCCCCGCCCATTGGAATTCTGGGTCGAGATCCCAATGCCTGATGGGACAAAAAATATTGTCACGGGCGGTTCTGGGAACATCCTCCCCGTACCTCCATGAAAACAACGGCAGACAACCATTTCGCGCCTTTTTTCCTTGGTGAACTGTGCAGACGCCATACCTCGGCAAGCATGGAGCCCGCTCAGCTAAAGACAGCAGTCATGAACATTGTTAACACCTCGCGCATGATCGTGCAGTTTATGCTGAACCAGGACCAGAAAAGCCAGGCGAGGAGGAGGCGGCTACGGCAGCGCGGCGACGAGAGTGATGAGGACATGGACACAGAATTGTCTCGCGCCACGGGCCCCGGCGCTTTGGAGATCATGTTGTTAATGGGGCAGCTTCTCGCTGTGGAACGCCGATTCTGGGCCCNAGCCCTGTGGAAGCTTGCAACACCGGACAGCTACCGGTCAGTCGGTAATCAGTTTGGAGTGGGAAAATCTACCGTGGGGGCTGCTGTGATGCAAGTAGCCAAAGCAATCGCTGAGCTGCTGCTACCAAAGGTTGTGACTCTGGGAAATGTGCAGCTCATAGTGGATGGCTTTGCTGCAATGGGATTCCCTAACTGTGGTGGGGCGATAGATGGAACCCATATCCCGATCTTGGCACCGGAGCACCAGGGCAGCCAGTACATAAACCGCAAGGGGTACTTTTCAATGGTGCTGCAAGCAACGGTGGATCACAGGGGACGTTTCACCAACATCAACGTGGGATGGCTGGGAAGGGTTCATGACGCTCGCGTCTTCAGGAACACTAGTCTGTTTAAACGGCTGCAGCAAGGCATTTACTTCCCAGACCGGAAAATAACCGTTGGGGATGTTGAGATACCTATAGTTATCCTTGGGGACCCAGCCTACCCCTTAATGCCATGGCTCATGAAGCCATACACAGGCAGCCTGGACAGTAGTCAGGAGCTGTTCAACTACAGGCTGAGCAAGTGCAGAATGGTGGTAGAATGTGCCTTTGGACGTTTAAAAGGTCGCTGGCACTCGTTACTGACTCGCTCGGACCTCAGCCAAACCAACATTCCCATTGCTATTGCTGCTTGCTGTGTGCTCCACAATCTCTGTGAGAGCAAGGGGGAGACCTTTATGGCGGGGTGGGAGGCTGAGGCAAACCGCCTGGCTGCTGATTACGCGCAGCCAGACACCAGGACGATTAGAAGAGCACACCGGGAAGCGGTGCGCATCAGAGACGCTTTGAAAATAAGTTTCAGGGCTGGCCAGGCTCCTGTGTGAAAGTTCTGTTTGTTTGTCCCTAATGAAAACCCACCCCCTTGATTCACTCATTCCCTGTAAGCAACCCACCCTCCCCCCTTCGATCCCAGTTTGCTTTGAAAAAAATAAAGTCAGTATCGTTTACAACTCAAGAATTTTTTATTAACGGGTGGTAATAAACGTAGGGAGAGAAATAACCAGGTAGTCCGGGTGGGGTTTGGGAGGAGGGTAGGAGTGAAGGAACAGGGCAGGAAAAACATTCAAAATAATGACAGCCTTTTGCTTGGGCTCTCGACTGGGGTGGAGTGGCAGGGTGCACGGAGCCTCCCCCCCCGCGTTCTTACACGTCGGGGTGAGGAAGCTACGGGACTTGGGGAGGGGGGAGGGCGGTTATAGAGGGGCTGCAGCGGCACTCGGTGATCCTGCAGCTGCCGTTCCTGGAGCTCCACCAGACGCCGGAGCATGTCTGTCTGCTCACGCAGCAGCCCCAGCGTTGCATCCCGCCACTTCTCGTCTCTAGCGTCCCTCCTCTCCTCACGTTGGTCCCTCATGTCCTCCTGTTGGTCCCTCTTGTCCTCACGGTCACTATCCTCTTTCCTGAACTTTGAGATAGTGTCCTTCCAGTCATTGAAATTAGCTCTCTCATCGCGGGTCGATTGCATTATTTCTGAGAACATGTCGTCTCGCGTGCGTCTCTTTCGCCGCCTTATCTGCGAGAGCCTTCGGGCCGGGGGCGGGAGGATTGAAAAATTTGCAGCTGCAGGAGGAGGGAAAAAAAGGGAGAGAAGTATGTAAAAAGATACATTTTATAGAACAATGCTTATACTCTTTCACGGTGAACACTTTTCACATTACATAGCAATGTACAAGGTCGCATTTTGCATCTTATATTGAGTGCCCGCGGCTTTGGTGTTAGAGATCACAGCAGACGCAGGGCCGGGCAACAGAATTCGGCTTGTATGCAGCCATGGTAAGCCATTGTCCTGCGGCTTCTGCATTAAATCAGCGCCCTCCTTTCCCATAGCAAGCAAAGCCCTTTACGTGCTGCGGTTTTCCTGTTACCGTGCAGCACCAGAAAACAAAATCCCCCCCCCCCCATTCGATTCTGTGGGATGATCGCTTGACCCCTCTCCCCACCACATGGCTGGAATCATGGAAGATCCATGCAGATAACAAACTAACCCCCCCATCCACTTCTGTGGGATGATCGCTTTACCCCTCCCCCCACCGCGTGTCTGGTATCAGGGAAGACCCCTGCTAGCCAAACGCGAAAACCTCAGCGACATTGTCCACCCACTCCCCCCCGCCCGCTTGGCTAACTGCAGGGAAGGATTTCTTTTCAGCTACAGGCAAACAGCCCAGTAGGAACGGGGCCACCTCTGTCCCCTTAATTACATTCCCATATTTCAACCAGGTTACCCTGAACGATATCACTCTCCTGAGGATAACACAGCAAGATAAAGAACGGATGTTGCTTGAATGCCAGCAAACACCGGGACCATACGCTGCCAAGCTTTGTCAAGCAATGATACCGGATTACTTGCTGCTAGCATGGCGCGGTCAAGTGTCCTACCATGGAGGACGGAATAAGGCTGCCCTGCCCAGAAACCTTCTGGAAAAGCTTTTGGAGTACCTCCAGGAGAGTTTCATGGAGATGTCCCTGGAGGATTTCAACTCCATCCCCAGACACGTTAACAGACTTTTCCAGTAGCTGTACTGGCCGCGAATGCATCCCAAGTCCCCAGGGCAAATTAATCATTAAACAAATACTTGTTTTAAACCATGTTTGATATATTTGAAAAGGTACACTCACCAGAGGTCCCTTCCAGGGGGTCTGCGATGCCGCCTTGGGAGGGTTCGGAGGGCACTTCGGTCAGGGTCAGAAACAGCTCCTGGCTGTCGGGGAGAATGGAGTGCTGTGTGCTCTCCACAAGTTCGTCCTCCTCCTCCTCCTCCTCTTCCCCGTCCGCAGATTCGTCATTCAACGATGAGATTAACCCCTCCTCGGAGTCCACGGTCAGGGGTGGGGTAGTGGTGGCGGCCCCCCCGAGAATTGCATGCAGCTCCTCGTAGAAGCGGCATGTCTGCGGCTCTGCCCCGGACCGTCCGTTTGCCTCCTTGGTTTTCTGATAGGCCTGTCGGAGCTCCTTCACCTTAATACGGCACTGATAGGAGTCCCGATTGTGGCCTCTCTCCATCATGCCCTTGGAGATCTTGTCGAAAATTTTTGCATTCCGTCTCTTGGAACGCAGTTCTGCGAGCACGGAATCCTCTCCCCATATAGCGATCAGATCCAGTATCTCGCGTGTGGTCCATGCTGGTGCTCGTTTGCGGTTCTCGGACTGCATGGCTACCTGTGCTGTTCAGCTCTGTGTGGTCACCTGTGCTCACCAGGCTGGGCAGACAGGAAATGAAATTCAAAAGTTCGCGGGGCTTTTCCTGTCCAACTGCCCAGAGCATCCGAGTTTCGATTGCTGTCCAGAGCGGTCACAATGGTGCACTGTGGGATAGCTCCCGGAGGCCAATACCTTCGAATTCCGTCCACACTAACCCTAATTCGAACCGGCAATGTCGATTTCAGCGCTACTCCCCTCGTCGGAGAGGAGTACAGAAACCGATTTTAAGAGCACTTTAAATCGAATTAAATGGCCTCGTTGTGTGGACGGGTACAAGGTTAATTCGCTATAACGCTGCTAAATTCGAACTAAAATCGTAGTGTAGACCAGGCCTTAGAAAACAAAACATGCATGAACTTTATATTGACACAGCTATTCAATCAGGAGCAAATTCTGTTAAATGTCTGAGGAGTTGGTGTGTGTATGTTTTGTCTATTCTAAGCCACAGCTACAAAGAAAAATATCAGGTTGGTAAATGAGATGCATTACCAAAGAAAGAAGTAGGTTCAAAGTATGTCTAGGAGTCATTTATCATAATATGGAGCATAAATTAATAAATGTATGCTTCTAAAAAGCAATAAAACTTCTAATTCAATTTTATTTAAATAATAGTTAAATTGCTGCCCCAGTCAACCTCTCACTGTGATATGTGCAGTCTACTAAGATAAAAAGTCTACAAAAGAGGATAAATAAGTTTCTTTTCACTAAATATGTATATGCTATTTGTATCAAGAAAAAAACCTCTTTATTAGTTAATGCATAACCCTTAGCTACAGAGTGTAAAGGTGCAAAGATTTACCATTCAAGTTCAACACAAAGTGGAATGTCTGAAGTCAGCTCACTAGCCACCTACAAGACAGCATGGAACACGTTATTTTTAGAGAAAATGGACTTTTAAGTGCATCATACAGTTGTGAGGATAGATTCAGTAAACCTTTGTGGGATTTTTTTCCCATAGAAATATCTACTGATGCCTGTATGCCTTTCCAGATCTCTTGTATATTACTTGAAATGTCAAGACAATACCTCAAGAGAACACTCCAATTTGTTAAATTGATATTTTTAAAATGGTATCAATGCTCATTCTGTGTAGTAAGTGCTGTTACATAATGCCCAGAAATGCCCCTTTTAGTGGCTGTACTTCCCAAAAGAGGGAGGATAATGTAAGAAGGGGGATAGTATTGTTAAGATTAAGATTTTTGTCATGAGTATTTTTGGTAAAAGTCACGGAAAGGTTGCAGGCAATAAACAAAAATTCATGGAAGCCTCCGACTTTTACTAAAAATACCCTGGGGGGAGCTACCAGTTGGAGCCCTGCCAGCGGCTGACCACCGACTCCTGCTTCGGCCCGGGGGCACCTGCTTCGGCCCGGGGGCCGACTCAGGCTGGCCATGGTGCCTGCTCCTGCTCTGGCCCTAGGAGCTGTTGCTCCTGTGTCAGGGTCTGAGCGCCAGCCCCCGCCCCGGAGGCTGCTCCTCCTGCTCCAACGGCCCTGGGGGCTGACCGCTGGCTGCTGCTCTGGCCCCGCCACCGCTCCTAGGTGCGGATTGACAGCTGCTCCAGCCCTGCCACTGCAGTAGGCTGAGTCAGCCGTTAAAGTCACGGACTCTGTGACAGAATCGTATCCTTAAATATTGTTAATGGACTCGACTGGGACTCAAAGTTCAATTCTGGGTTCTGCTACAGACTTCCTGTGTCACCTTAGGCAAGTCACGTAGCTTCTCTGTGCCGCAGTTCTCCATCTGTGTAGTGGGGATAATACTTCCCTACCTCACAGGCAGTGGTGCTGGAACAGTTTTTGGAATGGGGGTGCTGAGCTGCACCCCTCTTACCCCTTTCCACGCCCCTCAATGCCCCCGGGGCTGGGAGCAGGGCCGTGACTCCAGGAGGAGGGGATGCGGACAGGAGTAAGGTGGCTGTGATCCCGCATGCGGGGCTGGTGGCCAAGCGGGACCCCGGGGCCGGCAGCGGAGCCCCCAGGGCCGGCAGCACCCCCCGTACCTCTACTTCCCATGCCTATGCTAGTATTTCTAGCTGTATGGTTCCCTACCTACGCTGTGAATTCCACAGTAAATCAGACTGTCTACACAGGCCTTCTTTGCTTTCTCCTCAGAGGCTGTGAACACTGTCAATGTCCGTACCTATAAGCTACCCAACAGCCCTTCCTAAGTAAGCACGTTTATTCTTAGTGTATTTTTAAATACAATAAAGGAACCTAAATACATGCTATTAAACTTACCAGAGATCACCCCCCACTCCAACAACGATGATCAGTCCTTCAAAGTCCACCAAGGGGGTTTTCTGTGGTCATAAATTCATAACAGCTGTTAGCTCAGATCCAGCACTGCCTGGAATCATTCATTCTTTCCTTTGTATGGTTTTGGCTTTTGATCTTGTCCTCATGTAACAGGTAATCAGCAGACTAAGGTCACCTCCTGAAGGTGAAGCTTCAAAAGGCTGAGTTCTTGCATAACCAGAGGAGGTACACTTGCATAGACCTCCCCATAGAGATTTCCTGGGAAATCTCCTTCTCTTGTTTGCCTCGAAAATTCATTCTTGTCTCACACATTATTTAAAATAGTCATCTGAAGCACATAACATTGGCCATGTCCTCCCCCCACAGAGAAGTTCTATACAATCCACAGTAATACATAAACTTTGCATTTATAATACAGTGGACTTCAAAGCTATTTAAATTTATTTCAGTAAGATTGCCCAAAGATATTACAGGAAACTGCCATACGTGTCACTATAAGTACCCAAAACAGACAGATCCCTTTGTGACTCTGGAAAAGCCACTTAATTTCTCTGCTCCTCCTGCGAGCTTGGGTTGTGTGAGTGCTTGAGAGGCACTCAGATTATTATTGTGATGGGGGTGATATAAATAGATAGCATAATACAAACATCATTCTGAAATTATGATACCACAAACTACAACTCAAAAAAAACAAAAAAGGCACTTCAAAAATACCATGCCGCTGCATTTTCACTTCCACAAAATGAGCACATATTTATGTAAGTCTTGCTTTTACTGCTAAATTATGAATTTCATGTTTTCTGAATAAATTGCTGTGGGTGGGTGGTTTTTTTTATAACTTTAAGCAACCCAGGGTGGAGTTGCACAAGGGCTTTGTTTGCCCTGGAGTCTGTAGCTCTTGGGAAATGTGGTATCAGAGCTAGAGCTTCAGCTCAGATATTTCATGTTTTTATAATGAGTGATAATCTTCTGTTATATACACACACAGCCCCCCAAAAAACTTTCCAGCAGGAATGTGTTACTATCTGAAGTAATCCCTACTACTGAATCTAATAGCTCCTCTCTCCAACGATTCCAGTCAGTCATACTGAAGTGGAGAATATTTCCATGTATACAGTCCAGGAAACTGCAACTCCAAGAGGATCCTACACCAGCAGTCTCATGAGAAGGCTCTTGAGTCTGTTGGAACAGCTGCTGCCACATGGGGAAGAGCAGGCTCCAAGGGTTGTCTCTTTGAGGAAAAAGGTGGGGAAACACTACTATGGGGTGCTCAGATGCTGCAGTGATAGTGGCCATATAAGTAGCTAGATAACTATAGAGAAGCAGCAGCTTACACGGGGTGGGGAGGCAGAAGACCAGCTGGAAAAACTGTTGCATCCCTGTCCTCAGGGCCAGTTTATTGAAGGTGTTCTCTTGCTCAATGTTCAGCTGCTATCCTTCCACCTTCCTTTTGGCCCCTGGCCATAGAAGCGGCACCCCTGGGAGGATATCTATACTTCCAGGAGGAGTAGCAGACAATAGCTCTTTTATCAACCAACAGTCTAAGTGGTGAAAAAACAGGGTGGAAGGAGGGCAGTGTTGTAGAGAGAGGAAGAGTCATCAGGGACTAGGTGAGAGATGAAACAAGGGGCAGAGCCCACCAGGTTTTGTGGGGTGAGAGTAAAAACATAGGGCGGCATGAGTTAATTAGGAGACCTTTCCAGTGGGTGAGAAAATAAATAGGGCATGAGCATGAGGCAATTCAGAGGTGTATAATGGGGAGGGATATTTTGCATTTGTGCTGGGAGTCCATCTGAATATTATGCCACCAGTTATGGGGGGGGCGGGGGAAGATGATACTTTGGGCCAGATTCTTATCTGGTATAAATCTCCATAGCTCAATTGACTTCAGTGCAGCAGCGCTGATATATGCTAGATGGGATCTGACTCAGACTTTAACTGGCTACTTTTCAACTGTAAAGTAAAACGTGAGCATATACATTCACCTGCTCCAGTACTTCTGAGCCACAGGGCACTTTCTTAAAAAAATACATCAGTATAGCATGCAGACATCATGGCTCATATTCTCACCCCCTGTTCCAGCCACTCTGTTCAGATGGCACACTGGTCAGATGCATATTTCCCTTGTGTTGGAGAACTGATGAGCTGAGATGTTGCCCAGATTAGGTTATAATATCCATTTTAGGATTGACTACAGCATCCATTACTGTCCTATTTAAATATGTATATGTGTTGGAGTTCACAGGGTGGTGGATGCTTTCAACCCTTTGGTGAAATTGTGTCCTTCCTTACATCCACGCAAACCAATTGAAGCGATTCTGTATTTGTAAAGTGTACACCAAAGGTCTACACTTAGATCTGTAATGCCAGGAGCATGGTCATCATTTTACAAGCTACAGTTATAGCCACATGTGTTTCACAATGTGTGTAGTCCATTACACTATTTGCAGATGACATTCTATATTTAAATTCCACGACCACATCTTTTAACTATCACATTAAAAGTTGATGCAGATTGAACTAAGATTACTCTGTCTTCACAATCTTTTTTTTTAGTTCCTTTGTGTAGACTAGATTACACAGCCTATTTACTCTTACAAGTTAGTTATTTAAAATGACAAATGCCTTCATCAATTACATGTTAACCAAAGTCATAAGGAAATTTTGAAATGTTTAGTGCTTAGGATATTTTTAAATCCCCAGAAGGCAATTTCATTTTCTTATGTTGAAGAAATAGTGATTATGAAAAATAATTAGATAGTAAGGATAATTTAGAAAAATTGTGGCTGATAATTTTCTTACTGTTCCACTATTTATACAGTGTGAATTGTTCACTTGCTCTCTTACTTTTGATAATTAAAAATTTATGTCTTTATTAATTATAAAAAAGCAGATTTTTTTCCTGAAACTAGCTAATTGTTTGTTATGGATTAAGAAATTATGCATTAATCAGATTCAAGACAACTATGGATTGGCATAAAGGAAATATAGAAAGGTAGCAATAACAGTCAATTAAGACAGTGTGCTGGAAGGCACTGAGTGCATATGGCATTTGGAACCAGGAACTAGGGCTCCAGATTGAGAACTTGACAATGTTGCTTTCTTAGTGGTTCATGGAACTCTTTCCTTAAATTTCAATCTGCATGAGATTGCACAATCCAAATTTAACTCTGAATTTTAGTTTTGAACAAGTGCAAAATCTCCAAGTGAAATTCAGTCAGAACTGATGAGTTCCACCTGCCTTTATGTAAAAATAATGATTTTTACATGGTGTTACCTCATAATCATGCAAAATTCATCAACTCAGGTTCACACAAAATTGGATCCATGTTTGGTTCTGCACCCGTGTGAGTTTCCAAATGGATTTAAGATGGAGTTCCATGTAGAGCACATTTCAGTAGTGTAATCTCAAAGTAATAGACATGAATCAGGGTGGCAAGGTCTGTCACTGAAAAAAATGGTTGCAACCTCCTGGCCAAACCGATTCCAAGAGGCTGTTTTGACCACTGTTAATTACCTAACCAGAACTCCAGATTGCAAGCCTTGGTGACAAATGACACACACATTTTATAAAAGTGAAAAATAAACTCTTTGCCACATTTCTAGCTGCTTTACCCAGCCTACTGGGGTTCTTAACCCTTTTTGGTCTAGACATTGCTCTTTTCTATGGAAGTATCAGAGGGGTAGCCGTGTTAGTCTGGATCTGTAAAAGCAGCAAAGAATCCTGTGGCACCTTATAGACTAACAGAGGTTTTGCAGCATGAGCTTTCGTGGGTGAATCCCCACTTAAGTGGGGATTCACCCACGAAAGCTCATGCTGCAAAACCTCTGTTAGTCTATAAGGTGCCACAGGATTCTTTGCTGCTTTTCTATGGAAGACATTCTAGGTGGAACCTTGGAATAATGTCAATAGTTCCGAATTTGGGGATATTATCTGCCCTTCCTACATTCAGGATAAACAATACCTAGGACGTCAGACCCATTGACAAAATGGTAAACTGTTTTGATATAGGGCATATATATACCAATTGTTGTTTAGGGAGATACATTGGCATCGTGCTTACTAAAATAACATTTATCATAATTTTTTGTCAAAGCTAAACAAAATTTCATATTTTCTGATACAGATGGTGGGGGAAATAAATCAGTGCTATAGGTTTCATTTCACTTTGCATCTTGAATCTTTTGCTTATGGAGATCTTCTCGTCAATAGTGACCACTCTCTCTCATTGATTACTTACTTATATTTAACCAAGTAAGACAGACTGACATTTTCTAAGAATTTAAAAACATATGTATTCTAAGATACAATTAAGATGTTTTATTGCTAAAAGAGAACAGTTACTTGTCAATGAACATCTCCCCTGGCTGACTTCAGCTATAGTCTGTCATGCTCAAAGCAAGCATTTATATTTTTTTTTCTCAGATTGGAGTACATATGATGCCACTGGCTGTTTTAAATTGATGACAAGGGCTTCAATTTGTGAAGTCTCCATCAGAGAAAGAATAGGAGAAACCCATCAGAAAAGACCCTGACATATGTGCTTCTCTAAATGGGCCTGATCTGAGGCTCTTTTGAAGTCAATGAAGAGACTCCCCCATTGTTTTCCATGGGCTTTGGGTCAGGGCTATTGTTTTCACTTCCTACAGTGGAGTCATCTTGATTCCTGAATGGATTTTGTAATTTCTTCCAAATTTGTCCATCTTGAATGTCCAACACTGCAGATAACTTTTTCTCATATGCATTATCTTTATTCCCCCCCCCCCCTCACACACACACACATACTTTCTGGTTAATAACCCTTACCCTGCAGAATATCCTGCTTAGTCTCACACTGGAATAATTCAATAGATTTGTGCACAAATGCCAGACAGTGGGATGTCAAAATCACATCCCACATTTGAGATGAACAGCTGTTTAGCTAGAACACAGAATGTATCCTCTGGTAATGGGGTCAGAAAAAATAGGAATACATGACTATGGAAAGGCAGTCTATATAATTTTATAAAGTGTATCTTAGCATTGATTCTTGAGGTGACATGAGTTCTCAGCAGAGGCTGTGAGCTAATGCTGAATTTTCTTCCTCTTTATTTTCTGTTTCCTATATTTTTAATTCTCCTCCTCAGAGCTCCTGTTGCAGCTGTAGAAACTGCATTACCAGCTAAACTAACAGTGATTTATCTTTTACACGGTGTCACTAGTTAATGGGAGTGATCTGTTTTTACATAGAAAAGATTCTGGTTTATCTAATCTGACTTTAAATAGTGGTATATATGCTTGACAACATTCTGATTTTACCTGTAATGTGATTTCATCCTGCTGCACTTACTATTGCTGAAAGCATAACTTTCTTTCTTTAACTGTTAGCCTGGTCATCTTCACATGAAAGAAAAGAGTGACCATTGCTATTGGAATCCTCATGAAAGATTTTTAGATCTTCTTGCAGCAGCTGGGAATAAACACATTGATTTGTTTATATCAACGTTTGTGAAATGTACAGAGAGATGGCTTCAAAAGGTCAAACAGAGGACAGTCCTTGCTGGAATATCTCTCTCTACAACAGAATCCCTGTCCCATCCCCTTTTTATTGGGACAGTCTATAACCAAGCATTCCATGTTTCATAGATTCTGAATCTATGAAACACCCTCCAAGATAAATCTACTTAGTTTAGAAATTGTGCATTTAAAATTAAATTATGGGGTTGTATGCTTCATAGCTTGTATAGGCCAAGCTCATTGTGCATACCAGGGGCTTCTTGCATCTCTCCATTCTCCCCCACAAGATCCCTGCATGCCATCCTCCCATGCCCCTCTGTTTTAGGGACTCCCTGCAATAACCCCCAGTTTCCCCTGCCAGGGGTTCTGTGTGTCCCCCATTACCCCTCCACCCATACCAAATTCCCCCATATCAGAAGCTCTGTGTGCACCCTCATTTCCCCTCTCACCATGGCAGGGGCTTTGCCTGCACGTCCATTCCCCTTCCACCCTCAATTCTGGGGTCTCCCAACCTTTGCCGGTGGCTCTCTATGCCCCATTCTCCTCTTCCCCCCTCCCCCATAGCAGCTCAGGCTGCCCTATTCTACACACACACACACACACACCCAACCAGGGGTCATGTGCATGACCCCTTTTCCCTCTGGCCCAGTTCTTCCCACCACCATTATTCTTTCTGTCTAGGAGATAAGTCATTGACGGTGTCAACATGTTAAACTGTATTGGGAGGATAGGCAGAGATTAGATAGGAGTATTTTTATGCTGGAAGGCAATAATGGGTGTCTATGAACCAGTTATTTGAACTGGGTAGACAACTGCAGGAATACTTGAACCTATAGCTGTGCTAAAGAACTGGCAGGGACTTCATGTGTCTCCCATTTTCCACATTTTGTTTTTTAATTTTTCTCACAAATCAATATCTTTCTGGCCATTGATGGCTAGAGCATTCCCTGAAAACGTGGAATTGATCAGATGTGGCATTGAAAAGTAATTGCATTAGACAGACAAACAAATACACTCAATTCAACAGCATTTCTGTAAGGCCTTCACACAATCATGTCCTTATTGAAAACACTATATAAATGATTTGTTTGTGGAAGGGCATTCAAGACTCATGGGTCTTTTTCCATTTTTTGGTTTAGCATATTTGAGGTATAGTTGCAGTGTTGCAATCTCAGCAGATCTATTTAAGCCTCAGCTCAAAGATACATATATTTAGACTTGGATAGTAGCAGATATAACTGATTACTTTTCCAGTACTTGTGTGGAGTTAAAACAACGAACCACCATGACCAGAACTGACCATTTACATCATTCAACATTTTTCGGTGGATGAACAGTGGGACAGATATCTATTTGGCTTGCAGATACAAATTGCTCAGTTAATAGTTCACTATTAAAAAGAGACATGTATCTCCAGATCTGAAATACAAATGTGTTCAACTAGGCATAAAGCCTATCAAACTGCACATTCTTATGCATTTATCAACTCACCACTTATTTACTCTTTCTAGAGTAACTCTATTAGCTTTGCATTTAATCTGCATAAAGTTGCCTTTAATGTTGCTTGATGGCTCACTGCACATTATTGCAGTTAATATTTATAAAAGTAATAAATAATATGAACAATAGCGCTTCTGTTGCATCAGCTCCCAATTTACAGCTGGAGATCTTTCAACAATAAAAAGTAGAAATGAAATAATACTGTGTTAAGAACTGTCTAAGTAATAGTATGTGGGCAAAAGTTCAATAAAACATCAAATAGCATAGGGGTTCTTGCAACATATTTTTTGGTGGCCTCAGAGTGTGGGCACCAACTCTTGATGGTGGCTGCTATGACAATTTTTCCTAAAATACTTAATTAACTTTAGGAGAAACAAATGTGCACATTATACATGTCCCAATCATACTAATTTATGTATGTAGGGGTTTTTCAGAAACTGAATAATAAAAGTAACATACAGTTGTCTCTACTTCTTTACTGGATCTAAACAGAAAAGAAACACAAATAAGATGCTTTGCATGTTGTATGTCTTTGTTGCTGTTCCTTTTACCTTTTTTTAAATTTTTTTTGTAGACTTGCTAGCTAATAAGTCTGCTTCTGTGGAAAGTGATATTTGTACATTTCTTAATATCATTTTTCACAGCAGCAGATGTGTTAATTAGCTGGGAGGCAGTGAAAAGTGATATTAACATACAAATGTCATGTTTCACAACAGACTTACTCAGCCCTGGCAAGCCAGGGGACAACTTCAGCCTGGGATGGGGAGGTGGGTAGGGAGGCAGTGGGGGGTCAGGGGAGGCAGCTGAGGCCAGGGCAATGAGGGGGATGGAGTCCACCACTACAGAACCAAAGCCCAGAGTCTGAAGGCCCACAGTCCGAGCCTGCCAGGTCACGGCAAGAGCCTGCTTCCCGCCACCCCAGGGCTGAAGCCGGAAGCCTGAGCCCCACTGTCCTGGGGAAGGTGGGGAACTCACACTGGCTGGCTCCAAGGGTGACAGGGCCCAACCCCTGCTGGTGGCCCTGGGGGAGGGGCTGCTGCTTTGCCCCTTGCCCCCATTACTGCCCAGCAGGCTGTGGCCCCAAGAAAAGCCAGGTGCCGCATTTGAGAAAGGCTGAACTAGCAAATCGTTTGTAATATGTTCCCTAATAGCCTCCACTTCCTTAACTGTGTGGATTTGCCTCTAAAAAATGGGGTGCACTCGAAGTGCCTGAACTTCTCAATAAAACCCTAACTCCCCAAACCCCTTAGACTGTCGCCCCAAACCCAGACCGAGAGGAGTGTCCATTAATTTAATCTACTGCTCTACTTTTGCCACTTTAAGAGGTGAGATTTTCCTGTCTGTGTAGCTCCACATCGCGTCAGTGGGTTGAAATGAGTCATTTAAACATAGCCTGGTCCTCCAGCGAGTGGGTTCCACCTAGTGAAAGGCTACACGTGGATCTCTTATCTGCTAGCCTAAAACCTACGGAGGGGAAATCAAGGGATCACCGCCAGACAGAACCAGAGCAGGATTAAGTACGTTTGCAATGCCCAGTGTCTGTGAATAAGGTGCTTGATCTGTTTCCTCCTGGTTTAAATTTCTCTTCCCTGCGCGGTGGAGTGTCTCGCGGAATCACCCTTCAGCTGGAGCGCAGCACGGCTTCCTGCAGCGCCCTACTAGCAGGGAGCAAAGGGGCTGAGCAGGACAAACGTGCAGGCACGGCACAGGCGGGCGGCTCCGGGCCCGACGGCTGGGTAGGTGGCTTCTAACGAGACGCCTTTTCACTGAAGCGGAGAAAGGGCGAGCGGTGAGGATCCGCTTCCCCCTCCCTCTAATGGGCACCAGCGGGAAAGTGCGCTTGAAATCCGCGAGCGGGGAGCGGGGGCGAGCGGCAGCCTATCACCTCACGGGTTCGCAACCCAGCCTCCGGCCCCGCCCCTGAGCCTAGGCGGCCGCTCCGCACCGGTCGTGCCGAAAGGGCAAAGCGGCGCGCGCGTCTGCGGCAGGGGAACGTGGGGCTGGACCGGGGTGTAGAGACTTTACCGAGTCCAATGTATTCCCTTGAGCCGGGTGCGCCGCCGCTGTGCCAGCCTGGGCGTGAGTGCCTGTTAGCACGGCTGCCTCCTTCCCTGAGCAGCCTGGCAGAGCCCAATTAGCCAGTCCCTGCTACAACCACGTCCCACCGTGTGGGGAATGTTCACCAGCACCCCCGACGGTAAGATCTCTCTCAGCCCCTCCTTGGTGAGCCCGGCACCGGAGAGATTTCCTAGCTCTGAGCTAGGGCAGGAGAGGCGAGCAATCGGCAACATACAGGGGTCCCGAAAGCAGCGTCTTTAAAAGATGCAACATATTACAAGCGTCTCAAGCCTTTCCCAGCACGGACCCGGCTTCAGTGATCACTAAGACCATGGCTTTGTCTATGAATGTCTGTGCGGCTGCTCCATTCCCCCTCCCCTTGCCCCCCACTCCCCAAGGGTCTGGGCACCTCGATTCCCCTCGTCTCTCTAGAAATGCAGCCTCCTACATCCACAAACTAGAAGGAGAGGAAAAGTCAGGTATCCTGGGAAGTGAACGGCGTGTCACTGATTTATTCTCACTTTTACTGAGCCGTTAAAGGGGCTCTCGGGAAAGGCAGGATTCTGCCAGATCCTACCATTTTTGGCTCCAGACCCTCAATTTCCTCTGCATAATTTCTCCTACTTCACACCCGCCCACGCACTCTGAGGCATCCCGGCACAACAGCCCTGCAAAATCCCGGATCCACCACCTGGATCTTGTTAGGTCCAGCAAATGTGCCCCCAGCACTTCTACCCCGTAAATATAGAACCCAGTGTAGGCACTCTGCCTGTACCAACAACAGTCTCGACAGGGCCGCATCCCGACGCAACAGAGCAGCAAATACCCAGATAGGGCACTTGGGATCCTGCCAGATCATGCCATGTTTTGGCCCTCCAACGTGTAAATTACACACAGGGAACACGTTTAGTTGCTCTTGTTGCACCCCTACATTAAAAACCTGGATCTGGATCTTGCCAAATTTTGGCCACCAACCCTAAAACACAGAACAAGCTTGATTCTACTATTCTACCAAGATCCTCCCTCCACTCCCTAAAACAAATGTCCCCTCCCTATCCCCAACAAATCCTGGTATAGAGCTGCACAAACTCTAATTTGGCACCAGTTTACTTCTGGTTGCATCCCCCCTAGTTTTACTACCTAAATTTTAGCACATGTGCAGCTCCCTTAATCTACACAGAATCCAGGTCCAAATGTATCATGATGCACCAACACTGCCCCCTATCCCCCCATCAATACCTCACAATTATATAGAAAGCTGTAAATAAGTTTAATCAGTGAAACTGCAACAAGTTAGGAATATGTATTTTAAATGTTAATGATAAAAGCTGGAGACAAACCTCAGATCTGCGATGTTCCATAAATGATCAGCCATGCAAATTATGAAATATGGATATCTGTTTATCTATTTACTGTCAAGAGTAGTAATCGGGGCGTTATTTCCTTAGCAGATGGAAGACAACAAAATCAAAGCACCAGAGTCCAAATTAGAAAACAGTCAAGGGTTTCTAGATTATGTGATTTAATTGACAAGGAACTGGGTGAGGACTATAACGTTTCCCTTTAATATTAAAAAAGGTCTCTGTAGCTTTAAATGAATCTCTTAAAAAAGCCGTAGATAACTTTTGCTGAATATAGAACTTGATGTATTATACTTTCCATCTGCCAAGGAATAAATACATGACAAGCTATACAATTGGGAATTATTGCATTTCATGACGTATAGTAAGAGTGGAGACGGTAAAACGGCGTATACAAGCCTAAATTAGCCATTTCTAGCAGGATACAGGTGCCAAAATTAAAATATTTGCCGTTACAAGATTTGCTAAGGTCCGGATTTTTGATGAAATAGTAGAAGCAACACCTTTTGCTCTGTTTTCAGGGTACAAGTTCTGAGTGTTTGGTGAAACTTTGGCAAGCTCCAAATGTGGGATCTAAGTTTGTGTGGTATTTTGGCTTTCGGGCACATCCGTGTGGATTTTTAAGGTACAACAGGAGACGCTAAATGCATTCTCTGTTTAGACAATAGAATGTGGAGGTTCCAGGGCAAAACCAGGACCTGTTCATATTCAGTTCCCAGGTTTTATGGTTGACGTGGGAAGCATTGATGTCCCTGATTTAGATTTAGGTAGGGTAGGTCAGGAGGGGGTAGTACAATAGAGAAGCCACATTTATTCTCTATTCCGGTGGTAAAGTTTGTACTTGTTCTTTATTTATACAATAGGATTTTAGGAGGCTAGAGCCCCCCAGATTGGCTGGATCTCTTAGCATCCAGGTGGAGGTTGCAAGTTCTTGTCGCGCTGTTGCCCTGGGATAGGTGGGGACCAGGGTTGTTTTGAAATAATAGGAATGGCTGGATTTGGACTCCGATTAGGCAGTGTAACGTGAGCTTCTGGGGCCCCAAACTGACAGGATTTTGCAGGATCCACTTTCTCCCTCTAGGGACCCAGCTTTGCCTTTTTTCCCCTTTAAAGCGCTCTCCCTAGCAGCATCAACTTCTCCTAATCACGTGTGATTTCCTTTCGGGGGCTCTAAGGGAACTGAGAAGCCGCCTCTCCGAGCCGGGTCTGAATGTAGGACCGCGATCCCTGTCCTCAAGCTGCACTCCACCATTCAGGGTGCTGCTCCCATGTGACACCCCCACAGGTTCCGGACAGAGCCCTGCTTCCTCTCTCCTAAATCACACGCTGGACTTTGCAAAGGCGCGGTGTAAGTTTCCTGCTACACGCATTGAGTCCGCCTAATCGCCATCCCCGTCTCTCTCTCTGACAGGGTCTGATTAGCAAAGGAGGACTTGGCCAGGGACATGAGCATCGCTGGATTTTCTCCCGAGCTCCACCAGCGGAGAACGCACTACGGATAAAACCCAGCTAAACCCCGCACGGCGAATCCTAGCGGGAGCCGACGAAAGGAGGAAGCGACTGAGGCGAGACAAGCAGGAAGCAAGCTGGTGGGGTGGAAGGGTCTCTCGGTGTCTCAGCTCAACACCAGCAGGGATGGACAGCGCCTCTGGACTCAGCCGGCACTGGGACACAGCGCTGCTGCTGCTGCAGGTGCCTATACACCGGCTTGCCTCTCTCTGCTGCTAAAAGGGCGGCGCTCCCTAATCTCTCGCTCCCCCTCCTCCCCTCTGATTTATTTATTTTATTGTTTTGGGTGGACGGAAAGTAACCCCCCTCCATGCAACTGCAAACAGGGACGGTGGCGTCATTCCGCTCCGGAGTTTGAGATCTCACCAGCGACTTCAATCTGATTTAATTTTTTTTTTACACAAATAAGAGTGTAACTTTCCGGAGGCTTTGATTTAAATCATGGGCACTGAGATCGGAGGCCAGGTGAGAGATTTTCAGTATTACGCCAAATAACCGTGGAGATGTTCCCGAGTGGTTTGGAAATACTTTGGACAGAGCTCTGAGCGGAGATCCGAAGAGTACAAGCTCTGCAACGTTTCTGCAACTGAGAGCAGATCGCTTAACGCTAGCATATTGGCAAGTAAGTCACTGGTTACAGTCCTGATTGCCGTTGTCTGTAAAGGTATTACCTTTATCCCTTTGCAGCTGTTGGTTTGAAACTCCTTGTCTGGAGGGAGGACGGGCAGTGGAGTCCTCTGCAGTTTTACATCTCGAGGTCTCTTTATTTGAGAGATTTGTGATAGTGAGAGGGGCTTTATTGCAACCCAGCATTGGTCCAACTCTGTTGAAGTGCACTGTAAACATCCCTTTTACAGCACCTATATGCCTTAGCTTCACAAGAACAATCTTAAAGAAAAAGCGTGGAGACCACTTGTGCAACTACAGCAAATGGGAATGACGCCTTATATATTATTAACCTATTAATTTTTTTCCCTCTGTGTTCATGTGTAACTAAATATTGAGAGTCTCTTAACAGAGTGCATTTTAGCAACAGCTCTTGTAGGACAGCCTTGTGTGTCTCTCAGGCATTTATACAATGCAAGACAGTGATTGAATTTGATTTGCATACCTTTTAACTTTTACCCATGTCATTTGGTAATTTTGTTTTTCTCTGATGCTCCTTCTCTGTGTGGGTTTTGTTTTCCTGGCTTTTTTAAATGTATGCACATTTATTGACCTTCTGGTAACTGACATTTGTCCCAAAACAAAAGTTGAGTCCGGCATGGTTTCAGTTTAACAGGGCATACAGAAAAGGTGTAGTAGGCAAGGTGGCCAGTCCTGCTCCCATGGAAGACCATGGCAAAACTCCACTTAGGAGGGAGCAGGCCCAGGAGGCTGTAATCTCTTCCTAAAAATTCAGTTGAAGATAGTTTGCTCAGAACTAATCTGCCACACTGCAAAATGCCAGATATCCTGTTCACCCTTTCGGCATAGCTAGTGGATAAGCTAGCCAACCTGCCTCACCATATCTACCTCCCATCCATCTCTGAAATTCAGGAGCTAAAGATATGATTCCACACGAAATTGGCAAACAGCAAACTTCAAAGCGTGTTTAATTATGTTTGTGTATATTGATTTTCTTAGCATCTTCTCTACGAGACTGAAAACCACAATCTTTTACAGTGACCTTGATGAGCATCCTGCTTTAACATGAAGGTTTTACAGAGAAAAAGCATTTACACAGATTTACAGCCAAGCACTGACATTTTGCTTAGAGCGTGATCAGTTCCAATAAGCATGTGAATTTTAGTAGTGGTAGTAGGGATAGGTAGGTGGGAGGAAGGGGGTGGGGGGAAGGTATTTACTTAGAGGAATGAACTTTCTTCACCATTACAACATAAATAATACTATGTACCAGCTGCAAGTAACATGGAGGGATTTGCTTCTATAGAAAAGTAAATGGGTATGAAATAATTGTTGATTTTTGTGTTTTTTTGTCTCATTTTCTGATCAGAAGTCATCAGTAAATGGAGACAGATACAAAAAATCCCAAACCTTTCCAGGTTAATGCACTTTGATTTGTCAACTCTGAGGGTTTAGAAGAGAGATCATTTTATATGGAGTTACCTACATTTTTCATATATGAGGAACATTAACATAGTAGGATAAAAAGGTGGTTATACACTGAACATGTGACTAAACCCACCAGTTTATAGCAAAAGGATGAAATAAGCCTTTCCCATGTTGGTGGATAATTTACGTGCAGCATGTCTGGGATAAATAATCTGAGATGAATGTCAGCTGTTTGAATACACTTTCAGAAGAGCATTAATATGGTTAAGATCTCTGACATGCCCAAGATACAGTGAAGTGTGCAATAAGACTACTAGAACTATTGTTAGCTACTGTAACTAGCTAGCCTTTCTTTTAATTGAAATAGTCAGATTCCACTCTGTGTGTGTGAAACCAATATATTTCTAGTGAAGTATACCTATGGGTTTACAGTAGTAATTCCCTCCTCTGTTGCAGAGTGGCAGGCTTTCACTAAGCGTGTGCCAGAGAAATTGTAAAACACTGAAGCGTGCATTGAGCTGGAATTCGTTTAGGGTATATTACTGTGGTCCCTTCCACAGTGAACATAAATGACGGCTAATGGCTGATTATATAAATGAATGATTTTCCAGAAATCACTGGATTTTCCAGAAGTCAGCTCTGCCACCTTAGATGCAAGCTACACAGTGCTTTGTTTCTCTTCCTTTAAGTCATGCAATTTAACTTAATGCCATGGACTTCACTTAATCTCTATTTGCCTGGGGAAGAAGAAAAAAACATAATTTAATGATGGGTCATTTGGCTTTTGCAGTATGTTGTACGATTGCTATGAGATGATCTAATGAGATGTCCTCTTCACTGAATTAAAGAAACTGTTACTGTTTATCCCTTCACTTTTTCAGCCATACTACTCAGAAGAATTATTCTACTGCATGGCTTAAAACAAATTTTCACTTAGTATGACAGAGAAAATTATTCAGTTATTTTCTCCGACAAAACTGAAAATGAGGGGAAGGTTAATATTAGGAGTTGAACTATTCAAGAGTGTAACTAGAATAGTAACCACATAAAAGAAATGTATTAAGGAATTGATCAAAAACCTCCTTTACCTTTGCTCCTTGACTAGCTTGATAGTCACTTGAACATCTTTCCATTTATATGTAATAAACATTTATAATGTTTAACTATGAAGGCTAAAGTACTGAATTAAAGTCATACACTTTTCCACAAGTTTTATTAGACTGGTACAGTAGCCTAGCTTACTTTGTCTTTTAAATTGCAAGTTTCCAAAATGTAATGCATATTATGCTCAGCTTTAAAGTTAACATTTTTTTTTTAATACTTCTTGGATAACACAAGTCTCTTTAATGTAGAAGATGGTGATTTGATTCAGGAAGCCTGAAGCACAAACAAACATTGCAAGTCCTTCCTAACTTCATTATGCTTGTTCGGCAATATTATTTGCTCATTAGACACTACTTTCATGGATAGATATAAACTATAAGTGAAGTTGAACATATTGCCAAGCAAGAAAGCTTCATATAGTTATCCAACTCATAAACTCTGTCACTCTTTTCTGCTCATGTTTTGATGAACAAAAGATTACATGTTTATAGATTTATTCTCAGTCTTCCTCAATCATGCAGCACTCAGAATGTACAATTTCCAGAGGCTAATAACTTAGCACTACTCCTAATGTCTCAAGTACTGGGAAAGCCATTCTTCTTTTAATGCCACTTCCTAGCAGTCATGGCTGGGTTTCCTGCTTGCATGCATTTTTAAGAGGAAGAAATGGTAAAGTATATATTAGAATTCCAAATGAGAGAAAATTAGTAAATAGGGGTCTTCACTTCAGATTACAGGTAGAGGAGTAGGAAGATTGAGAGTTTACATGCACCTCTCGCACCCAGTTTCTAGTCACAGCTTGGTGACAGCATTCATTGTTTAAATGTTCCCTGAGTTTCTTGACATGGGTTAGCAGCAAAAACTGGCATCAGAGCCAGCTATTTTTGATACTCCCCTACCCCATATCAGAAGAGGAAGGGGGAAAGCTATCATTATCTACAATATTAAAAAAAAATTAAACAAACATAGGTTGTAAGCATGTGAACTATCCAAAATATACAGGAAGTACAGTGGAGACTTCTGGTGGTAACAGCCTATTAATACATTGCATGTGTTTGTGTGTGAAGTGCATATTATGTATAAGCAGCAAAGAATCCTGTGGCACCTTATAGACTAACAGAGGTTTTGCAGCATGAGCTTTCGTGGGTGAATACCCACTTCTTCGGATGCAAGTAATTATATTATATATAATTACTAAAGGGGCAATAATCCAGTGGCATTAGTGCTAAATCAAGATTGGACTGCCTCCACACTGTTCCTTGGGTCCATCCCAGCTTTTCATCCTCAGTAACAGGCCCAGCACCAACTCAGCCTACTTATGCATAAGCTATGCTATAATGTCTGAACAGCTCTGCCTCTTTCTTGGTCTTTAGGGAGCCTGCATTTGAGAGGGTAGTTTGTGGCAAACTATATAGGCCCTTAATTGGTCACTTAGCTCTAGCAGGTGTGTCCCCTTCAACAGTCACCAAGAGAACTGAAAAACACAGTTGCATGTTGAGACTATAGAAACCCCAGGACTGGGGGTTGTGGGCAGGGCTGGTTTTAAGGGCTTAGGTCCCACAATCTCATTGGTAAGAGGGAGAGCAGGTAGGGCATAGCCCGGAGTCAAGATGATCAGCCTCAATTCCATTGTTGTTGTGTTCCATTGTAATTAGTCCTTAGTGTGTACAATGGTGTTGGGCAAGAATCTAGTATTCACTGTATGCTGATTAATGCTTGGATGGTAGTTAGTAATGCGTTCACTTTCCATGACTTGCTCAAAGATGAGAATAACCCAAACCTGGTTAAATGACACTGGTGAACCAGTTTTGTCAATGCTGATTCCAAACAGGTATTCAGGACACCATGGGCAGAAGGATAAACTGATGGGTTGTGTATGGCTGCACTGCTGCTTGCATCTAGCATGATATGCCGGAGCTCTTCCACCCCAAAAGTGAATCAAATACACTCTTGCATCCGAAGAAGTGGGTATTCACCCACGAAAGCTCATGCTGCAAAACGTCTGTTAGTCTATAAGGTGCCACAGGATTCTTTGCTGCTTTTACAGATCCAGACTAACATGGCTACCCCTCTGATACCAAATACAGTATGTATTTTATGAGAGTCTTGGTATAGAGCTAAAATGTAACTGGTATTTAGTATACCAGTTGCCCCACTGCATTGTAAAATCCCTGCAAGACTCTTGACGTTCCTCACTGGGATGGTACTATATGGGCAGTGGGGCTGATACTGCTTGATGATTTTTAACATCTGTCTTGATAGCTCAGGATTTCATGGTTGACCTAATGTCCATGGATTGTTGGCTCAGTTTATATTGCTAGTAACATTCTTGATTTAATGTTTGGGTCAGGATTAGAGGTGAGCAACTGAAAATTGTAGCCGAGTGGTTTGAGTTGAGGTGCTTGTTTTGATGATGCACTTTTAGAAGATAATGGACCCTGATCATTTTGGGAGTGGTCTGAGGAGGCCTGGGAGGAAGAATATTGGTCCTCTGACAGGCCTGTTGATTGGTTTTTGCTCAGTCACCATCAACATGTTTGTTTCAAGTAATGGACAGTCTAGTTAATCCAAACTGTCTTCATATTGTAGCTGACACAAATTCCTCCCATTTGTAAGGAAATTTCCTGTCACATTGTTGATAAAATTTAATCAACTTACATTGAATTGTATGTAAAGACCATGTCAGGAAAAAGTTATTGTTTTCTTTAAAAAATAGAGAGACTGTTCCCTTAATCATTTTTTCCTTCAGCTGTTATATTAAACTTATTTAATAATGCGTGGCTATCTATAACCAGGAGCTACATGACTTTATAATGTTTGCATCATTTTCCTTTCCACAATCAAAGTGATTCTGTTCAGATGACAGAATCCAAGCAAGGTAGTAGTAATCCCTTGACTCACATTTTTTTCCTTCTTTTGGAGGGTCTTGTCCTGTGTCTATTGAAGTCAATTGCAAAACCTGCTGTGATTTCAGTTAGAATAATATTGAGTCCTGTGGGTTTTATTTTAAGGTTCATATGTTTATTGTAAAATTGTTACAACTTTGTTTTTCAATAAAACATTGCCACTGTGGCCTTCAACTTAAAATACATAATCCGTTTTTGTTCATTTTCTTCTTTTATATTCTGAAGTAATTAGCACCAAAAAGTTGTGTGCAACAGCATTACGTACCTTAGCAAAAGTCATGCAAGTCGCACAATATTTTGATGGACTTTTGTAGCAGCTGTTAATAATGAATCATATGGTTAAGCTTCAGCAGCACAAATGGGCATTGATTTTCTTTGGCTTCTTTTTGAACCTAAAGAAGTAACACTATTAGAATTATGCCCATAAGATAATTCACTCCCAGATCTTCATATGGTTTTGTGTAGTAAAAGAAAGATAGCATTCTCCAGGAACAGCTTTAGAAAGCTGATCTAAGTTAATCAAATGTTCTTCAGGTGAAAGAGGATGGGAAAATATCAATTCTCCAGTGCAGAGGGGCTATAGACTCAGTTTTCATCACATACAGCTGTCTTCCTGTGCCCACTCTTAGTTTTATGTTAGAGCTGTATTTACACTAGTAGACTTCTGAACAGCACTGTGGTAGCTGGCTATTGGATTTCAACATAAATCTTCACAGTGTTTGACTATAATGCAGATCAGTTGTTGTCCAGTATTAAAACTTACATCAAGCCATGCAGGGAAATCTCCATTGAAATCTAAAGCTATTTCTTTGTAAAAATCAGTGGCAGGATGTGTCCCTGTACAATTCTGTAAATCTTAAATACATTTTGGAGTCTCTCTGTAGTCAAAATGCTATGGAGTCTATGTTTTATTGTTCTTGTATGGAATGACTTTGAGAACAGTGGGGTCAATGTGTGTGAGTGGGGGGTGGGAAGAGGGTGCATGTATGTGTATGCACACACATAGATTCTAAAGAGACATACTCTCTTCAAAGCTACCTTTAGACTTTGCACCATTGAGAAATGGATTTAAAAGCACACTTGAATCATATGGCTCTTAGGAACCAAAGTTCTGATGTACTTTGAATGTGACATGTTCAGCTGCCATAGAGGAGACAATCCGTATCCATACTCCTGCTGGCAAACTAAGGAACAGTGTTGGTTATAGCTGTGAAAATAAATATTCCCCTACCTTTTCAGCAGAAGCAAGGTTTTATTAAATATTGTGACATTCACAAAATGATCCCAGTGGGAAAAGCTTACTTGAACCCTGCTAGACATTTGTAGACAAGTTGTTTGAAAGTCACAACCTTATGTAAATCATTATCAACTCTCATTGTCCATCAAATCACTAGGGTTGGAAAGGACCTTACTGGGTTATAGAGTTCATCCCTCTCCACAAATAGAGGATTGCTTTCTACACCAATGTTTTTAATCTTTTAGCTAGTGTGTTCTTAAACATCTGTAGTGATGCGGCTTCAGCTACTTCCATTGGCAAGTTACCGCATTAGTGCAATTGTTAGTTTTTTCTCCTAATGGTTAAATTAAATCTTCTCTTGCATTAATTTTGGGCCACTAATACTTCTTATGGAATACATTTCCCCCTTTGCCACAGTAGCGAGGCGTAAGCTGGGCCCCTCTGGTTTCTGCCCCTGCTTCCCTCGCAAATCAGTCAGGGACGCCTCAGGTTGATGCAAACACCGGTGCTCTTTATTTACAGCTGTTTTCCACCACTGCCACCTTACTATCTATGTACAGGTTTTTCACAGCCAAACTTTGCCAGAAACAGACCTGGCCAGCAGCAGACTAGAGGCCCTGGCCCTCTCTGTATCTGGCCTTTCTCTTTCCATCTCCTCCCCTAGCTTCCTTCCTCCCTACCTTTATAGCCCCTGGCTAATTAGGCTGGCAGCTGTTTCTCCTTGCCAAGCAGGCACAGGGCAGTTCAACCAGCCCCAATCCATTCCCCTTGATTGGGCCTGTAGTGGTAGGGGGTTGATTAAACCTTCCTTACTCGGCACCCTGTCACAGCCACATTAAATAATCCCTTCCCATTTTATGGTGTTTTTCATCTCCCCATAACCAGTGATCATATTTCCTGTTTGTTGTATTTTTTCCAAGCTCTAAATACTACATTTCTTTAGATTCTCATATTTCTCTAATCCTTCTAACATTTTTGGAGCCTAACTCATTTATTATTGTCTTATTTTTTGTTTTTGTTTTTGAATAGCATAAAGCTCAGCTCTTAGTACTACAAATTTGGTATTCCCATTTATCTCCCTGTTCCTAAATATCATGCTCTTTCACATACCTCCTACTATAGCTGTTTAATTTTTTCCAGTGACATTGTGTTGTGATCTTTATATCTAATTTTCTGCTCACTAACATCACTGAATTCTTCTCTGCATTGCTCTTTTCCAAGATACAGTCTCCAGTTTTGTATTTCTGCTTAGTGTTATATCTCTCCCTTCATTTGTTGTCTGAATTTATATTAATAAATCATCCCATTGATATATTTCTCCTATCTGATTCTGTAATGTCTACCATTGCTAATATGATTAATGTATAACACTCTGCCTAGAGTGTGAATATAGATATTAAATAATACTAAGTCCATTATTGATTTCCTTTGAAACCACACTTAATATTTCTCCTCAGTCTGATTGACATTTGTAATTACTTTTTGTTTATGGTATGTCAATCACATTATGTAGCCATAGCAATGGCAATTGATTTAGTAACATCTATAGGCTCGTGGGAAGCAGAAAGGCTATTGGAAAATAGGAAGGAATGAAATGAGAGTGAATGGTTTGGGGCAAGTCTACCACTAGCATATTTCAGTGCCCATGAAATGAACAGCAGTCTATCTTGGATGAACTATTAATGAAATGCATGCTGGCTTGTCTTTCTGTTGACTTCCATTGACTTCAATGAATATTGGATCAGGCCCAGAGTGCCATACTACCTTGATTTAAATGGAGTTTTGGCCACTTACACTAGCAGTCAATTTGTCCTTTAAGTGATAAAATCATAATTGTGGGAAAAAGCACCTTCCTTACCTATACATAAAGAACACAAATTTCTTCTAGCTTTCAAGCATGTTGTGCAGCTTAATCTCAACTTGAAAAAAAATACAAAGGTTTCAGTAGTTTGTAGTAGGTGGCTTACAGTCAAATGTACATGGCTCATGGACAAGTACCATTAGTCACAAAGGCAAATACGGCAGCTGGCCCTAATCCAGTGCCTATGAATCAGGCCTTCAAGTGGCCCTCCTTACTCATGGACCCAGCATTTTCACGATGAATACAACAAAATATTAATCTAAAGGAAAATCCCATTAAAATGAGCTATAGGGAATTGGTGGCTGGTTGAGACTGGGATCAACACAGAGACCTTTTAGTGAAAGATCTGTCTTCACAAAGTGTTCTACATTGTCACATTATGCAGGTTTACTGTGTCGTGGCCTATAATATGTCATATTACTATACTAGAGCTGGGCAATAAATTATTCAGTGATTTAAAAAAATATTTTAAAACATGTATACATGAACACAAATATATGTGTAGGACATACCAAATGGCCCAATTTTATGATTCAGTAGCTTAAAATGTTCTCCAGAAGTACTTTACAATTCATATTACTTTCATTCAAATTCACCAGCTTTGATATTTCAGCCTAATGACTATAAAATTCAATTCTAAGAAACAAGGCAATTCACAAAAGCAGTTAAGCACATGCTTAAGTTCCTTTGACTTCAGTGAGATTTAAGTGCATGCTTAAGTGCTTTCCTAAATAGGGAGGCTTTCCTGAATTGGGGGACAAGGGGGCAAATCCTGTATGGACTTACTACTGGCGGTAGTGCTTACTGCCTACTGCCATGAAATCGAATGAGTTTCCTTATGGTTCTAAGTGTTACACCTACTAGTAAGTATTTTCAGGATTGGACCCTAAATTAGCTTTACATTTTCAAAGTCCAAAACCCAATCATTTTGTTTAATTTATCTATCAGAAAAAGGAGTACAAGAGAAATTTTGGTAGGCTACAGAAATTAATAAAATGAATACCCAAACTGAACAGACCCTTCTGAGGCTAATTTCACCAGTGATGCTATCTCTTTAACAAACTGCTCCTCTAAGGGCCGTATACACTACTCTAGATCCACACCAGAATGCCTTTTGATGGATGTAAGGTTTCTTTCAGGGGTGGTACATATCCTTTAGACATTAAAGGCCAAATCCTGCCCCCTACTGCAACTTTGCACCACAGTGGAGAAGATGTCATAGGAAGTCTCCCTTTGAGCAACAGCAGGAAAGGATTGTAACACCATACTGAATGCATGTTTGGCAAATATTCCCAAACCTACTGATGCACTGTGATCCCAATGGGGGCAAGGCCTGATGGCTAGGAAACATGGCAAGGCCCTCAACTGGATAGTGCACATACTCCCATCAGCAGCTGTGCCAGTAGATGAGTGCACGTTGGTGCCATTGCAGAGTAGCAGTTGTGTAAGTTCTGCAATGGGGTACAACTGCCCATGTTGTGCCCGCAGAAATGCTTCTGTGACTAGCACATACTTTGCACATCTCCCTTGTCACCTTAGCAATTGCAGAGCTCCACCTCAACTGTGCATCCTATAGGTAATATATCACATTATCAAAAGGAGAAAAAGAATTATGAATCCCTACCAAGACCCTCTAGGCTAAACTGGTAATATTTTAAACAAAGAGCCCATTTCTAAAAGCTTTCTTTATATTTGGGACATGATTACTAGATGCAGCTACAGCCTTTAATGCGTTATTATAAAGCATGTTATAAAATGCATTAGTAACGAACATTTAAGAGATGACAAGCTGTTAGAAAGTGTTATAAAATATAGATTACTTTGTTAAACCAACATATGTTTATGCTTAATGCCTGAATTTCAGTTATCAAATAGAAAGCGTGTATAAGGTGTTCTAATGACACAAAGTGATAAGGGATGAATGCTGCTGTGATATCTGTCTGTTCTTTCATTTACTCTGTCTACTATCAAATAATAGCTTCCCAGCTAACTAGGATTACCTGGAAACATGCAGCTACACAATAAATTCTTCATGGTTCGGTAATGGTCACAGGACTCCAACCCTGTAGCTGCCAATGGGGGATCGGTTTGAAGCATTTAAGTGGTCTGTGTGGGAGGAGAGGGAGAGTAGAATGAGTTTGCTTTTGTGTTCTTTATGATGTGACATAGGGAGGGTGTGTGAGTATGGTGGAAAAGAAGAGTGAATTGTTGAATTTCTGGGGGAGATGGATGGAGGACTATTTGAAGGGCAGGAGCATGCTGTTAAAGAACCATTAGGACTGTTTTTGGTGGGGAATATGGAGTATATGTTGTTGTGAAGGGGGAGGATTTTGACTTGTGAATACTGTTAGTTTAATATTAATTCAGTTCCAGTAAACTTGTTTGAGGAAACTGTATATCAAATGGAGATAAATTTTGGTTTTCAGCTTTCTGAGATATTATAAACCATTCTCAAATATTAAATTACCATATCTGCCAGCATCTTTTTTAATGAATGCAGTGAGCTATAGTTATATGAGCTCATCCAAATGCAGCATTACAATACAGCGTATTTGGTCAGATTGTACCTTTCTTATGAAATCTCTTCAGGTACCCAATTGGACTGAGAGAACTTGACAGTGGTGTGTATATACTGAAACAGGTTTGCTACAACATTTCTAACTGAGTTGTCTAAATAATATACCATACCTACAGAAACAGTGATTTTGGAAATAGTGAACTTCACAGCTATTCGCTTTTTTTTTAAATTTTAAGCCTCAAAATTTGAGAGTTCTTTTTGGTTCCATATTCACTATTTACAGGTTTACATAGGAAAATAAATGGAACAGATAGCAACTTTCTTAGATTACTTTTCTTTGTTTTTTCCATTTGTTCATATACTAGTAGCACAGAGTTTGGTTGTCTTTTCTTTTTTTCCCCTCTCAATTGTACATAGGCATCTATTAGGCATGGAAATAAGTGCCCTTTCAGTTTTCAATTGGGTCCAGTTCATCTTTGTACTGGGGTCGCTTACACTGACTCCACTGCTATAAAGATACCATAGGGCTGGTGGATCCAGACTCCAGGGGATTTTACTGACATACGGGACTTCCTTGGTTGGCATATAGCCAGAGCATTCCAGCCATTCTCCCAAATATCCCTGCTGTGGGGAATCCTGCAGTGATGCTGCTTCTTACTGGCTGTGTAGGGAGCGTAGGCAGCTAGGTATAAGTTAGGGCAGCCAGGTTAGTGGAGATGCAAAGGTTGTATAAAACCACCATGCTCCACCCCTTCCCCCATACATCTACCTCTCTGTCTCTACCCCAAGCTAAGCTTCAGCACAGGGATAAATGAGGCCTGATGTGCACACCAGTCTTTATAGCATATTCTCTACATTGCTCAGAAAAGTGGGTGGAGCTATGACTTCTGCTATGCAATTCTAATATTCCTAGAAAAATTATGGAGGTAGCATCCTTTCCAGTTGAAGAGCTTGAATGAAAACAACTTAATAAACACAACTCTAAAAACAACTTAATAAAAATTCATAAATTATGATAGGAATGCCTCTAATTACCTATCTTCACTTCTCAGAGCATGGACTTGGAGGACTATGCTTATATGACTCAAGTACTACAATCACCACAGTTCTAAAGTGATACACAAGAATAGAATAAGAAATCTTGTTGGTCATTTACAGTAGCTTTTTTTTACAGTAGTCAGGTAAATGTATGTTGGAAAAACTATTCTAGATTTCTGTTTAGGAATTTGAAGTGTCAAACACAAAAAAAACTGTTTTATCTGTAATGGCAAAACTTCTATCATATGTAACCTTAAGCATCAGAATGATCTAACATAAAATAACACAGATATACCATTTTAGGGAGAATTAGTCCTTTATTTGTTTTCCTTTTAAAATATACATCTGGAATAGTAAGTCATGTATATATTAAACTATCTTTTTATACATTCAGAGACCTATAGATTTAACCAAAATATTCACCTGTTTCAATCTCCAATGTAACCAAATTAATTCATTAAAAATAAACATTGTTATTTTAAAATGTCATGCTTTTATTGTAGAATGTTTTCTAAAATCAGCCATACAAAGTAAACTGTCGTATTTAGGAACTATATGAAGGCAGACAATTTGAAAACATGTTTTGTAAATTCTGAGAAGTAGTTACAGACATCTAAATTATTGTTTTTGTACAAGTTGATTTGTTTTCACATTTTGTAGCTTATTCTGGATATAGATTCAGGGCAATTTTTGACCTTAGAGTTTGTGACTTTGCAAACAAATTTTAGCACAATGAGCATATGCTGCAAGATGTCATATAATTGAGTAATATTCTGTCCGAATGATTTTTATCTAAGCAGCATATGATTTATAGTGAAGGTCCCTATCCAGTCGATAAGTTAGTCTTCTGAAGTGATGGATTGTTTAAAGTTGGCAAAGCAAAGCAAAACACAAATAGTTTCCTGCAGTCAAATATACTGCACATACAATTTCTTGTTGCATTGCAATGTAAATAATAACTAGAGTCAAAGTCAGATGAACATAAGCCCTGCAACAGAGAGAGAGTCTTCTGGGTCTAGCATTCTGGTCCTATAATAATGGTACTATCTGACATTCCCAGTATTTCCAAGCCCAAACACTCAAAAATCATGAGTACCTTTTAATATAATGATATTTTTTTAAAAGGGAAAGCGGAGATTCTCATGTATGTGCAAGTCTCCTGGAGCTGAGGCTTTAAGAAAATTGCCAAATATCATGAAACTGTTAATGAAGTTATGAGTTGTGTGGCTTAAAGTTAGGCTTGGCAAATTTTTCAGTTTTTATAATTTCAACAGATATCAATGTTTTTAAATAATTTTAATTTTTTTAAAATTTAAAATTTTAGTTTTAAGCATTTTTGTTTTATTATTAAATAGTCACGGTTTTGGGAAATTATTGGAGGGTGGGGTCAGACAATTAATGACAGTAAACATTGAGATTCAAAAAGTTAAAGCTTTCAAATGATTAAAACACAAATTGTCAACATAAAATGTCAAAATATGCATTGTAGATATCCTTAAATCAAACTCTGATTTCTCAAGCAGCAGTTTCTTTCTTTGCCTATCTATACATTTCAATTGTTATTGATAGAAATATTTTTGTCAGTTTGTGTGTGTATAGAGAAATTGACATTTACTGTTAAAAATCTAATCCTTTCAAGCCTACTTATAGTAATGTGTTTGTGTTTGTAGGTGGAAGGAACATTGGTTAAGGAATTGTGATTGGTAGTAACAATACTATCTTATTTCCTCAATCAAAAACCCTACTTAAGCCTCCAGTGCTTTTTCAGATCATAGCAGGCTTCAAATAGGACCGGTTTCACTCAGTCATTTATGCAACTTTCTGCCTTTCACCAAGGCTAACAGGCTCTTCTTCTGCAGTAAACCCAGTTTTCATTAGTCTGGAAAGTAAGAGCCCATTGACGTCTTCTAACGAGAGCTCAAACAGTAATCTTTAAACAGGGGAATTGTTTCTTTTTCACACTTTCCTCCGAAAAAAGTTATTTTATACTGTTGCACCTTTTGCCCTGAGCAGGTTGCCAGTATTCAGGGCCTTGCTGTATTGTTTCTGTTACGAAGAGAAATTGATAGTCAGATATGTCTTTGGTGCAATCCTGTTTATTTACAAAGTAAGTACACAAAGTTCCTGACTGAACCCAAGTGCTAGAAATTTCAGGCAAAAGCGGATTTCCAGGCAATTCCCCAACCATAAAGATTGTGGATTAGTGACTTTGGATAACATTTAACTTTCAGACACTGAAATAAATCAAATTTAACTTTTGAGGTACACACTGTGCTATTGTTTTTCCTCCTAATTTTTAACCATCTTTCTATGTAGTGTAATTGCTTAGAAATAATAAAAATACTTTTTGACCAAATTTATATACCGTATATACTCAATCATAATCTCGTTTATAAGACGACCCCCCCAAGATGGATAAGTAAAAATGGAAAATTTTTATGACCCATTCATAAGCCGACCCTATTATTCAGGGATCAGCAAACTTTGGCTCTCGGGCCGTCAGCATAAGCCCGGGAGCTGGTGGGCCGAGATGGTTTGTTTACCTCGAGCGTCCACAGGCACGGAGGTAAACCTAAGTAAACAAAGTGTCCCGGCGTGCCAGCTGCTTACCCTCATGGGCCGGGACAGTAACTGGTGGAGAAATGTTTTGGGGGGGAGAAACTGGGGGTCAGAGGAGTAACCCCTGTGACCACCCCCCACATGACCCCACCCCTAGCCTGGGACCCACACTCTCCCCATCCCATCCCTTCCCACCTTATCTGGGCAGGGCCAGGGGAGGATGTCTCTGGCCTGGCTGGAGCTGCTCTGGCAGGCTGGGCAGCGCGGCCGCAGCCTGCTCCGGCGGGCCAGACCGGGCAGCGCAGCTGCAGCATGTTCCAGCTTTCCTTTATTTGAGCCTCTATTATGGTTTTTTAAATAATTTCCATGCAGCTTGCAGGCATTTCACCCTTGTACCTGTTCCTTTTCATTTCCATATCACTCGCTTCCTCATTTTTGTGTAGTTCCTATTTTTGAAGTTAAACAGTGTGGTGGGTTTCTTTGGTATCTGTCCCCCACAAGGATGTTAAATTTAGTTACATTATAGTTGCTATTATTGGGCGGTTCAACTATATTCTCCTCTTGAAACAGATCCTGTGCTGCACTTAGGACTAAATGAAGAATTACCTCTTCCCTGGTGGGTTCTAGAACTAGCTTCTCCAAGAAGTAGAAATTTTATCTTTGCATCCCATAGCGAGGTGACATATAACTAGTCAATATAGGGATAGAGGAAATCCCCCATTATTATTGGGTTGTCTGTTTTAATAGCCTCTCTAATCTTCCTGAGCATTTCACAATCACCATCACCATCACCATCCCTGTCAGGTGGTTGGTAGTATATTTCTACTGCTATGCTCTTATTATTCACGCATGAAATCTCTATCCATAGAGATTCTATGGTACAGTTTGATCCATTTAAGATTTTTACTAAGTTTGATTCTATGCTTTCTTTCACGTATATTCCCACTCCCCAACCAGCACAAACTACTCTGTCATTCTTATATGTTTTGTGCCTTTGTGATGCCTATTGTATCAATATGCTCATTTCATAACAGGCATTCAAGTTCACCCATCTTACTATTTAGACTTCTAGCATTTGTGTACACGCACTGATACAATTTGTCAATATTTAATTGTCTTCCCTCATGTGAGATACTTGAATGGGACTCTGTATTGTTTGTCTGTTTCTTTTCAGTTCCTACCTTTACCCACTCCTTTGCTATCCTCTTTACTAGGATATAGAGTATCCCTTTAATAAATCATCCCCTAAGGGATGTGTCTGTCTGAATCATGTGCTCCTCTGTACCTGTCTTCTTCCCCCCAGCCCTTAGTTTAAAAAAATCCTCTATGACCTTTTTAATGTTATATGCCAACAATCTAGTTTCATTTTGGTTTAGGTGGAGGCCATCCTTCCTGTACAAGCTCCTCCTTTCCTAGAGCGTTCCCCAGTTGCTAATAAACCTAAATCCCTCCTCCCTACACCCTCATCTCATCTATGCCCTGAGACCCTGTAGTTCTGCCTTTCTAGTTGCCCCTGCTGTGAAACTGGGAGCATTGCAGAGACTGTTACCATGGAGGCCCTGGACTTTAATCTCATACTTCGGAGCCTAATTTTGGCCTCCAGGATCTCTCTCCTCGCTTTTCCTGTGTCATTGGTACCTACATGTACCACCACCACTGGCTCATCCCTGGAGCTTCATATAAGTCTACCTAGATGTCTCAAGAGATCAGCAAGCTTTGCACCTGGCAGGCAGTGCACCATGCGATTCTCCCGGTCATCACAAACCCAATTATCTATATTTCTAATAATCAAATCCCCCATTACTATTACCTTTCTCTTCCTAATAACTGGTGTTCCCTCCCCTAGAGGGGTATCCTCAGTGTGAGAGGATACCATGACATCATCTGGAAGGAGGGTCCCAACTATGGGATCATTTCCTTCTGCTCCAGTTTGATGTTCTGTTTCCCCGAGACTTTCATCCTCCTCAGCAGCACAGAGGATGTCAGACTGGGGGTGGGACTGCTCTATTGTGTCCCTGAATGTGTCAACTAGTTACTCTCTTTCTTAGCTCCTCTAATTCAGCCACTCTGGTCTCAAGAGCCTGTACTTGGTCTCTGAAGGCCATGAGTTGCTTGCACCAAATGCACACATCCGTACATGCTGCATTCAGTGCAATACACTGGATAGCCCCAACTCTGCTGCTGGACATCTGCATGAATTGTTTTTTACCTTTGCAGGGTGTTTATTAGTTAGTTAGTTTGTTCTTTGAGGGTTTTTGTGTGTGTGTGTGTGGATGTTTGTTAGGGCATGGCTACGCTTGCAGATGTAGAGCGCTGTGAGTTAAACCCGCCTTCGTACAGCTGAGTAGGGAAAGCGCTGCAGTCTGTCCACACTGACAGCTTCAAGCGCACTGGCGTGGCCACATTTGTGGCACTTGCAGTGGCATTGGGAGCGGTGCATTATGGGCAGCTATCCCAGCATGCAAATGACTGCAACGTGCTTTTCAAATGGGGGGTGGGGGGTGGAGTGTCATAGGGAGTGTGTTGTGTATATGTGGGGGGAGAGAGAGTGGGTTTTTGGGGTGCTGAGAGTGTGTCAGCATGCTGTCTTGTAAGTTCAGATCCCCCTCCCCCCCACCTCTCTCTCACTCACTCACTCACTCACTCAAAGCAAACAGTAAATGTTTGCTGTTTCTCGGAGCTGATAAGCAACCGGCTTCTCCGAAACGGAGCTTTGAAAGGGCATTTCCGCAATCCTGCCGCCAATTTCACAACAATGACAAGAGTGGCCACTTGACTTAAGGGGATTATGGGACGTTTCCGGAGGCTGATCACACCGCAGTAACGCAACACCTCGTTCACACTGTCACCGCGGCGCTCCAGCGGGGCACAGCAAACGTTATTCCACTCACCGAGGTGGAGTACCAGCAGCGCTGTAGCTGTGGAGTCAGAGCGCTCTACGTGCCTTGCCAGTGTGGATGGGGAGTGAGCTAGGGCACCTGGGGCTGCTTTATTGCGCTGTAACTCGCAAGTGTAGCCAAGGCCTTAGAGTTATCTGCTTCTCACAATCCCTCTCTAAACTCCATTGCAAACCTCTGCTGCTCCTGTTCACTAGCTCCTCTCATCACTTAGGAGCTGGCTTTTTAAACCCCTGTGCTCCCAGTTAGCCTTTAGATCTAGTTGTGATCAATGTGAAGTGTGTGGTACAACCGGAGAATATACTTCATGAGTACAGCAGAGCATAATGGATATACTATAGTATTCCATCAATTTGGATGGATGTTCTATAAAAACTGTTGATGAGACAGAGGGGATTATTTCCGCTGTTCAATAAATGGGCTAAGAAAAGCTATAATCAATGGCACCAGATGTTTTTCAAAAAAACCCGCTGGTTGCATGAAAGGGTGAAAAAGTTTTTGCGACAAAATACTGGGCTTCTCAGTTTGTCATTATCCCATCAAAGAGATTAAAATAATTTAGAGCTTAGAACATTTAGACCGGAGCTGTCCAACACAATATCTAGAGCCACTAAGGAGTCTTCAAACCTCATTCAAATGCATAGCAATAATATTCCAGAACTCCTATATGTAACTAAACATTTAATATCATTGATACTTTTTGCTTCCCTGTAGTTGACATACCGTATATACTTGTTTATAGGCCGATTTTTTTTTAGTAAAAAAGGGAAGCACCAGAGAAGGGAGTCGGCTTATGAACGGGTATAGAGAGGGAGAGGTGAGACACAGCCCCTCCCCCCAACAGAGGGAGCAAGGAGAGGCAGCACAGCCGGAAGAGGCGGGGCCAGAGTCTCTCTGCTTCTGACCACGCTGCTGTCCCCCCAGCCTCCAAAGCAGCTGCAGCATCGGGGCTGGCAGGCTGCAGCCATGTTGCTCGGCCCTGCCCCCCAGACCAGGCTGTGGCCGCATCGCCCGGCCCACCGGAGCACGCTGCGGCCGTGCTGCCCGGCCCAGCCCTCTGGAACATGCTGCGGCTGCGCCGCCCGGTCTGACCCGCTGGAGCATGCTGGGGCCGTGCTGCCCAGCCTGCCGGAGCACCTCCAGCCAGGTCAGAGACATCCTCCCCTGGCCCTCCCCAGATAAGGTAGGAAGGGATGGGATGGGGAGAGTGTAGGGGTCCCGGGCTAGGGGTGGGGTCATGTGGGGGGTGGTCACAGGGGTTACTCCCCTGACTCCCAGCTTCTCCCCCCAAAAAATTTCCCCACCAGTTGCTGTTCCGGTCCGTCAGGGTAAGCAGCTTTTCGCGCCAGGACACTTTGTTTACTTAGGTTTACCTCCGTGCCTGCGGATACTCGAGGTAAACAAACCATCTCGGCCCACCAGCGGCTTATGCTGATGGCCTGGGAGCCAAAGTTTGCTGACCCCTGAATTATAGGGTCGGCTTATGAACAGGTTATAAAAATGTTCCATTTTTACTTATCCATCTTGGGGGGGTCGGCTTATAAACAAACCGGTTTATGATCAAGTATATACGATATATAAATCTTCCACGCCAGATTTCCAGTTGTAAAACTGTTAACAGATCTCATATTCATAAACAGTGGCCACACCATTTCATACTGTTTAATTGTCGTGCCAGTGATGTACAGGATTATATAGTGAGATGTTTTTTGCCTTGCTCATTGGAAATATAAATGTTTTGTTGATACCCAACACACTAGGATTATCTTTCACTACTCCTGTATTTTTGGAAAAAAGGAGTTCCTGACATTACTATATTGGTCTGGAGTCCTCAAATATTTATGTAGCGCTTTTGAAAATTAAACATATTATTCAAACGTTACTTGAATTTTTAAGCCATGCATAACTGGCATATTTTGTGGGTTGGCTTCACATATTCTGCTGGTTCCTGTGCAAATGGAAGGCTGTATATTCTCTGCAGGTGAAAAATTTCCCCTTTGAATTGGGGAGTGTTTTCTACAGAATGATCAGAATGGTAAAAATCAGAATTATGCTTTTGGCAACAGGTTACTACTAGAGCTGGGCAAATAACTGATTGTTTTCAGTTTGCTGACTTTTCAAAAAAAAATTGGTTTGGGTGAAACCAAAACCAAATTTTTTCAGAATTTTCAGTTACTCAGAAGTCAGAAAAAAATTATTTTGCATAGAACTAAAGTTTCTTTTTTGTTATTTTGAAAAAAAGCAAAGGAATTGAAGGGCTAAATTCACAACAATGGAGGAGGAAATGGTGGTGTTCTCCTTCCACCCAAGGTTGTGGTGACTAGGGCACTCACCTGGGAGAATATGGGTTCAAGATCCTCTATTAGCTATTCTGGTGTTGATCTCTCTCTGTCTCTAATGTTGAGGCTCTTCTGCTTTGTCCCGCTGCTCTCAACCACTAAGCTACATAGTCATTTTCACTACTGTTTTTCTGTTGCCCAATGACTATTCAATTATTTTATACATAGTGGAGCAGTTTCAACAGGAGAGACTGAGAGACACCCAGCCCTGAATAACCTACAGCAGTGGTGGGCAACCTGCGGCCCGCGGGCCACATGCAGCCCGTCAGGCTAATCCGCTGACGGGCTGTGAGACAGTGTTTACATTGACTGTCGCAGGCCCGGCCTCCCGCAGCTCCCAGTGGCTGCGGTTCGCCGTTCCCGGCCACTGGGAGCTGCGGGAAGCGGCGTGGGCCACAGGGACCTGCTGGCTGCCGCTTCCTGTGGCTCCCATTGGCCAGGAACGGCAAACTGCGGACACTGGGAGCTGCGGGCGGCCATGCCTGTGGACGGTTAATGTAAACAAACTGTTTCATGGCCCGCCAGAGGATTACCCTGCCTGATTGGCTATGTGTGGCCCGTGGGCGGCAGGTTGCCCACCACTGACCTATAGCCTGCAGACTAGAGCACTCACCTGTGCAGAGGAGACCTGGGTTCAAGTCATTGTTCAAGAGTTGGGATTTGAACCTGTCCTAACCACTGGGCTGTTGCATTTAAGGGGAGGAGGGTGCCTACAGTGGGTTTGTGAATGGTGCCTAAATCCCCTTGCGACTGTAGCCCAAGAAATCTACATTTCATTTTGAGACTGTTGAAAAACGGTTCATTTTGACATTTTTGGAAATGTTTTTTGTTGTGACTGAAACAATTTGTAGAAATCAACACACACTCACAAAATGATTCAATCGACCTGAATCTGCATTTTTCAGTGAAAAAAAAAGTATCTGAAAAATTTCACCCAGCTCTAGTTACTCCATGTTATGGACTCATAAGGAAAAGGACATTTTACCCTGAATCAAAGTTGGGAATTATTAAAAACACTTGCACACACAAATGCTTGTGAATGAAAAATAAAGACTTTTTCAGTCCTTGCTCCACAAACTTTTGACACACACACAGTATTGCACAGATCGACATTGGGAGCAAAATGGAATCTGGGAGAAACCACATTGCAGAAATATAAAAGGTGGTGAAAAGATATTTAGTTCTTCTTTGATAACTCAGGTGTTATATGTATTGGGGTTCCTCTGAGGCCTCTTCCACTCGGTTCCCCAAGAATTCAGTCCAACTCCAATCTTGTCACTGAGGATCCTTTATGGGGCATACAGCAAAGATACGCTGACTCAAGCATAGGGGGTGGGTATAGGGCATACCACACATCCAAAGTTACACAGCAAACCTCTTTCTTTATAAACATTTATGTACTGCATTTACTGCACGTTGTATTACATGTTTTGGGTTTGGCTTGGTCACTTTGTAGGAACCAATCCCTGTACAGCATGCATGACTTATTCTTTACTTCAGTTTACCTTCCAGGCTTATCTTGTCCATTGTTATCTTGTCCATTGAAAATGGTTCCCTGGGTTTTCTGCCTTGTCATGGGTTGTATATACCCCATGCTGGCCTCGCAAAAGAGGTTAATATAGGGACTGCAGGCCCATGCTGATTGGAGCCTCACAGTAGCTGGGAGAATAAAAGAGCTGATAAGCAGGGGGGCAGAGTAGCTGCCAGAGGAGCAAGCAGGCTGGAGAAGGAAACTCCTACCAGCAGGCTGCTGAGAAGCTGCCCAGAGACAACATTCAGAGAAGCGGGGGCAAATCTACAGCTTGGAGAAGCCTACAGAACCAAGGGAGGTAGAAAGGAACTCAGAGCACAGCAGGAGTGGCTGCTGAGGCCTGATTCTGCCTCCCTGGTTAAAAGGCCCTGATCTGGAACCCAGTAGAGTGGGTGGGCCTGGGTACCCCTTCCAGCCCCTCTGAGACTTAAGAACTGAAGTGGTTTCCAGACCACGTGAGTACAAGGGCCAGCCTGCACACCCCAGTGGGACTGAGCTTAACACACTTCATAGCCCATAATGGAGAGACAGGCTATAGGAGCAGACTGATGGCCTAGCCAGACTGAGCAAATGCTGTCCAACGTTCCATCTGACCAAAGGGGGTGCCATCGCATCAGTACACCAGCTCATGCTCCTTATTTTAGCTAGTAGAGACACTGTTTCCAGCCTACAGATCCATTTACTTCCCTAATCTTCTCTCCCAAGAAATTAGGTCTTACCCATATCCAGTTGCTCATGTCAAACAGGCCTACAATATGAAGAGAGGCTGCTGGCAGGGAGGAGAAAATAAGACTTGAAAGGGTAAATATGAATAAAGAATTGGTCCTCATGCAATTACTTACACATTAAATGAGTGCAGACTCCAAAGTAAAAGGTTAATGCTCTACAAATAAGAGGACTAGTCTTGAGCAAATCTCATAAGCACATCAATCTAAATAAGAAATAGGAGCATACCGTTTACAGGAATGTGGTTATTGTATAAAAACACACACCATCCATCCATGTACAGTAAGTGTCACACTCCTGTGGTAAGCTCTTACATAAGGTGACCTAATAGTTTCCTTTCTCATGTTTTCCATCCTCTCCCCCTTTGCTAGCCACTCACTATGCTTTGCGTTCAGCTGGGGAAACTTTTTTCGGGTGACAATGGGGACATTTTTCTGGTGGACAATGGGGACTTTTTTCTGGTGACAATGTCAGCAACTTGTCAGGACAAAATGAACAAATAGGCACTTTTATTTAGTGGCAAAGGATGTTATTTTGTTTATCAGAAGACTCAGCATGCCACCACTGCCTCCATCACCTGAAGCTTGGGAAAGAAAGTCCAGCTGCTAAGTTTAAGTCACTCCACAAACAATAGTAGTGAATGGAATAGAGTGGAGTGGAGTAAACCCTTAGTTTCTCAGCAAAATACATTGCTTAGAACCCATGAATGCCATTTAGGGGAACATATACTGGTCTGTGACATCATTCCCAGCACTAGTAATCTATTATGTTGTTATATGAACAAGTGGTTAGAACAAATTCATGTAACACCTATTGCTAGGATCAAATCTAATTATAATTGCATTAGCTGTATTTGAAGTTTTGCCCTGTTCTTTCCCCCCCTTCAGTTATAATGAAATGATTTCTTAAACAAACAACAAAAAATTCTAAGTTAACACATTATTTATCTCAGAGGATAATGAATGTTTGGAATCTAGGGCGTGAGTGTAGATAATTATCTTTTTGGCAGAAATAGATACATTCAATGATACCTGGCCTAGGGCCGAAAACCAGCGAAGGGCAAATTTCTAGTTAAGTAATAATGACATTGATCAGATGTAAAAATCCACACTAAAAGAGACTGAGGTCCAAGGTTAATCAAAAGCTGTAATGCCGTTATCTCTTGCACATTTTTTTTTCTCTACTGGAGGAATTTATTAGTATTCATCTTAAACTGAGATCTTGTCTTTGACAGTGTAGCTGCACGTGGTGGTTACTGAACAATAATTGACTGTGAAATGGGGAGCTGACACTTCATAGGCAAGGAAGAATTTTGGGCCTGATTCTCTACTGCTTTGCTCCCTTGTGCAATCACTCAGTCACTTAAGCAGTGAGCCTCCTGGTTGGGTAGATAGCAGTGTGGATGTTGCAGCACAGCGGAGGCTGGGGCTAGCTACCCAAGCTTGGAACCTGGGATCATGTGGATTTGAAAGCCAAGCTCGTGTGAGTCTGTGTACCTGGGCATGCTCCCAGCTGCAGTGCAGACATACTCTCACACTCGTGCATTTTAGTACCCAGCAAAATGTGCTTCAGAACAATGTGAATGCACACAAACTCCAAAAAGTCAAACCCCATTTTACTCGTGTTGATTTTCTTCTGGCAGATCAATGTAATCCTTGTTGGCCCCATGCTTAACATATTGACTTTGATTGAACCTTTGCATCTCTTGGCTCCAGCAGGTAATTAGATCTAGTGGTATTTCTATAGTTTAGCTTTTATTTGCATGAAATTTCCAGCACCAATACTGCTGACCCAAGAAGTCCAGAAAAGCTATGTGTGCATCTTCTAGCCAAACTGAATTTTTTGAGGCTCACCCATTGTGCTCCCGATTGGCAGTGGTAGACCTCAAACTGGTCTTCACTCATGATCTTTACTTCCTGAATTTGAACCCTGCCTGAGACCTCAATTAATTGTGATTAAAATTTGAGGTACTGGAATATTTAGCAGTGTAGTAGACAACATCTGCTAAAAAACAATATAATGCTACTTTATTAATGCTTCAAAATATTTTTTATTAGTCTGTGTTGCAATCTTTTCTCTCCTGTGATGGTGGTAACTTAATTTGCTAGATTTGTATTTGTGTGTTCTCTTTGTTATTTAACTCATCACTCCTTTTCTTGCATTCTTTCCTTATCCTGCTTTATCCTGATTTCTGTTTTTCATATTTTTTTAAAAATTGTGAGCCCTCATTTTTTCCTCCCTCTAATTTTTTTTTATTTTTCTCCTTTCTCTTAATTTGTTTTATCTCCTTTCCTTTATTCCTCTATTTCTCTGCAACTCATCTTTCCACCTTCATCTAGTTACTTGTTTTGAGCACTGGCAATTATTATAAAAATGTCATGGTTAAAAGAAGATCCTTCTGTGTTTTATAGAATGATAACATTTCAAAGTGTATTTTTACTAGTAAAACTGCATTACTGAGTGACAGTCCAAGAACATTAAACAGATGTCACTATTCATTTGACCTTGTGGTACCAGAGATGGAGAACAGAACCAGTCACCCAATACTAATTTAGATTTAACAAGACAGGTATTTAAAAGAACAAAACAAAAACAATCGGTGATCAATAAGAACTGATGTTAAAATTGTAGATCAAATGTGCTGCTTCGCAACCTTGACAATGTCCCTTTATCTTAGTTCCTGTCTTTGCTGCTTACTTCTTATGAGCTTCCAATTATCTTTTGGACGTTAGCTAGGATTTCTTTTGGCTTGCTGAAAAATGTTGTCAGCCAGAAAATGCTTTTTTCTTTTTACAGCTTCGGTAAGCTCATCCACATGCTTGTCATTACAGAGATGGATTTCTTTTTATTTCATGATTGGTGAGTCTAGAAAGAACGTGCTTTGTTAATACTTCAGTTGGACCACATTGCTGAGGCAAGGTTACTTACCACTGTTAGGTCAAAATGGTATTCTCATAGACCTTATGTTCTCATAGGTCTTTATGTATCAGTTACTCCACAGGGTCCCTGTAAACCTTGACTCCTGTTTTTTACTGTACTTTTTTTATTGTATTCCTGTTTTTTATTGCAAGATCTCCCTGTATGAGACTTCAATTCCTCTTACTTGCTGTAATTGCACTTTTTCCCATCTACATTTCACCTCATGGCATACAGCATTTGGGTACAGTTTTGCTAACAATACTTAAATATGGAGACAGTACAGTGGCATCAGAATAAATATTAATCATAGTAAAAGGCATGAGACTTACAAACTGACATTGGAAAGACAATTTACGTATATTTGTTAGTACTTTTTTTCAATGAAACTTGGTTGCATTTCTGCCTCCAGAACCCTGGCTTCAAGGGCAGTAGTGATGAGTGATAAGAGAGCTCTTGGGATTTGTCTGTTTTTCTATTGTTTGTGCCACCTTCTACTGTGTTTGTGTTCTCTGTGTGTATAGCATCTATTACGCATGGTGTTAAAACCATATGATAAATTCTATTTACTATGCGCCTTTACCAACTCTTCTGCATTTTTCCAAATAGTCCATCTCCCGCAGGATATATTCAAATATTCCATACTTCGCAGGTACTTCAGACAGCTGTCATTAAAAGGGTGAAAAAGCCAAAATTATTGTTACTTATTATTTCTATTATGAGAGCACCTAGAGTCCCCAGCTGACATTTGGGGGGAGGGGGAGCCACTGACATGGACAAACACAGTCCTTGCCCTGAAGAGTTTATAGTCTAAAGAGACACGACAGATATAAAGGGTGGAATAGGAAAGTGAGGCACAGGATGAAGTGACTTAATTGAAGTTACGCTGCAGATCAGTGGCAGCGCCAAGAATTGACCCTAGGTCTCAGAGTCCCAGCCTTATCCATTAGACAACACTGTCTCTCCTCCCTGAACAGAGAAAATGTTTCCCTTCTCTCAAATGTAGACTTTTTTTTAACCTCCAAATCACACTAGTCTGATGTACAGTGTGGGCTGTACCAAGTATTTGTAATTATTGTCAGACAATTATTACTGGGCATATAATTTTGAAAAGGGAAAACATTTCTGAAAATAACCTTGTTACAGCTAAAAGGCAGTGTCTGTTGAATAGATTCTTACAGATTACCCACTCAGCTCTATCTGGACTGATGGTAGTATGATTGTCTGGCTTTAAGGTAGAAGGAATGAAAAATGCTTCCAATAAATATTTTAACATACTCTACAGCATTTTAAAATATGTCTCTATATCAAACATGTGGTATATGCAAAATACACGATGGTGTTGTATAAAGGCGTTATTGGTACATGTTTGGAATGGCCTCTCAAGGCTGTCTGTGGTGGCTACCCTCTTGGCTGGCACACTGGCACACACACTGAAAGCGCATCCTTCAGAACTAGAAGCATGAAGCAACTACAGAGCTCGGAACAGTTCACAGCCTCTGTGGGTCAGGCAGAGAACACTCACTGACCAGTGGATTGCATTTGCATAGTAGCAAGTGCATTTCAAAAACACAGTGTGGGGAACCTTGTACAGCTTCCTGCCATATTTGCCCTCTAAAGTGAGAGGTGTTTTATGGGAGGTAGTGTGGGGAGGAGGCATGACCCTTCCAACTCACAGATGCCTGGAAGCAGCCAAAGGAAGGGATGACCCCCGTGTATTGCTTCTTCAGTCAGTCCTTCTTCCTAGCAACATTGTGCTGCGAGGTATGATGACAGTGATTGAGATCCCTGCAGTTGTGCAGCAGTAGCTGTGTAAGGGATTGTGTAGGAGTCAGTGCTACTTAAGCTCTCCAAACCCTATGGAACCCAAACCCCAGGAAGCTACTATGTATTGTGGACAGTTAGGGACACATTTCTATTCTTCCCTCCTCTCTAAACTATCTAGCTTTCTTTCCTGTAAAGGAGGTGAAGGGGAAGATCTGGCCAAGTATAAGGGCTACATTCTCATGTATACCCTCTTCAGTTTATTAACTTCAGTAGGTTTGCACACGGGCTAAGTCAGAGAGTTTACCTTTGCCTCTTTCTATAGTAAGTTAATGTGCTCTGTAACTAACAATGAACACCTCACTTTCCTTTTATTTTGCTCCAATCTTATTCTCTCAGTTCTCTCAGAATTCCATAAGTGGTCATCTGAAAAGCTCTTGTCAGCTCTAGTAAAATATATATATATAAATTCTTACTAGTATCATTCTGTGTACCGCTATGACATCTTTTTCACCCAAGTAATTTACCAAGCAGGGAAGATGCAATGAAAGTGTGATTCTGTTGTCCATTCATCTTGGAAATTTATGACATCTTACAAAATGTTTATTTTACTCCCCTAAAATACCCAGGGCCAGAAACTGATCTCAGTCACACAAGTGGAAATCTGGACTAACTCCATTTACTTCAGCAGAGTTACTCCAGATTTACACAGGTGTAAGTGACAGCAGATTCTAATCCTAGTCAGATCATGTGAGATGAAATCTTAGAAGTCCTTACATTCTGAATATGTTATAAAACTGTTAAAACACAGTCTATTCAGCGCAAAGTAAGCTGTTGCTAAACCTTGCTGGAAACTTATCTTGAAAAATGGTTTTCACAAAAACATTAAAGTCCCTGTTGTGACAGCAATTTTTCACTATTATTTTACCCTGTTGATCAGAAAGCTACAAAGTCCATTTTAAATGCTTCATAATTCTTTCAGTGGCAGTGGAAGTTTTGAGCTTGATTCTGTTTTATCCTAAAGTAACATTGTTTGACAACATGGTTTTGAGAGAGAAATAGACAGTAATTAAGCTATGGATGTCTTAGATTTCTATACATGTGGTGAAAGGCTCTTTTTTCCTCTCTGCTTAGTTAATAATAGAAGTACAGCTTATTTATTGGCACATCTGTCTTGCAGATCTGCAAGTCTGCATGAACAGGTTGCTGTTCTGGTAACACAACCTCAGCATTGTTTAGATCCTACTCATGGTCACCAATTCTTGTCTTTTTACAACTGGAATGTAATGCATCTCAAGTCGTTTTCGCCACTGTTACTTTAATGAGTCATTCAGACATAATTTGTTCGCAAGTTTTGTCTGCGCATTGATTTCTGCTGTTATATCGTTATTAGGTCTGTAGGTATCTTCATGTGAACCTGGAATCAGCTCTTTTAGTGGCATTTGTGGCAAAGTTAAAGATGAGAAGGCATGAGACCTGCTCTGCACACAAATTTGCACCACTTTAAAGGTGTATTTTAAAACTGATTTGGTTAAACTGGTGCAAAACTGTGTTGCATGTTCTTTTATTGGTTTAATCCTATCTTAGAGCAGTTTAGCTTGAATCAATACATTTACAGGCATGTGCTAAAGTGTTATAACCAGTGTTAAAACAATATAAGAATGTCTACACAGGGATTTACACCAATTTGACTAACTCACTTTTAAAACAGATTTTAGTTAAACTTCATTGTGTAGTGAAGGCCTGATTCTCCACCTCCTTGCACTTTTTGTGTTCATATGTACCTGAGTGTAAAGTGGGTGTAAATGCTACCATTCAGAATGCATTCACTTTGTAGTGGTGGTGGTGGTGAAACCCGAGTGTTCACCTCAGCCAGATAACTCATGTTAAAAAGTAACTTACATATTTGCACTAGGGTTTTAAAATGTTCAGGTTAAAAGAGCTTAGCTAACATTTAAAAAAAAATCTTTTTCCTAGTGTCCAAAAGGTGTCTTTGTTTGACAGCCTTAAAAATGCCAACATTCTAAGGGTTTAGAGTTCCGTCCAGATGTATTGGAAGGTCAAGGCTCATCTGGTTAGAACAGATCAAACTCAAGAGCTGCTTGTTTAATCAGGTCACACAGCATTAGTCCACAATATTACATAAACACACTGGGCCTGAATCCCAATTGCCTTGCATCATATGTAGTCATTTACACCTGTGCCAAGTGAATGCATTCTGAACGGGCATCAATGATTCACCTTGGGCAGCTAACAAGAGTTAAAATACAACTTGCCCTAACTACACTAGGATTTTATAATATGTTATATGTGTCTAAATCAAGAAAAGGTAAGATTAGGTTGGAGCTACAACCCCTTAGTTAAAACATAGTTGATAATACTTTAAAATAAAAACAAACAAACATATTTTTATCACAGTTACAACAAGGCCCAGAAGAGCTGGGTTTGAGTCTTGGTCACAGTTTATATCTCCACAGCACCTGGAAGTTTAAACACCGGGCTTGTCTACATGGCACAGCAACGTGCCAGAGGGGTGTCATTTGTAAAGTGCACTAATGTGCTGCACTCTAACTACCCTGTATTAGAGCCTGCTGGCAGGCTCTAAGCATTACCTAGTTTGCATTCTGGGATGTATTAGCGGGAGTGTTGTAAGCAAGACACGAGAAGTAATTCTTCCACTCTACTCCACGCTGATTAGACCTCAACTGGAGTATTGGGTCCAGTTCTGGGTGCTACATTTCAGGAAGGATGTGGACAAATTGGAGAAAGTTCAGCAAAGAACAACAAAAATGATTAAAGGTCTAGAAAACATGACCTATGAGGGAAGATTGAAAAAATTGGGTTTGTTTAGTCTGGAGAAGAAAAGACTGAGGGGGGACATGATAACAGTTTTCAAGTACATAAAAGGTTGTTGCAAGGAGGAGGGAGAAAAATTATTCTCCTTATTCTCTGAGAATAGGACAAGAAGCAATGGGCTTAAATTGCAGCAAGGGTGGTTTAGGTTGGACATTAGGAAAAACTTCCTAACTGTCAGGGTGGTTAAGCACCGGAATAAATTGTCTAGGGAGATTGTGGAATCTCCATCATTGGAGATTTTTGAAAGCAGGTTATACAAACACCTGTCAGGGATGGTCTAGATAATACTTAGTCCTGCCATGAGTGCAGGGGACTGGACTAGATGACCTCTCGAGATCTGTTCCAATCCCATGATTCTATGATTAACGTAGAAACAGGACTATGTTAATGCAAACTAGGTACCTTTTGGAGCATGCCATCAAGGTGTATATGGAGCAGTTAGATTGCAATGCATTTGATCACTTTACAGATCACACACCTATAATAAGCTTTGCCTGCGCTGTGTAGAGAACCCCCCAGTTAAGATAAGGAATGAGATAAAGACTTGAAATTATACTTGTCCCACCTACCTACCTCAGGCTGCTCACACGGTTTGCTTTTCAACAGTAACTGCTTCTAGCCCCACTCTTTTTCCTTTGCTTATTCCTCTCCTTTTTTTATCTGTGTACTAAAATCCTTTTCCAAGCAAATAACAATTCTGCAGCCCAGCTACCTTTCCTGGTTTCTATCCACCCACCAATCCTCTGCTAAGCACCTTGTCTCATGCTTCCCCCAATACAGGAGCCACCTTCTGATCTTGTGCTCCGTGCAGCTCCATTCTCCTCCTTGATTACCCTTCCGATGCTGAACTACGCACGTCTGCTTGCTGGATTTTGCTCAAATAATCAATATTATAACTGAAGAAAGACAAAAACAAAACTACTGCTATTGATCTAAAAACTACCTAACATATTCCATGATTAAAATGTGTACATGCAATTAAGATGTGTATGTAACTAGAGCTCCAGCCCTGTATTGTGTTAAACCTTACACTTCCCATAATGCTTTGTCATCCTTGCGTGCCATGAAATTAAGAACTGCTCCTGCCACTGTTGAAGTTGATGCAAACGGATTCTGCAGTGAGCTCTGTACAGATAAATGCATATACCAAAGCAGAGTCCCATGGATTTCAGTGTGGCTCTGGGCTCTCAGGACCCATCCACACAGAGCTCATAAAATTGGTGTCTTAGCATCATGCATGTGGTATATTGAAAATCAACAATTGTAGGCTGTTTCTTTCAATTTCAGGTGGTTTTCTTGGTCCTTCTTGCAGGCTAGGGGGTCTGTCGGGAAGTGCATGATATGGGTCTAGCAACAGTCAGTCAGTCTGCAGCCAGAGTAAGATGGGGTGAGTTGTGCGTCTCTGTTATGGGGAGCAGCCTGGTTTGTGTCTCTCTGTTTTTGGGTTGCTGTGAATTATCATTCTAAATTCTAAGAAATAAGTAGTATTGCATTGCAAACTTCCAGAAAGAGCATTTTTTTTAAATCTAACCCTGTGTTCGCCATGAACATAACAATGCACACCGGTATAAATTATAGGAAACCATATATAACTATGCAATAGTGGCATAAATTATGGCACTTTCACTGAATAAGGCAGAGCAACTGCTAACAAAATACTTTGGTAAGACATCCTAATGGCATCATGAGGAAAGTGACTTGTAAAGCTTTCCTTCTTTAAGCAATTAAGGGTCAAAAACTGCACTCTAAGTTACAAGAAAATATTTGAAATAAAATTAATAAAGTAACAAATCACCATCCATTTTTGGTATTTTACCTTTTCTATGCCCAAATTCCAAGATTTTCCTATTGGGAAAATTAATGTATTTGCCTGAAGATTTAGAACTGAGGTTACTGAGTTTCATCATAAAATTCATATCCAGTACTCAGAGTTTATAAACCCAAGAAGTAATGTCTCCTGTTTTTGTGCCAATATACATATTTATGTAGCATACACCTAAACAGTTTTTTATATAAATAGTTACTCAGAAGTTCATTAGATGAGAGGTCCATGAAGTAAAGCTTAGTGATTCTGGCACCCAAGTGTCTTGCAAGATGGCATTCCAATAATCATAAGAGACAGGTTCTCCAGGCACATTAATCATTTGTGTTCAGCAAGAAAATAACTATTAATTTTCAGTGGGAAAAGAGGTCTAAACAACAACATGGCATACTTGTGGTTCCTCTGGCATTTTTATACACATTGAAGGCATCTGTACACTGACAATAAACACTGAAATAATTATATCTTCATTTCTGATGTTAATAAGATGCCCATGGGAAAAGTGTGGGATGTGATTTATTGTGCACACATTAGCTCCTTTCAATTCATTTCCTCAACTCTGCTCCTTGAGAACAAATGAATAACTTGGGCATACACCGGACAGCAATCAAGAGGGGGAGAGAGAGAGAGAGAGAGAGAGAGAGAGAATATTCTTTTATTAAGTATCTTGCTGTCCTGGAACCCCTTTCAAAAGCAATTAGAGCAGTTGTTTTTAAAAGAACCCTGTTCACACTAAGCTCTCTAAAACCTATTTATAAATCAAATGGAAATACATTTTATATGCAAAATCTCAGGATGCCTCCCTAACAGCTGCCGGAATTTTCTTTAGAAGAGCCAGGTGTTACATATTTCATACATAACCAAAAGTTATTTATGAAAAACAAGCAGCAAGTTGATAAAAAGAAATGAGGAATGACTAAGCAATAATTGTTTGCCCTCTAGGCTGGCCAAAGGTTTCCTTTAATGGAACCCTCACAGCTACATTGTGGGTGGAATCCTGGTCCTACTGAAGTCAATGGGAGTTGTCACTCTGTATTTTTCACGTTGCATGTCATGACTGCATTGCTTTGACCAATGGAGGCATAATTCACAGTAGTTCAGTTACATGTGAGGTTGGAATAGGTTGTGGCCAACAATTTTTGTTAAAAAAAAGAAAAAAAAAATCTCCAAAGAACAGCTTCTACCAAAACAAATCTCCATTGGTGAGGGCCTTCCTATTTCCCCCTGCCTGCATCATGCAAAGAAGTCTAGAATATTATGGTTGGCAAGAAAGAGACGGATTTTTTTCCCCACAGTTTCCTTGTACTGTCATTTACATAATACCTGTGTTCACAAGTCCCGTAAGAAAATAGCTGCAAGAGTGGTGACATCTTTATCTCATTGTACCTGATGCTAATTATTTAAGAAAGGGTTAAAAAAGATGTTATTAGGTTGCAAAGTCAAGCACTCAAATATTAGAAAATACCCATGCAATCTTAATTTAGCCACCTTGTGGTATGCATTATGATACAATCTTATTACATGATTGCATACTATTCTTTTCCAAAAGACCCCTGTCTTATTCAGTGCACAGGATGGATGGTGATGAGTGAATAAATCAGGATTCTCCAATGAACGAGGCTGTTGTGTTACATCTAATTTTGCTGCTTTGTAATCAATGAGGCTGTGAACCACAGAAAGAGAATGGATGGTCTTGTGCTTGCTGCAGTTGAGTATCATCCAGGAGAACTTGGCTCTATCTGTGACTACGCTCCACTTTGTATGTGATGCTGATAAAGTCACTTAAACTAAAGTTTTTAGGAAGTGACCATTAACTCCAAGTTCTTCATTTTCTGAGTTTAGTCTGAGATATCTGGCATTCAGAAGTGCTGAGCTCTCAAAACTGCAACAGAAGTCAATAGATACTATGATTGCTCAGCAAATCCAAACAAATCAAGCCCTCTGAATTTTCTCAATGAGTATCCTTATCACTGAGACCCCCCAAATTAGTAGATATGTTAGTGTTTGCAGTGTTGTTATAGCCATGTTGGTCCCAGGATATTAGAGAGACAAGGTGGGTGAGGTAATATCTTTTATTGGGCCAACTTCTGTTGGTGAGAGAGACAAGCTTTTGAGCAAGCACTCCAAACAGATGATTAAGAGAAAGCAGAAAGCCTACAAGGAATGGAAGAGGGGGTGGATCAGCAAGGAAATCTACCTCTTGGAGGTCAGAAAGTGTAGGGATAAAGTGAGAACTGCCAAAAGCCAAGCAGAGTTGGATCTTGCAAAGGGAATTAAAACCAATAATAAAAGGTTCTATAGCCATTAAAATAAGAAGGAAAGTAGTGGGACCGGTAAGCACTGAGGATGGGGTGGAGATTAAAGATAACCAAGGCATGGCCTAACACCTAAACAAATACTTTGCCTCAGTTTTTAATAAGACTAATGAAGAGCTTAGAGGTAGTGGCAGGGTGACTAATGGGAATGAGGATATGGAGTTAGAAATTACAACATCTAAATGGAACTCAACTCAAACAGCTTAATGGGACTAAATCAAGATTCCCGGATAATCTCCATTCAAGAATATTAAAGGAACTGGCACATGAAATTGCAAGCCCAATAGCAACGATTTTTAATGAAACTGTAAACTCGGGTCATACCATATGACTGGATAATTGCTAATATAGTTCCTATTTTTAAGAAAGGGAAAAAAGTAATTTGTGAAACTACAGGCCTGTTAGTTTGACCTCAATTGTATGCAAGGTCTTGGAACAAGTTTTGAAAGAGAAAGCAGTTAAGGACATAGAGGTGAACGGTAATTGCGATAAAATACAGCATGGTTTTATAAAAGGTAGATCATGCCACACTAACCTAATCTCCTTCTTTGAGAAGATAACTGATTTTTTAGACAAAGGAAATGCAGTAGATCTAATCTATTTGGATTTCAATAAGGCATTTGATACAGTTCCACATGGGAAATTATTAGTTAAATTGGAGAAGATGGGGATTAATATAAGAATTGAAAAGTGGATAAGAAACTGGTTAAAGGGGAAATGTCAGTCTAGAGGAAGCTTTCTTGTGGAGTTCCTCAGGGATCGGTCTTGGGACCAATATTATTTAACATTTTTATTACTGACTATGGCCCAAACAGTAGTAGTGTGCTAATAAAATTTGCTGATGACACAAAGTTGGGAGGTATTGCCAATATGGAAGAGGACCGTAATATCATACAAGATGATCTCGATGACCTTGTAAACTGGAGTAATAGAAATGGGATGAAATGTAATAGTGCAAAGTGCAAGGTCATGCATTTAAGGACTAACAAGAATTTTTGCTGTAAGCTGGGGATTTATCAGAGGAAGTGACAGAGAAGGAGAAAGACCTGGGTGTATTGGTTGATCACAGGCTGACTATGAGCTGCCAATGTGATGAAGCTGTGAAAAAGACTAATGGAGTCCTAGGATGCATCAGGCCAAGATATTTTCAGTAGAGACAGGTAGTGTTAGGACCATTATACAAGGCACTAGTGAGACCTCAGATGGAATACTGTATGTAGTGCTGGTCTCTCATGTTTAAGAAAGATGAATTCAAACTGGACAAGGTACAGAGAAGGGCATCTGGGATGATCCAAGGAATGGAAAACTGACCTTATGAGAGGAGACTCAAATTGCTTGGCTTGTTTAGCCCAACCAAAAGAAGGTTGAGAGGAGATAGGGTTGCTCTCTGTAAGCACATCAGAGGGATAAATATCAGGGAGGGAGATGAGTTATTTAAGTTAAGCACCAATGTGGACAAAAGAACAAATGGATATAAACTGGCCATCAACAAGTTTGTTTGAAATTAGACAGAGTTGTCTAATCATCAGAGGAGTGAAGCTCTGGAACAGCCTTCCAAGGGGAAAAGTGGGGGCAAAAACCTAACTGGCTTCAAGACTGAGCTTGATAAATATATGGAGGGGATGGTATGATGAGACTGCCTACAATGAGATTTAGCTAATCTACGACTGCTTGCAGCAAATTTCTCCAATGGCTGGTGATGGAACACTAGATGGGGAGGGTTCTGCGTTTACTACAGAGAATTCTTTTTCAAGTATCTGGCTGGTGCGTCTTGCCCACATGCTCATGGTCTAACTGATCACTATATTTGGGATCGGGAAGGAATTTTCTGCTGGGTCAGATTGGCAGAGACCGTGGGGTTTTTTTTGCCTTCCTCTGCAGTATGGGGCATGGGTCACTTGCAGGTTTAAACTAGTATAAATGATGGATTCTCTGTAACTTGAAGTCTTTAAATCATGACTTGAGGACTTCAGTAACTCAGCCAGAAGTTATGGGTCTATTTCAGGAGTGGGTGGGTGAGGTTCTATGGTCTGCAATGTAAAGAAGGTCAGACCAGATGATTACAGTGGTCCCTTCTGACCTTAAAATCTATGACTCTGTGAGTCTCTCTAGATATATTGGCACATTTTGGCCTTCAAACTTTATGTGCCTGAGTTTCTCATATGTAAAATGGGGATAACAACACTTCTTTGTCTTACAGAGGAGTTGTGAACATGTACTAATCAATGTTTCTCAGCTACTTAGATAACATACAAAATTCATGAGGAAATTAATAATTCTGAATTCAGTGTACGGTTTAGATGGTGTGCATTGAATAAGATATTGTGATCACACACTGAATTGGCTAGCGTAAAAAGAAATATTGAACAGCTGTCTCATTCCCTGAGCAAAGTTCATCCTCTGCACAGAATGAGAGAACCTGTGGTGACAATAACATTTTAATTCTGGCGTTTCTTAACTTTCAAGTGCTTGACTTTGCAGCCTCAGTGTTCTTTTAACCTAGTTTTTCTTGTAATGTAACACACACAGATATAATTTTATTTGGTTTGGTATAATGCAGAAAATATTGAACTTTCTCACAATAGCTGGACTGGACTTGGCATTTGTCAACTCCTTGCACATTATTTTTTGAGAAATTAGTATAATTCAGATGTACGCTTTCACTTTTAGAAAGAGAGTGAAACTGCCCAGATACATATTTTGATACCCTAAATCTAAAAATACTGCTCATTATATATTAACTTGACTAAAAGCAGTAGCATCCTGTTTTAATCCTTTTTTCAACAGATGGACGATTTTACTAATCTGTCCTCATTTTGCTGGATCCTAGCCAATTCTTTAGGGTGGGAGGAAAGTGCTCTTTTATGCTGATCTTAAATATTTTTAGAAAGTATCTGAGAATGACTGATAGTGGGAAATTGACTAGAAATGTAATTTAAGGCAAAAGAACCAAAAAAATAAATGTGCTGAACATAGACACAGTCTACCAAAATATGAACTATGTGTTGTTACCAAAGATTACTTATTAAATAGTAGAACCTTTTTGTATAGTAAGCTTTGTAATATGTGCAGATTCCTGAACCAGATTTAATGCATATTAAATATAGCTTAAAGTGCACATAAATGAAATCAGTATGTTTAATATAGGGAAAAACAAACACTTATCATAAACAGAAACAAAGTTAGGAACTGGAGCAGAGTTTAATGTACTATGAAAACTCAAGTATAGCTTAAGATGCCAATGGGATCTGCTTTAATCTCAACATGTAGAGATAAGAATTTATATGAACATTTTACGAAAGCAGATGAGGGACTAAAATTGAAACAAAATAACCCACTCAGAGGAATCTTTTATTACTGCGTAACATCAAATTAATTTTATATAAAGGAATTAGATTCAGAAGGCCTTTGATGGAAGTAGGAAGTGCAGTTTAACTGTTTACAACAGCTGAACATTAGTTACTGTATTTATTATGCTAAATTGTTCAGTGGGTGAAATTCACCCCTGTGTAGATGACCACAGCATGCGAAGGGATTAAGTGGTGCATAGGCGTTGGGTTGGCTCTCTGCATGGGGATGAATTTTACCCAGAAAAAGAACTCCATAGCTGATAGCTAAGCCAACCCTAAAAACATTTTTGCCAAAGGTCAAATATCCCGACTGTTTCTGAGGTATGCTTAAATAAATAATTATGGGGGAGCTGGCAGTGACCTGGCAGTGACCCCTATATTTAGGTTGCCTAACACTTTCCATTATAAAGGACTCTTGTGGCTTTTTTTAAAAGTAAAATTAACACCTTCCATTCGGAAGTGCCGACTTCCCCAGGTCCCGGGGGGTGCTTGACCCTGCTCTGCCCCAGGTCCTGCCCCCACTCCACCCCTTCCCCCAAACCTCCACCGTGCCCAGCCTCTTCCTGCCCCTGCTCAGCCCCCAGCCCACCTCTTCCCGCCCCTGCTCCACCCCACCCCCAAGCACGCCCTGCCCTCGCTTCATCCCCTTTCCCCCCCAGCACCTCCTGCATGCTGCTGAACAGCTGATCGTGGTAGGCGGGAGGCACTGGAAGGGATGGAGAGGAGCTGATCAGTGGGGCCCGCTGACGGGCAGGAGAAGGAGGGGCTGATCTGTGGGCTGCCGGTGGGTGTTGCGCACCCACTATTTTTTTTCCATCGGTGCCCCAGCCCCGGAGCACTCACGGAGTTGGCACCTGTGCTCCCATTGTTTGCAGCAGGTCTTTGATATTTCCAGGGGAGAAAGCCCTGGGGCTAGATCAATGGTCCCTAAACTGGGGGTGCAGCTCCCTAGGGGGGCACAAAGAACCTTTGGGGGGGAACAATGGGACCCGGGCCAGCCCACAGAGGGGACGGGGAGGAAGTGCCGCCCAGCCCCGCTCCGCTCCCAGCTTTGGGCTGGGGTATGTGTCACACCTTCATTACCCACATCTGGGTTTTCCCCATGGTTACAAGTTAATAACTGTCTTTGATTCAGAACCAGAACAGCCATTTTTACAACCTTTATATAGCTTGGGTCTTTGATCTTGGCCTCATGTAGCAAGTGATCTGCAGAGAATGGCCACTCCTCAGGGTGTAGCTTTAAAAGGCTGGGATTTGCATAACTGGAGGTGGGGAATTTGCATTCACTTAACACTTGTGTTCCAAAAGTCCTTGTCAGGCCTATTATTCAATATAGTCCTGTGAACCCCAAGCTCTGATATCTGTCACATGTCTCCCATCAACAAATTGTGTAGGATCGAGGCCCACAATAATACAAAAGCCATTCATTTAGCACAATGGAACCCAAAGATTCTTAAACTTAATTCAGTAAAGTCGCCCATGGATATTGCAGGAAATTACCATATCTGTCACAGCCTTTATCAGCAACAAAACTGGTCTTAAAGAGTGAGAATCAGGCCTAGAGATATTTGGATCAATGATTCCATGCTACCTGTAGATCCCATGTCATATTCCCCTTCCATGCACAAACATACACAATCTCATCCAGTCTATCCCAATTCTTCCCACCACCCCTGCATTCCTGGTCAGAGTGTTGTCATAGAACTCTGGTCCACAGGATGCAGGGATGTAGACTTCCCCCTGTGTGGGCTCTCGACTGTAAGGCCCTTTGCATTGCATTTTGTCCCGTATATGGCTGTTAGGTTGAGGAACACAGAATTTACTCCAAATGCTTGTTTTCATGCTCATTTCTCTCATTGATTTCTGTTTGAATCTTTCTTGTATGTAGTTCCATGTCAAAGCACCACCTATTAACTCATCCGTGTCATGTGTTGCTTTAATGCCATATCGCACATACTTTTGGTGTGCAACTGCAAAGGTTAAAGGGGTCAAAGGACATATTTGGCAGTAGTTTGGCATTCATTTCTCATTGAAAATATTTAGTGTCCTTTCTACATCATTCAATTTGAACTACTGTAACAAAGATCCAAAAGCTCTACATAACCCAATAGTAAAGTTAAGTTTGCTACAAAAGGTAAAACGATTATAATGTACTGGCAATATCTACACAGTTGAAGGAATGGGATTGGAAGTGTTGTCTAGTAGCTACACTACAGGATGGGCAGCAAGGAATCCTGGGTTCTGTTCTTGACTCTGTCACTGATTTGCCATTTGGCTTAATATCTTTAGACTCTCTGCTTCAGTTCCCTCAACTGGGGAATAGTTACACTTCATTACTGCTGGTGAGACTTAATTAATGTCTGCAAAATATCTTGAGATCCTAATATGAACTGAGCAGTATAAGTGCAAGATATTACAGATTGGTATTACACAGGCAAGGTGGGTGAGGCAATATATTTTATTGGACCAACCTTTGTTGGTGAAAGAGACAGGCTTTTGAGCCATAAGCTCAAGCTTTTGCAATAAGCCATAAATCCAGTGTCTTTATCAAGACCATGATTCTTAGCATTTAGCAAAGTTATAAATTTAAGCTCCCAGGCTCATTGTTTGGAGGTGTTGTTCAGGTTTCCTTTGAGGACAAGGACTGAGAGGTCAGATCATTTTGTGAAAAGTGTTTGCCCCTAGGTGATGTGTTTTTGTCTTTTATCATTTTTCTGTGAGAGTTCATTCGAGAGTGTAGCGATTGTTGGGGCATTTAGTGCACTGGATGAGGTACCCCACATATTGTGATAGGCATGTGTAGGACACATGGATCCTGAAAGGTGTGTTGTTGGGGTATTATTTATTGTCTTAATAAAGACACTGGATTTATGGCTTATTACAACAATCTGTAACCCACTAACTGACCCTTTTTTTGTCCTGTGACTGCAGAGGTGTTAACAGGCAACTTCACCTTGAATGGTCCTTTAGAACATGTGTTAACTACTTATGCTAAACAATCTGTTCCACCTTATATTTAGCTGTGACCTTCTGAGTACCTTTCCCAGATCTGAAGAAGAGCTCTGTTTAGCTCAAAAGCTTGTCTCTATCACCAATAGAAGTTGGTGCAATAAAAGATATTACTTTACCTATCTTGTCTCTTTAATATCCTGGAACTAACATGGCTACAAAAACACTGCAAACAAACATAGATTGGTATTGTTAATTAAAATAAATATATATCACCTATATTGTCTATATTATTTTCCTAGTTTTGTTTAGTTTAAAATATTTTTATAGTTTTGTGTGTTTATAAATACATTTAAGAAACTGCTTTTTTTAAAAAGAACAACAAAAAACTGAACAACTGTCTGTAATAAAATGTTTTCTCTATATGTTTCTAAAAAGGAAATATTTCACTAACTTAGATTTAGTCCAGTATTATAGTTACTCAGAAAAAAATATCAATGCTATATCCATTTGGAAACATCTTGATTTAGGGAGAATGACTGAAGCTGACACTTCAGTTCAATAATGGAAACCAGTACACTGGATCAAAGCTGAGTGGTATACTGGATGGTAAAATTCAGTTCAAGAAATAGAAATTCAATCCATATATGAAGTGAAGAATACCTCCCCAGTCATGAATTGATTTTAATGTCAGCTTCAATTCTTTGTAAGATAGTGAGTCATTTTCAGACAGGCTTTGCCTTATTATCACTGATTTCAGTGATTTATTTTTCCTTCTGGTCTCTTCTTGGCTAACACATCTTGTTCATCTGTTGCAGACATGTTTCCAGCTGTTTTAAAAGGTTTGTGTGTGGGAGGATTCTGGTTGGAAGCTGAGAGAGAACTTTCCAGAGCTCTGAAAGTACTGCTGTTTCTTTGTAAGGTTTGCTGCTGATTATACTGTTTAATCGCCTCGTTCAAAGCATCCATAAGAGCTATGAGCATATTGTAAATAAAAAGAAAGACTGGGAGAGGTTCTCATTAGGGTTATGTTTGCTCATTTCACTCCCAACAAAGAATTAACACATTTTAGATACTTCTTGATTTCTCAGAAACCAAGACAAATACTTACATTTCTGTTGCGCGTTGGGCAACTGGTATAATTATTGTAATTGGTATTTTCTTAAACATATTTTAACCTTCCCAGATCTTAGTTTAACCTATAGTCCTTGACCTTTGAACCTGATAATTATGCCCCCCTTCCCCCATCCTCCGTAAAATGATCCCTGGATATCCTCACTGTAGGAGTCATAGGCCACTGTGATCAGAACCATGCTAAACCAGCTTAATGTTTAGGAGCTGTATGCCCACTGAGCCACAACCTGCTGGAGGCAGAGCAAAGCTGTATCACCCTTGTGGGAACCCAGGAAGACTTCCTGCCTGGTGCTCGGGGGAAGTGTGCTTGATGCTATTCCTTATCATGGGATGCCACTTACTCCCCTTACGCACCAGACTGGCCTGGAAGGGGAAGGTGGAGCTATGTTCATACTTCCCCTTCCTCCTCACCCACTTTGCAGAGCCCCTGGGGAAGTAAAGAGCAAACACTTCCTGAACTCCTGAGTATGGAGACTGCAGTTCTACCTAGTCATTAAATGATCTGTGATAGTGAGGGGACCATACAACTTTCTCCCCATGAATTCAGATGAAGGCCAGAAACAATCTAGTCTTGAACTGGCATCTTTGTTTTTTCTGTGTGCCAGTGTACACTACTGTATTATTTCCATTTAAAAGACTCAGATCCTGTAGAGGTTTGATTTTAAAGTGTTAACAAATATGCTGTTGAATAATTAGGGACTGACTGCAGTATACATAACTCTCCCCCCTCCCCCATTTCCCTCCTACAAATAGCAGGATTATTAAAAGATAAGATAGACATTGCTTTGAAATCTTAGCATTAGTGCGTTGGCATACAGCTGTGGTGGAGGTATTTTACACTTCAAAGGAACAAAATGCTATTTTAAATATGCATTGGAAAATAAAGACATGTAATAAAATTAATGTTTCCTCCCTATTTAAGGAGCTTTGGAATGCAATGCTTCATTGCCAGCAAAACATTAAAAGTCTGTTGTAAAGTAGGCAGCCTGAGAAGTCTTCAGGGAGATGTTTTGACTACAACAGAAGGCAAGTAGCATCCATCAGAGAACAAGATTACAGAGGGGCATTTACATTATTCAGCATGTAGCTGGAATACAACTACATTTAGATTCAATGATGATGGAATACTCATGAGGCTATTGATGAGATTATGATATGAAGGAGATATTCTGTAACACAATCAGTTTATAACCAGATTATCTCATGAGATCTGATGGCATATGAATAGGACCTCTTGTAAGAAAGCTGTATGAAGTTCTTATCTTTTCCAAAAGACAGAGATGATGATAATAAACCCATGTTGGTGCAGGCTAAAACTAGATCTTGTTTTCTTTATGCACAGTTCAATCAGAGAACAGCCAGATAAATATGATTTTAAAACTGATGTGTGTAAATTTCTTTTAATCTGGGGGGTAGGTTAGGGGAAATTTGCTCCTTATTTCTGCATGGAATTCAGTGCTCTGATAGGACAACATTTGTGATTACTGAGGGATGCTTAGATATGTACAGACATAGATGTTGTGGTGTTGGGTGACTATCAGTTTTTACTTAACATAGTAAACATCCACAAATTTAGTCAAGGTCTAATATTCCCCAATTCTCCTGAATTGTTTTGTTTTATTTTTATTTTTATTTCTTTTTTGGGGGGGGGATGGGGGGGAGGAGAGGACAGGTAGAGGAGAAGCAAAATTCCACTTTGAAACAAATCACAAATTTTCACTTGTCTACCACACATGAAAATCCCTTGTTGTCATTTTATCATTTTTGTAGTAAAATATTTTTTTTTGGCCTGCAATAATTACTTTTGTTACTATGGAAGAGTGCAAGCGTTTTGAGACAAAAATACTTTTTAATAGATGAAAAGAGGACTTAAAAATGTATCCTGCTCATGGAGTGAATTATTTTTCTTTCAGCTTTTTTAGTGAGAATATACCTTTGACTGACAATTCAACCTGTAGTTGGGGATCTATCTATGATTTCCTTTGCCATACCTTACTGATGTTCAGAATCAGAAAATTATTCACCACTTTCTGCAACTTAATCAGCAAAGCGTATAAATCTGTCTATTTAGTCAATAAAGAGAGAAATATCCATTGATCATATCTTCTTCAAAGTATAATCTCAACACCACTGATGTAAGGAAGATTTTGTCACTCAAGGAATTCCCACTCAAGTTAGAATTATGATACCTTCAATATTATGTAGTAAATTTTTTGCATTAAAGGCTACTAAGGCTGAAGAACCCTCCTAGAAACATTTTGCATGTTTAATCAGATAAAAAGGATCTCATTTAATAAAAAATAGAACCTTCAAGACTGTCCCAAACTTTTATACTGTTAACAATATGTCCAATTTTTGAACATCGCTGACTGAGTTGCTCCAGGAAAATAAATGAACTGGCCTTGTAATGTAATGTAGTGAGTAGTTTGCGTGTACCACTGCCTTCCAATGATGGAATGGTATTCCTCCACAAGTGTGTGTCATAAGGCCTAATACTGCTATAGCTATCTTAATCTCTGGAAGAAGCCAGTGATTTTTGGGCAGAAGGACCCAAAATTCTATCCTTGCTTATTTCTGTGAAATCATAGGTTCGTATGGTGTAGTATCAGGAGAACTGGAATGTCACTAGGTGGCCATACACCTGTTACAATAGGCAAATGGATAGTTACTCGTTCAAAATAAATAAATTTGTTAGTCTCTAAGGTGCCACAAGTACTCCTCATTCTTTTTGCTGATACAGACTAACATGGCTACCACTCTGAAACATGCACAATTACTGATTTTGCACACACAACCTAATATTCTGCATGCATGCACAATTACTTGTTTGTGCCAGCACTTGCACAACTAGCATTCCAGCTTTGTCTCTGTTTACCAGAGACCACACTCTGCTTAATACTCTATACAGCACTCATATTCATCTAATGGGTTAATAATACCCTGCCAGTAAACATATCATTACAATAACTAGTGTAATAAGAGCAAGTTATACACATATGTTGGGTATGCAACTTTAGTCCATTTTGAAAATAAATGTGGGTCTACGTGCCGTGTAACTACCCTTCTATCTGCAGGTTGGGCTGTTATTTATGCACTACCTCTCACTGTTACTGGTTTGTAGATTCTAAGGTCAGAAGCACCTGGAATCATCTAGTATGATCTTCTGTAGAACACAGGCCATAGAACTTCCCTTAAATAATTCCTGGTTGAACTAGAACATATCTTTTAGAGATAACATCCAAACTTGATTTAAAAATTGGCAGGGAGGGAAAATCCACCAGGACCCTTGCTAAGTTGTTTAAATTGATAATTACCCTCACTCTTAGATAATTTGATTACTTCTCCTCCTCTGAGGAGGAGGTGGAGGAGTTGTAGTGAATACGTATATTATGATAGTGGTCAGAAGAAGGTGTACAATTCTGCCAAAACCTAACCTGGAGGAGTAACCAATCTAAAGTTCTCTCCACATCTGAGAATCCACTCTGTCATTTTATACAATATAACTTCTTGGTATGTTTGGCAGTCATTTCACTTCTTCTCTAACTATTTGACAAGCAGCATTATTTCTAGGATGCATTTTTGTGGAGTCAAGTGGAAACAAGCAAACAAATCTGGAAAAGCTCAAGACCTGATGTTCTGATAAAAAGAACTTAAAGACTTTGCAGGTGTTACATCTGTCTATCTAATTGCTGTGTGTGTCTAATGAATCTAATGCAAAGTGAAGAAGTGATAGTGGCTCACAGGCAAAGCAGGAAAGGGCAAGTAAAGGTTTGTTCAGTGAATATAATGGAAGGAAGCAGTAACAGACATCGGTATCTGAAAGTACCACTGGTACATATGAGGAGACTACAAGTCCCTAAGAAGAAGAAATACTTATGGCAGGAAATGAGATAAACTGCCAATAAGTTGTCACTGCTTAAGAAATGATACACATTGGTTCTGTTGTCTTCACCCAGTTATGATAACCCTTAGGCACAGTGAAAAAGAAATCACAGTTTGGCAACTTTTCTTTCAATACACTGGTTATTGTAGTTATATGTTTACTTGCAATATATTATTAACCCACTAGATGAATTTGTGAGCTGTATAGAGTACCAGGCAGGGTGTGGTCTCTGGTAAACAACAGAGACAAAGTTGGAGCGCAGTTCAGGTGGAAGCCTATTTGTTACCTTGTAGTTTGTAGTTGTGGTTCTATAATAAATGCCTCCTGTTTAAGGAGTACTGTGATTCCATGTTCAAACATTTTGTGCTAGGCTGAAATAAAGGTAAATACTGTTGGTGAAATGATATTACAGAGGACAGATTAGCAACAATGACAAACGACTCAAAAATAATAATGGGGGAACAAGACGACAAGGCTCACAGGGAAGGATGAAGAAATCATCTGTTTTTTCCCCCCCCTCATTTATCTTCAACCTTTCCTTATGCTTATTAGCAATTCTAGTACTATAAGGCATTGTTTAATACACAGTGTCCACAAGAGGTATTTTTTCTTTCTATTTCCCTACCATCAGTACATTTCTTTTGATGATAAAACTGGAGGAAATACTACTGCACACAAGGCCACCAGTGGTCAAACCACCATGCTTTGAGCAGGTTTAGATTAGATGGTGTAGATCAGCAATGCTTAGCACAACCAGCAGCCCAGCGGCTCCACCTGGAAATGTGAGGCAGATTGAAAGGAAGTACAGAGATCTTGGGGAGAAGAGGACAAATGTATGTTAACGGGACAAGTGATCAAATACTGGACTAAATCATATCAATCGAAATGCATCAGGCATTGTTCCAGTCTGTCAATTTCCAAATGGCATTTGAGCAGGAAATATGCAGAGCAATCAACATTTGGGTGAGTCACACCTGCATCAGCCTTCTGCAACAGCAACAACCATGATTTTTCTCAAGTTTGAATGATCAACTCCTGCATTTGGTCAGGACAACAGTGTTAACATCATCAGTGCAGTAATACTTGGTAGGCTGGACAGTAGAACCACAGAGTTACGAACTGGCCAGTCAACCGCCCACCTCACTTGGAACTGGAAGTACACAATCAGGCAACAGCAGAGACAAAAAAGGAGAAGCAAATACAGTACAGTACTATGTTAAATGTAAACTGCTTAAAATAAAGGGAAAGCAGCATTTTTCTTCTACATAGTGAAGTTTCAAAGCTGTATTAAGTCCACATTCAGTTGTAAACTTTTGAAAGAGCCATAACATTTTGTCCAGAGTTACGAACATTTCAGAGCTATGAACAACCTTCATTCCGGAGGTGTTCGTAACTCTGAGGTTCTAATGTCCTTAATGCTTGAACTTTATTGTTAATAGCCTTATGAAGGATCACTTTACTACTAGCAATGTGTTCAGGATGAACTGTGGACTATATCTTTCCTGTAAATGCTACCCTATCTCCAAATCCCATTCTTCCCACCAATAACAGTAATAATTCTAACCTAGTTACAGGAGGAAATTAAATTTTGGAAACAGTTTTAAAGACAGAAGGCCTAACTTTTTGGAACTGCATGTACTAGATGCATACATTTGGCCATATTTCTTGCACCCTAGCTCAAGGGCAGACTGAAATATTTTCATCTCATAGAGCTACAGCTTCCTGAAAGGATGTTCTCATAAATAAAGTGCTGAAGGACATGCTATTTGCTTCATTTCCCTTTCATGTTCTGCCTCCAGTCTAGATGACACAGTATCTTTAGAGACATCTGATAATACAAAATGAGGATGTTAGAAAAGTAACAGTACTAATAGAATAAAGATTGTGTTGGCGCACACACTATTTCTGCTATATATGCTTTGAACATATGAAGCGTTTGAGCAGATTGGATTTCCTAAACAAATCCAGTCTCAATCTCCCGCTCTGTTAATGAAAAGATGATACTCTGGCATGAGTTTCCAGTTCTTTTACATGTCTTCATTTGAGAACGAATCACTGAAAAGCACTACCCATTTACAAGAGTCTGATATATAATGTATCCTTTAATACTGCCAACTCTCATTCAGTTTTGCATGCTAAAACACAGAGGTTCTCAAATGTTTCATACTGTTGACAACACTTTAATGCAGACTGTCTTGTGGACCACCTGTCCCCCCATTTGCAAATCTGTTCCTGTAGGAAATAGAGCAATTGATTGCATAGGAAAGTATTTAATGTGTTTTAGTGTGGGTGGGTAGATGACAGGGTGAAAATAATGCAATTTGGCTGCTGGAAATAAGGGGAAGGAGACAGCACAGGATGACTTACTGCCTCTCTGTGAACCTCAAATGGGTCCACAGATCACAGTTTGGGCACCTTTTATCCTCACACACAATGAAGGTTTGACCTAAGCTCAGCATTGGGTTCTCCATCACTGACCATTTTTAATTCAAGATTGGATATTTTTCTAAAAAGATAGGCTTTAGGAATTAGTTTGGGGTAGTGTTATGATCCATTATCCGATGGGAGGCCAGACTACGTGATCATAATGGTCCTTTCTGGCCTTGGAACCTATGAATCATTGTCGTTGCTTAGAACATTCTAATCAGCAAGCACAAGGGAATGGAAGAAAAGCAGCAGAATATGGATTGGGAACCAGTGCTTTTCTCTCTATGAGTAGTCCATCTTCTAATGAGTAAAATGATGGGCAGCTTCAGGCAGTGTTAGATGAAAAGAATTTTCATAGTGTAATCAGTGAATTTAGTGCCCCTTTATCTGTCATTCAAAAAGATTACACTGAAAATCTTCTCAAGTTATGTATACCCCTCTTATACCTCAGAGGAGAAGCCTGAGCAGGGCCTCTTCTATGCTACAAAGTTAGGTCAACCCATCTTCATCGCTCAGGGGTGTGAAAAGTCCACACCTCTGAGCAGCATAGTTAAGCTGGTCTAGATTGAAGTGCTACAGCAGTGCATGCGCCGCTGTAGCTTTTCAAGTGTAGACAAGCCCTTAGTTAAGTCCTGATTGTTTGGTACTTAAGCATGTGCTTAGCTTTAAGCATGTGAATACTCCCACTGAATCAATTGCTACCTAGTAGAATCAGGGCATTAATAAAGATAATTTCTTTATATTGTTGGTTTCAGGGCTCAGCTTGAGTGAGTATAGTATACTGACACCTCTCTCATGCTGTCTTTTTGTTTTTCAGAATTTAAGCCTTCATTTAAAAAAAAAGACTCTGTTATGATTGCTGATATACTCAGTTCATGTTTTCAAATCTAACTGCAGTGACATCTGCCTGCATTCGCAGAACAATAGCTGTGAAAGGTGTGACCTGCCACCTTCACCTCAGTGGGTGCTAACATAGGTGTCACCCTCCTCCCCACAGATAATACTTTAAAGGTCAATATTGTTGACTGTTTCAAAACTAATCAAAGGGATGTAAAAGGAGAGGAGTGGTTATATTACAAAGATCTGCACAATCCATTGCGAGAGAGGGCTCATTTTGGCACCACAAGTGAGTGGGCTTAGGAGAGGCACTACCACTTTTCCCCCCTCAAGTCAAAGAGCCAAGGACAAGGAGCCTAGCAGAGTCCATCAAGTCATACAAGCTTCACCGTGGGGGATCCAAGCCTGAGGAGCCAAGCACAGTTCATTGGTGTAATCCGATCCCACTGAGGGGAAGCAAGTCCGAGGAGCCCAGAGAAGATGCCTGAACTTACTTAGTATTCATTATTCTTTTCATTTTCAAACTATACATTGTGATATTTGCATTTTAAAATATATTCCCCAAATACACTCCCTATTTAGCTATAAGCAGTTCATTGCTTTTAATTGTTATATTTAGCATTCTGTTTTCCTGATGCTTCCTTCATATGAGTCATCAAACATGCCAGTTTAAGTCCATTGAGCCTTGATCTTTAAGGAAGTGCACACAAGCACCGTGAAACAATCTTCCTGTCAGTTTGACATGCTGAATCACACTCTGTTCTTAAATTCAGGTTACATCATTTTGGGCTTTTTCTACTTCTTTTAACAGTATAAAGCCTAAGAAATATTTTTTTTTTTTTGGTTCAGGAATGATGATAGTGCAAAGAGTATTGTATTGTATTCAGCAGAAGAAGACTGCAGGTTCCTTTCCTGTCTCTGCAACCATTGGCTTTTCCCTGAACCCTACAAAGTAATTTAGTCCTTCTGGGTGTTCAACTGCTCCTTTTGGTCCTTGTATTGGGTGAGGCTTTCCTGGTGCTCCAACACTCTTGTTCTTGGGTCCACCATGGAGCACCTCCCAGCACTTTCTGCTCCCTGCATGGAATCACCAGAATCCTGGCAAGCTTCCTGCCGGCCACCAAACTGACTTTACTGCAGAAGAGCCTTCCGACTCTTTCACTGGTCTCTTTCATTCTGTGAACATGCATCCCACTTTATGGGAGGCATATTTCTGGATTGCTGTCTTATGGCCCTAACAGCATCCCAGTACAAGAGGGCAAGGGGCTCATTAATATCTGGTAGTGAGTTTCAGCTGGCCTGACCACTTCATTGTACCCCAACTCACCAATGTCATAACCTGTATCTAGAAGATGTCATGTAAGATATCAATAGAAAACCAATAATATCCTGATCATTAATATTATTGTGCGGTATATGGATGGAGGACAAATTCAACATTACAAACATATTGGAAATTATGTCAACAAGGTATGTCTGCCAGGCAGGGCTAAAGTTACCTCACCCCAGACAAAGGAATGTGGTTATATCACCTTGAAAGTGTTTCCAAGGTACATTAAGAGACAATGGGAATGCAATTTACACCGAAGACAAACAGGACCATCAAGCCAATAAGGGGAGGACATAACCACTCAGCATCACAGCAGGGTGAGGAGATTGCAGGAAACAGACCAATTTTCATTTTAGGAAACACCAGTGGGGGAAGAAACCAGCATGGAGCTTCCTTCGCCACCAGAACCCTTGTCACTTTCCTCACAGCTAGAGTGTTCTTTGCTTTGGGGAATAACCGTCAGAAGAATCCATTTCAAAGGTGCACAGGGCTATAAAAGAGAGGGGCAAAGAACTCCATGTTATCTTTCACCTAACCACTTTGGACTTTGTGGGAGATGAGTAGAGGGGTTGGTCAGCCATTTTGCTGGAAGGTAGTGTGGTAAGAAAATTACATAGAACAGAGGCTGTAGCTTGTTTTGTCTTAGCCTCTGGAAAGCATTTTTCACTTTTATTTGCCTGTAACCATTTCTAACTGTATTCTTGATACCTGAACTCACTTAAAATCATATCTCCTTTTCTTAACAGATTTGTTTTACTTTTAATCTAAACCAAGCCAGTGCTGTTTTGATTTAAAGTCGGTGTTAACACCAGTTCATATGGCAAGCTGCTGGGTATTGTGTCTTTAAAGGAACAAACAAACTTTAATATTTGTCTGAATGGTCTGGGTGGGGGCTGGACATTGCAGAACACACCTTTTGGGGAAATGTTGGGATTGGGGGGTGGCTGGGGTGTAAGAAGCAGGCTGCTGGAATCAGAATTGCTGTGTCAGAGCTGCTTAACACAGAGATAGTCAGTTCAGGCTTGTATGCTGGCTGGGAGTGTCCAGAGAAAGGCATTACAGTATCAGAGCAATTTAAGGCACCCCGGATTACAGAGCAGGCAGTGACACAACCCCTCACTGGTCTGGACTGCATCCCAGAATGTGACACCCATGCACAGGGCAGAGGTTGGGACCTTATCCCCTTTCATGCCCAGATCATCTTGTGACACCACCCTTCCTCTACAGCTAAATTGCATGTAACAGTTCTGCTGATTGTAATGACTCAGTGGTATGATGGGGATTGTACACATGTCAAAAGTTTTCATTGGTAGGTTACTTAGCTCAACTGTCTGTTGCTGCTTTTTAAAGTTTCCATTGCTGCATGCTAACTTGGGAATCAGTGCTTAAAAGCCTCCCCATGGCATGGCTGCCTCCGCTCCACTGCACACTGAAGCAGCACTGCTAGGGAAACTGAGGGAGGCGGGGAGGAGTACAACAATCTGAAGGGCAACATATGAAAAATGTACCTTTTAAAACTCAGTTTAATTTAATCTGGGACCACAAATGCTAAAATCCCTTAATTGTAATTATATTGACATTTTATGGTGACAGTACAGGACAGAATTAAAATTGTTTGGGTGCCTTAATTGTTAATTTCCATTCCTTAACATGTTGGATTTCTTTTAAACATAACCTTTACTCTGAATTTCCTGGATTTGTACATGGCATTTGGATAACTAGAATATCTCCGCGTAATATTTTTTACCCTTATGTTATATTGATGGGTACTTAACTTCACCTTAACATAATGTTTTCTAGGAATCAAGAGAAAAATACTTAGCAATAACTGGTCTATCTTGCCACTAAACCTGCTGGTCACTGGTGCTCCAGAGAAATACTGCTTACTTTCCTGGCTGTAAGGAAGGCACACCTTACAAAAGACCATTTGGCATGCTCTGTTGTTATTTCAGTGCTTTCTTTGGTCTTTTATGTTTAATAAGCACGCAGGGGTCTGACTGTCCTGTCAGTTGCATAGTTGTATCTCCCAGTGAAATTTATCCGAGTTATGTGCTTGCCTTTTCCCATTCTCTATCGTAGGGATAATAGTGCTTCCCTACCAAACAGGGGTGTGGCGAGGATAAATTCAGTAATGTTTGTGAGGTATTCAGATATTCAACCATTGAAGGCCATATAAGAATTTATAGAGGTGTAATTAGTGGAATGATTGTACTACTAGAGTTAAATTTGTTAGCCTAAAATTAAGGGAGGGATAGCTCAGTGGTTTGAGCATTGGCCTGCTAAACCTAGGGTTGTGAGTTCAATTCTTGAGAGGGCCACTTAGGGATTTGGGGCAAAATCAGTACTTGGTCCTGCTAGTGAAGGCAGGGGGCTGGGCTCAATGACCTTTCAGGGTCCCTTCCAGTTCTATGAGATAGGTATCTCTCTCTCTCTATATATATATATATAAGACTTTTTTATAACCTAGACAACCATTCAAATCACTCTGAATCTTCTCAGGCTTCAGGAAACACAGTTTTCACTAGGTATGGTTGGAGACTTTGCACAGACATTAATATATAGTCACTCCCATAATAACATGAAGCATACATTTGCATAATCACTCCCACATTAGTAACCTTTCCTTACAATCTTTCTGCTAGTCTGTCGGCACTATTGTAAAATGTTAAATGGGTCTATTTTGAATTCTGTAAAACGGAAACAACTTTGCAATTATTTTCCTAGTTTTTAGACAGCTTTAGTCAATAACCTGTCTTTAACCTAGATTTTACCCTAGTTATGGGAGTGTGGGTGTGCAGGAATACTTTAAAGTTGTTCCATGGTGATGAGTGGGTTTCATGAATAAATGAGTCACTTAATGGGTTGGAAAAGCATTATGACATAAGAAGTCCTTTTAGCTATTAATCAGTATCCTCTTACCCAAATAATTCTAAAATATTCTACATTAAAGCAAGTTTTTAGTAGTGATAAGACAGTGTATTCGGTTATTACTGTAGTCATTGAGGCCCTGATTCGAATGAGTATTTAAGCATATACTTAGCCTTAAACTGACAAACTATCCCATCACTATTCAGCAAAGCACCTAAGCAGGTTCTTAATTTCATACATGCATTTAAATTTTATTGACTGTACTACCTTATTTTTGTTTCTATTGGCCTCTGCATTTCAAATAGAATTTGTATTGATTATCCTACCACTGCAGCAACAAATTGCTTTCTCCTGCTGACAGAGATTAAGCACAGTTATAGCCAGTGCCTGAGAAAATAAACTAAAATGGCTTCTGCTAACTCCTAGCTATGCAGAGTAGGTTAGCCAATCAGGCAACCTCAACCAATGTCATGTGATGTTTCTGACCAGCAACAACTACCAAAACCAGCACAATGTAAAAATAAAATTGCAAAACTTTGTAATTCACTTTGCAAAATTATTCTAACAACTAAAATATGTATTAATAACAAAATGTTGGAAAATTTCAGAGTTTAGAAAAATTTATTCTATGTCTAGGACTCCATAAAAGGCAACTTTTGACCAGTGAAAATATACATTATCATTATTTCACCCAGGTGTAAGTTTTATGTAAAATTAAAAATTATTTATGCATGCAGCGCAATAGTACTTGATTTTAGTAGATATATAAAAAGTGTGCTGCATTTGAGATATGAATATTGGATTATAAATGGAGCAGTCAAATGGTCACAACAGGTTGTGGGCCAGTTCCTTACCTGCTGTGAATCAGTTCAGCTATATTGACTTCTGCCTGAGAATCTGGCCCCATAGCTCTAAAAGAGGTATTATAGTGTACAAAATAGTCCGTGATAAGGAAAGGTTGTCTTTTGTTACAGAGAAAAATAAATTATTCAAGATTGTTGTTTGTTCTAAAACAAGATGAAGAAACATACTAATGCATACTTACCACAGAGAAATAAGATTGTCAAACTGTGCATGCCTTTGTTTTCCAAACACAATAGCAACCATTAGAGGAGCATAACTTACAAAAAATGGATAATGAAAGAATTGCTGAAACAATTCCTAGTAAGTGATTACTTAGTGGATTACGGACAGCCCAGCAAGTGAAGAGCACTGGAGAAATAGTCTGACTCTGACATAGAGATTTGGTAATTGGTAATAATGTATGTGTAGCAGTAAATGATAATTAGGAAGCCCGTTCAGGAAAAAGAAAACATGGAACATGGTCAAGCACCAGAGAATTCTGACTTTGAGCTATTGCTGGGGTTCTATGGGCTGAATTTTGGCATAAGATCTTGTAAAATATGATGGTTTCACTTTGCAGGAGTTCATACAAAACAGGAGCCATCACTGTGAGGTGAGTGCAGGGTGCATTTGCACTCCAAAACCACCTTCCCGTCCCTCCCACAGCTATTTACAAAATGTCTTTTCCTGTGGAATGCAGTGTTGTTGTAGTCGTGTTGGTCCAGGGATATTAGAGAGACAAGATGGTGAGTTAATATCTTTTATTGGACTAATTTTTCTTGCCTCGTAGACTAAGTTCCCTGTAAGCTGCGCAGCAGCCTGTTTAGTGCCGTGCAGGCACTTAGGGAACCCGCCCATCCGGGCCCTGCTGCGGCCAGAGGAGGGGCACCCATACTTCCCCTCTAGCTTGACCCGCCCCCACTCCTAGGCCCTGCCCCCACTCCACCCCCTTCCCCAAGTCCCTGCCCCGCCTCTTCCCATCCCCGATCCACCCCCGTCCCACTTCTTCCCCGCCTCCTCTCCCTCCCTCCCGGAGCTTCCTACACACCGCGAAACAGCTGTTCGCGGCGGGCAGGAGGTGCTGGAAGGGAGGGGGAGGAGTTGGTCAGTGGGGCCACTGGCAGGTGAGAGGCACTGGGAGGTGGGGGGAGCTTGGCTGCTGGTGGGTGCTGCTGAACAGCACCTGCTAATTTTTCTCTGTGGGTGCTCCAGCCCTGGAGAACCCATGGAATCGGCGCCTATGGGGGCACCCCTTCCCGAGGCCCCAACTCAGCCCCGGACCTGCTGCGGCCGGGGGAGGGGCGGCCCGAACCCAATCCTGGCCCAGATCTGCTGCAGCCAGGGCGCCCCTCCTCTCCCCTGGCCCCAACTCAGTCCTGTCCTGGACCTGCTGCAGCCAGGGGAGGGGTTACAGTTACATCTTCATTCAGTATTTAGGCCAACATTTTCAAACTTGGGTGTACAAATTTAGGGACCGAAATAAAAGTGACTTGATTTTCTGAAGATTTGAGAATTCAAAATTTTAACTGAAGTCATTGGAAGTAGCAGGTGCGCAACACCTCTGAAAATAAGACCACAATTTTATTTAGGTGCCTAAATATGGATTTAGATGTTTGGGTTTAGGAACTCTTAGTTGTAAATGTTGAGCCTAGTCCATTTATTTTTTACAGTACAGGTGCATTAGTAATACTGTAGTATGCAATTACATTGTAATTTTAACCCTTTGAAAAGTGCTAAAGCAAGGTTATGGTTTTCCAGTCTGTCCTGTGTATCTTCACTGCTTCATGAACAGTGCTGAAGCTTGCTCCCAGAGGGTAGTATTTTGCTACAGGTCTATACCAGTAGCAGCTTGGTGCACTCCTTCCATTGACTCATGAGTTATAGAGGTGGAACTAAGGCTTACACATTTCCCCCCTATCGGTTTAAACTAGGGAAGAATGAGCAGACAACACCCAACTTACCCCTATAACAAGGTCTGTAGAGGTTGCATCAGGGTATGTGGAAGATCTCATCCTCCCTTATGTTCTTGCAGAATCGCACAGTCCAGACCAGAACCTAGCTCTACGTATTTTTATACAAAGAAGACATGAATAAGATCCTCTGTATGTTATATTCTTTTCCACTTAACAGAGAGAAGAAATTCCTGATGATAAATAATTTGTTAAACTCTAGGTCTCCAAACCCACATTCCAATACCTATGTGGGCAGTTAGGAACTGAACCTTGGTAGACAAGATTGAAAACATGGCTCCCATGTAACTACCTTAGTCTATAGCAGGGGTCGGCAACCTTTCAGAAGTGGTGTGCCGAGTCTTCATTTATTCACTCCGATTTAAGGTTTCGCGTGCCAGTAATACATTTTAACATTTTTAGAAGGTCTCTTTCTATAAGTCTATAATATATAACTAAACTATTGTTGTATGTAAAGTAAATAAGGTTTTTAAAATGTTTAAGAAGCTTCATTTAAAATTAAATTAAAATGCAGAACCGCCTGGACTGGTGGCCAGGACCCGGGCAGTGTGAGTGCCACTGAAAATCAGCTCATGTGCCGCCTTTGGCACGTGTGCCAAAGGTTGCCTACCCCTGGTCTATAGAATAAGTCTATGATTCTAAGTCCCATACCTCTCAGTGTAAGATTACATTAAAAAAAACAAGTAAATGAAAGTATACATGCAAAGGGTACTTTCACTTTGTCAGTAACAGGATTATTTTACAGAGAAACGGAAAGATGTAGATGAAGTGTTTGATGTGGATTTGCTAATGTTACCTGTGAATGAGAGGCCACATTAAAATTCATTACATGTCAAAAAGAAGAAGGGACTATATGGCATATGTATTTGAAGAGTTGTTTCTTGCACTGTTCTACTATGTATGTAGATAAATATACAGGTCCATAAACACAAGATACAAAAGTAGCTACCAAATGTGCACATACAATGTAAGGACATAACAGAGCTGCATTTTAGCAGTTTAGAATACCCACATAGACTGTACATGAAAATAATGTAGTGCTGTATGTATCAAAGTTAAATGACCATCTGTTATAGTAGGAAAAAACAGAAGAAATGCATTTAGTACAGTACCCCTGTAGCTTTTAAGATGCATATTATAATTATCAAGAGGTCCACATTGTTTGTATCCACATATAATTTGAACAGCTTGCCACATCTCTAAAGAATTCATTTGCTACCATCGTAACTTTCTAATGTTTATTAATGCATTTTTGGATAATGCTATTTAAATATGTAAATTACATTCATTTTGAGATAATACATTTTATATTAAATTCCATTTGATCTTTAAAATTACTTTTTATTTTCATATTCCTTTTTCCTTGTGATAATTAGTAGCTAATTCTTTAGCTGCACTTGTAAATCCGTTTCCTCTGTGATTGGTTTTTAAAGAGGCCTGCATGATACCTTTTTCTGGTTTTGTTTTTTTCCCACCTGAGCTGCAGATGTCGATAACACACAAGAACATCTGATTTCTTTTCATAGAGGTGTAATATCTGTGGAGATAAGATTTGTTAAAGTATATTGAAATGTAGTGATATGGGCTGCAAATCCTATTCCTACTATTGTAAATGGAGTATTTCAAGCACCTGCAGTTTAGATTTTTGATATATGCTTGGTGTCTGTATGTAAAAGGAAACTGAGTGTAAGATTTGCTTTTCACTTTGTGTAGCTATGGGCTATATAGGCTTCTTTGGAGCAAAGCAAAGAGGTTTCTTTGTGCAAAAGAGAAAATATTATGCATAGCAAATACCATATTGGCTCAAACCATGGGTCAGTCTATCCCAATATGCTGTCTCTGATAGTGTTCGCTACCAAATGTTTCAGACAAAGGTGTGAGAAACCTGCTAATAGACCAGTTATGATATAACTTGCCCCCAAGGGAAGTTTCTTAACTCCAGGCAGCTAGAAGCTGGCTTGTGCACTGAAACATAAAGGTTTGTATGTTGTTTTCTGTTGTGTCTAATGGAACTGTGAACATTCCTATTATCCATATAAATGTTGAATACTTTTTGGAAACCTGCTACACTCATAGTCTCAATAATATATTTCAACAGTGTATTGCACACATCCTTTTTCTCTCTCATGTGCCAGCAATGCTTCTCTGCCATGTACATTGGCCAAACTGGACAGTCTGTACGCAAAAGAATAAATGGACACAAATCTGACATTAGGAATTATAACATTCAAAAACCAGTAGGAGAACACTTCAATCTCCCTGGTCACTCAATAACAGACTTAAAAGTGGCAATTCCTCAACAAAAAAACTTCAAAAAAGACTCCAACGGGAAACTGCAGAACTGGAATTAATTTGCAAACTGGCAACCATCAAATTAGGCCTGAATAAAGACTGGGAGTGGATGGGTCACTACCAAAACTAATTTCCCCCTACTGTTACTCACACCTTCTTGTCAGCTGTTTGAAATGGCCCACCCTCATTATCACGTACAAAAGTGATTTTTCCTCTCTTGGTATTCTACTGTTAATTGAATTGTCTCGTTAGCACTGACCCCCCACTTGGTAAGGCAACTCCCATCTTTTCATGTACTGTGTATATATACCCGCTACTGTATTTTCCACTCCATGCATCTGATGAAGTGGGTTCTAGCCCATGAAAGCTTATGCCCAAATAAATGTGTTAGTCTCTAAGGTGCCACAAGGGCTCCTCGTTGTTTTTGCTAATAATGTTAGTGGTTAGTGGTACTTGACTATATACCCACTTTCCTCCAAAATGGTAAAATAGGGGAATGTGGTTATACTCAGTGCATTCAACCATCTCTTCTCCCTATCCTGTGTTTAGAGTCCTTATGGTCCTATTAAGATTTCTGCTGTAGACCCCACTTTTCAAAGGAGTAATATAATTTGTCAACATTTGCTCCATGTTGGAATGAGACCTTATCAGATACTATATTAGAAGGAAGAGACAGAGTCTTTGCTGTGTCTTGCTTCTCCTGGCACTGTGTTGGGGCAAAGGGCTGACAGTAAGTTGGTTATGGCTCTTTGATTTTCTGCTCCATGGCCCATGGAAACCATTTACCAGCTGGGGAAAGCCAGAATGACAGTCCTTATCCCTGCTGAAAGGCTGTTCCCCTCCCCCCCAGCCAAATTCCTAGAACACCCACTGCACAGGGGCCTGAAGGAAGACATAGGAGCCTGCTCCACTGCTGTGCACCCACTGGGACTTCCCCACTGAGGGAGTATCCACAGCATCTCAAAGGAAATAGAATGGACATCTACTAAGGCTAATATATGGGACATAATGTGTGACACAGATGCAAAATGATGGTTGCCCCAAATTATTCAAAAATGCTGTGGGATTAACTCAGCATACACTTTTTTTCTGTAACCCCAGTTTTAGGAATTTTTTAATTGCTGATATAATTTTCAGTAATTCAAGTGAGACGGCACCACTCTTGTGTGGAACATAGGGAACTTTTGAACTCAAGTGAGAGATGCCCAGGTACTTTTGAGAGCAAAATCTTTTTTCAGAGGCGGATCTAAGGAACCTGTTTGCTGGAAAATACATTTTGCTCGGACTTTGTCACCAAGCTTAGTGTGCTTTCAAAGTCAACTAAATGCCGAACTTAAAATTTAAAAAACGTAGAGAAGCCAGAAATAAAAAGAAAAGCCGAGAAGCTGAATGGGGTACAATAACAGTAAGGAATATTAATTGTAATGAAATGGCACTGAGGATACTGTGGGCCACCCACCTACCAGCTGCTTGACAATGCTGGCAGGCATGCTAAAAAATATGGCATTTCCCTCCCAGCAACTGCTACATTTGATATCCCACTGAGGAAAGGTGAGAGAGAAATATTATTGTCTCTTCCAAAGTGCTTTTGTGTGGCAGTCCTGCTGAGCTTTCTTAGATGCCTGCCACAAATAAGTAACCCACTGTCATACTTCCTGTACATATCAAGAAATACACTAAATAAATGCAGAATGACTGGAGGGTTTTTTTTATTTAGCTTCTCTCTCTCTTCTGCATGTATAGGGTCTCTTTATGTAAACTCCAACTACTGGAATTGGTGGTATTCTACTACTTAGAGCAACCTATTGAGAGAAGTACACAAAGTATTATGGGAATGTTTAATATGGGGAAAATGTTCACTGCAAGTTTTGTCCTAATATAGATATTTTATTTAAATCCTGGGATAAATTATTTAAAATATTTAAAAAGTAAAAAATATATGTTCAGTATATTGCAATTTATTCATTATTTGTATTTTTAAAAAAAATTGCGCTAAGATCAGGGCCTCGTGCTAGACACCGTGTACAAAAATGATGAGTGATCTGAGGTAATTACCTCAGAGTCCTAAGGGTACAGCCAATCCACAAGCAAGGATTTAACCAGGTTACCCTAAGGCAGGTTCCTAGTTTTCTTAATTCACAGTCTGCTCAACATCACTGCCTTGTCAGGGATACTGCTAGCTGCTTGGTGGCTCTGGTCCTGAGGTATGGTCCCTCACCCACAAACTTGTAGTCTAAACAGGGAAGAGAGACAACAGGTGGGAGAAAATAAGATAGTGAGGTAGAAGTGCACAGAGATCAAGGGCCAGATTTTCAAATGTCCTTAGCACTCAGCAGCTCCCACTGGAAACACTCTATCGTGAGCGTTACAAAGAACTTAGCACACAACATAAGCCCTTTTAAAAATTTGACTTATTTTAGTGCCAAAATGCAAGCTGATTTTAAAAATCTAGCTTATAAGTGACTTACCCAGTGTCATACAGGAAATCTGTGGCAGAGCTACATATGGAACCCAGCACTCTTGTAGTCCAGGCTAGTGCCTTAAGCACAAGTCCATCCCTCCCACAATGTTTTCAAAAGGGTGAAACAGAGTATCCCTAACTTTCTTTCCCCCAAATATTTAAAAAATATTTCATAATAGAAAATCCAAACATCACCTCATGTAATGTTGCTTTTGTTGTTTTGGTGCAGAACATGTCTGATGATAACACACGGAGAGGGGTTACTGAATTAAATCTTTTACCTTAAACTTTAAGAAGAAAGTTCAATGAGTTAATTCTCTGTATGCTTTCTGAAGGAGCTATTGATTTTGAAGGATAGAAAGGAAGGATGAGCCAATAGTCAGGGCACTAGTTTAGGTGTTAGAGACCCGGGCTCAATTCCCTGCTCTGTTCCAGAATTACTAGATCGAGTTACTTAGCCTCTCTGTATCTATGTCTACGTTTACTGCGGCATGTAGAGTACATATATGGCCGTACATAGCAGTGTAGACAGTGAGGTGCCGTTTAGGTGAGTAAAGACACACCAGAACCTTAAGGTATGTACCTTACCAGTCTCTCTACATGCCCAAGCAGCACCTCTCATGCCTACACTGCTATTTTTAGCAGTATAGTGTCTCATTGTGTTTCCGCTGCTGGAGTCTTTCCCCACCGCAGTGAAAGACTCCAGCAGTGGAGAAAGACTCTGCCAGATCCTTTTACTGCCTGCTTTTCACTGAGGTGTGTAGCTACACACACCCTACACATTGCTGCAGTGTAGACAAGGCCTGAGGCTCAGCTTCCTTTCTGTACAGATGGGGATAATAGTAGTATTCCCATCTCACAGGGGTGTTGTGAGGATATATACATTAAAGATTCTGAGGCTCTCCGATACTACGGTGATGAGGATCTTAAATAGAGAGTGAGATGTGCTATGGTGCTGAGAGCCAGAGCAGTTTGCTGTCATGGGGGGGATTTAGGGACAGACATGCCAAACCTGCGAAAAAAACGCAGAAATTGGGCTTGTTTTTGGCTTAATTGATTTGTGAGTTGCTTGTTGGCTAGTTTTTGGCTTGTAGCTTGTTGCGTGTTTGGCTTGTAGCTTGTTGCTTCTTTTTTTTTTATCAGCTCCTGGCAAGGGGGGGGGGGCAAGCGGGGGCAAGGGGCAAGCAGGGGCAATGGGGGAAGAGAGTCAGGGATGCACAGTGGGCCCACCACAGTCCCAGAATGCACGCCGGGGGGATCTAGTCACATAAAGTGTTGGGGTTCTTAGGGATTGGCTTGTTTTGGCCTTGTTTTGAAATGGGATTAGCTTGATTTTTGGCTTATTGTGAAAGTCGGGGTGCTTATTTACCATGTGAAAGTTGGCAACTGTGCTTAGGGACCCTTGTAAAATGAACATAATGTGTAAGTAAACACTCTTAACTGGAATTAATTTGCAAAATGGACACCATTAAATTAGGCTTGAATAAAGACTGGGAGTGGATGAGTCATTACACAAACTAAACTATTTCCCCATGCTAATTTCCCCCCTACTGTTACTCACACCTTCTTGTCAACTGTTTGAAATGGGTCATCCTGATTATCACTACAAAAGTTTTTTTCTCCTGCTGATAATAGCCCACCTTAATCGATTAGTCTCATTAGAGTTGGTATGGCAACACCCATTTTTTCATGTTCTCTGTATATATATATATCTTCCTACTGTATTTTCCACTGCAAGCATCTGATGAAGTGGGCTTTAGCCCACGAAAGCTTATGCTCAAATAAATTTGTTAGTCTCTAAGGTGCCACAAGTACTCCTCACTCTTAAATATAACATTCAATATTTCAGCTCTGCAAAAGACTGACCTATTAATTAGCACCTAGTAATAGTGTAAGGCCCATTGTGTCTTGAACCTAGGCCTGCCAGGCAGCAGATATCTCCATACTTCCACCCAGCAACATTATATCCAGCTTGTGCATCACTACCCACGATTCACTGAGGGCACAGCTCACGTGAAGTCCCACCTCAAGGGGTTTGGCAGGCAGCAGCCTCATGGCTCCTGGTTGGCTCCTTGACCTATAAAAACCCAAAGGTTGTTCCAGGAAATATCCAGGCAACAGTGTGGCTCTCCTGTAGCTGCCATGACCATGCCTTCTCCTGGATCCTGAAACCTGACTGGAACTCTGATGCCATATTGACCCCAGTCTGGAACTTGACTATAAACTCCTCTGGTACTCTGACCCTCAGGTTTGACCCTGCTCTAACCCTTGGTCATGACTTCCCTAGTAAGGATTCTGACAAATGGCAAGTCATGAACAAGGAAAGTGTTTTCAGTACAAACATTTTTTATAAGTAAAATAAACCATCTTTTTGAAATTATTGGCACCTTGTGGTTTCTCCTGTTGCTCTTTGTATTGCTTTTTATTCCTTCCCACAAACATTTCACCCCTCCACTTCATTGACATCCCACTTCTACTCTCAGGTTAGCAATATCTCAGAATTACCTTACACATGACCTGAATCTCATCTCTCGGTTTCTGACCTTTTCTGCCCAAATGTTTCTGTTTTTTCATACTGAGAACATGAAATGACTTGTCCTTTCTGCCGTGGAATTTTGCACATGATACTAAAGTCCTGATTTGCTATGTGATCTTTGGTTTTGTTCTGCATTCACTTAAAGATTCAGGTTAGCAAGGCATTTTTTTTTTGGTAATCTTTCCCAAAATCTGTATTAGCAGACCCATTTTTAAATAGTAATCTGATGATGTCTCCTGTGCGCAGCAGTCAGTCTGACAGTGTGTCAGTGGTACAATGAATTTACCATAAATTCAATAAAAATTTTTAATAGAGATAAGCAGAGCAGCTGGTAATTTAACGTGTTAACCCCCCACCAGTATTATCCAGTCAAACAGCACAACTGCAGACACTGTAGTCTTTGCATTACAGGTTGTATTATATTGCAGGTTGCAGTACCTTTGGCTGTCACTTCAGGATTCCAGTTGAACTGAGTTTTCCACCCTTAGAACATATAAGGCTATAGGCAATTGCACTGTCTGTGACCCCCCTTGTCACTGGAGAATAAATAACTTCTGCCAATTCCTATGTTGGCTTTGCCACATCTACAAGCATAGTGTAAGTCTTAGGTGTGTCTCAGCCACCTATCCTTCATCAAAACCCCAGTATCTTTTCTAGCTCTACCTTCAGTAGGAAAATTAGCAGCTGCCTTTTCTGCAAGGTGTAGCTCTGATAGTATTAAAAAAGTTTGTCTGGTCTCACCCACACTTCTGAAACTCCCTCTCTTTTCCCTCCTCACTCACTTTCCACCTGCATAATTCTCTCTCGGTATGCTCCTTCTCTTTCCCGGCTTTTCCCAGCACCCCATAAGAGAGAATATTTCAGGCAAATAGTGTAATACTTTGGTTTCTAACCAAAAATGAAAAGTTTAGTCACTGAACAAAATTGGGTTAATGATAAACTGAATTTTATTAACTTTAGTGATGTTGGCTAGAGCAGGAATTTTAGAGAGATGAAACAAAAAGGATAGAGATCTGTGATTTTCTTTGTGAAATAAAATTCATTGCTTTCCCTTCTCTAGTCATCCCACTCTCCTTTTTTCTCTGATTCCCTATTTATATATCTGTATTTCACAGTATTATCTGAGCGCCAGTTACATCATTGGTTGCAGCTGCTGAATGTATTTTAACCTCCTCTGTTCTTCAATATAAATATTCTTTCATTCTTAGTATAAGTGTAAGAATTTCTATTGTACATACCTTTTTTCATACCTTTGAAATGTGTCACAGCCATTACAAATACTAAGAGGACCAAAAAAATGCCACTATAGTAAACAGAGTAAAAGAGGTGATTAGAGACAAAAAGACATCTTTAAAAATTGGAAGTCAAATCCTAGAGAGAAAAATAGAAAGGAGCATAAATTCTGGCAAGTCAAGTGTAAAAGTATAATTAGGCAGGCCAAAAAAGAATGTGAAGGAAAATTAACCAAAGCCTGTGGAACTCATTGCCAAAGGATATTGTGAAGACCAAAAGTATACCTGGATTCAAAAAAGAATTAGATAAATTCAGGGAGGATAGGTCCATCAATGGCTCTTAGCCAAGATGGTCAGGGACGCAATCCCGTGCTCTGGGTGTTTCTAACATTCCGCTAGAAGCTGGGACTTGATGACAGGGGATGGATCACTTGATAATTGCCCTGTTCTGTTAATTTCCTCTGAAGCATCTGGCAGTGGCCACTGTCAGAGACAGGATACTGGGCTAGATGGACCTAGTATGGCCATTCTTATGTTCTTAGTTATGGGATGACCTATTTGTCAGCAGTTTGCAAAATATTTCTGGCCTTTAACTCACTTCTTATTATTGTACTGGGCGTATTGTACAATAGATGAGTGCTGTGTGCTGCTTTTAACAAAAAGAAAAAAGAAAAAAAAAAGTGCTCCTCAAAATGGTGTCTTCAGACGCAGTCCTACAATCCAGTAGGCTGTCCCACACAGAGGAGTTATACTACTCATATGATCATACAATCAGCTCGTGCCGGACCAACACTGAGCTCAGTGGGTTTTGGATCATGCTCTTTACTACTTGTGTGTAAGCGTTTTCAATTTCTGACTTCATAAAATAGATGTCATTGCATACTCATATATCAAAATGCTGGACTGAATTCTCTGGCCAAAATGTTCAGACTTTTGTTGGGCACCTAATCCTTCCTTGGCACCTAAATAGAAGTGGCCAGATTTTCAGAGATGAGGAGTACCTACAACTCCCATTGAATGTAATGGCAGTGGTGGGTGCTGAGCCTCTGCAAATCTGTCTGTTTCTATTATGGAGCCTAACTTTATACACTCAGGGCTGGCACTTTCCACCAGTGTATTTTTATAAAATCAGTCTTTTTTCAATGTGAGGTCCTAAACAGATTGTAAGCTTGTTGGAGCAGGGACTATCTCTTGCTATTTGTTTGCATAGTGCCTGCCCAGGGGGCTTGATGCTGAGATGAGCCTCTAGTAGCTGCCGTAATACAAATACTAAATAAAATGGTTTTAGTCCAATTTTTCTTTTTGTTTTTTGCCTGGAGGGCTAAACAATTATGCAACCAAAATAGTGGTATTAACCTTACCTTAAACCCCCTACAGTTACCAAGTGGGAGTTCTGTTTATGTAGTCATGCAAAAATCAATAAGATCAGGTTGGTTTCAATAGAACAAGTAGATGTGATTATCATGAAGCTTCCTAGTTTACACAGCGGGTGGTCAATTATTACATAACTCTCATTCATTTCAGTGATGGTAACTTCACTCCAGGTTGCTTTTCCAATTTTGTTTGTGTGACACTTTGCTTGCACAGCCAGCATATTTATTTTATGGAGTTTGCTAAATTGCCCGCAATGTTTTTACAATTGAACATTTTTGACAGTTATTTATTATATTGCAAATAGCAGGGTATGACTGCTGTCCACAGTGTGTAACAGGTTCTTGCTGGGTATAATGGACAGCGGCCTCATTCATTTTACCTGAGGCTTATAAACATAGAAAAGGAATGAAGGAATGACTGAGATCAATTATAGAAAATAACCCAGATAGGCTTATAACAGTATGGAATTTTAATATGAGCCACAGGTGATATTTTGAATCAGAGATACAGGGTTATTAAGATACTCACTACCTCTGTCTTACAGAGTTTATGTGCACATGCATCCCCTTTTATCTGTATATCCAGCCAGAACATCTTTCCCAGAAATATTACCTCTAACAAGCATTACTTTTTGAAATAAAAGTAATAATTCATGCTTACACAAACTCCAGTACTACACAGTTAATCATTTTACACACATACACAGAATATGAAGGATGTTAAGTCATGGGCTCCATCTCCAAATCATGGGGCAAGCTAGCAGAATTTCCCCACTAGCTTAGATTTTTAGACGTGCTTCCCAATAGCTGTTCTCTCCATCACAGCTCACCAGAAAGCAATAGTAAACATAAATATAATTAGTTACAATAGTGCAGGTTAAAGAATCAGGGCCAGATTCTCAGCCAGTCTAAATCAGTAGGGGCTCATTCATTGTCCGAGGCAGACTACTGGAATAAGTGGTTCGCAGGAACAGGACTAGATGAATGGAGCTATGCCAGTTTGAATTATGCTTTTTTGAGCCAACCAAGTATCCACCCTTTATTGTTTCCAGCACTTCTGGGAATGAAGTCCCAGTGTGTCCATGTACAGAAGGTATTGCTCCCAAACGTAGATGTTGGTCTGAATTGCAAAAAAACCCCAAACACTTTATCATGTAACTTAATCAGTGGGCACTGCCATAGTTAGAACCACACAGAATTTTTGAAGGTATGCAGTGCCTTTTGTAGTACAGTTCGGCAGCCTGCTGAGCTGAACCTTATATAATTGATACAACCTGCAGAAATGAAACATAAAGAATGCAGTGCACTTACTCATGACGTCAAGGCATCATAAACCGAAGGTTGAAACTGCAATTTAATAGATGGTAATAGGTCAAAGGGATAAACAAGTGAAGACCGTTATGGCTGTGTAGAGCCTGGGCCCGTGCATGCATTTCCCAGTGTATGATCAGATCCATAGTGAAATGGTCACTGAACACACAGACCATTTTAGATGAAAGAACATAAATGTCACTGATCCATCTAGACAATATCCCATTTCTGGCTGTCACAGACATTCAAGAGGAAAGTGCAAGAAACTCCAGGAGTGGTGGAACCTGGTGGGGAGGCTAATGGCTCCACAATGGAAATATTGTGGAGGTTCTGCTCCTGTGTAAATTCAAGCACATGAGGGGGACGGGGGGAGAGGTGTGGAAAGGAGGTGAGAGCGGAACCCAGAAGGGCTGGAGTATCTGACACAGTGCCCAGGATCAGGCTGGGGAGCAGAGAGTGGGAACTACGGGGGCTGGAATGGGCCTGGGAGCAGATGGGAACCCCTGGAATCCTCCTCAGCCTTGAGCCAGCTGCTCCTTTCTCCTTGAGTCACAGTACCTCCCTTTGTTCCCCCTCCTATCCCTCTGCCACCCATATGCAGGGAGGTCCACCCTCCCCCACCCCCCGCTTCCTCCGAGAAACTCTGTAGTGGACAATTATGGCATGACCTGCCCATAAGTGGAATTTTTATCTTACTCTTGTCAATTAGAGGTTGGCTTATGCCCTGAAGCAACAAGGATTTAGGTCCCTGCACTATTATTTATTCATTCTATCTGATGTAACTCTGGCTTTTGGAAAACTGGAAGTCAACCCTTCAAGACCTTTAATTCCATTCTATTACTTTTCTCTAACTTCCTTCCAATATATCACCCTCTCGCTGGTGTTCTGGTGCCCATTATTGTGGTGATGTAATATAATTTTATTATCCCTAGATATGTCATGTGATGACTGTGTAAGCAGCCCCAATTGGTGCCATGTTGCACTTTAAAAGCCTGTCTAATTTGATAAACTATTTTTCCTCCCATTGAATGTGTTCTGCATGATCATTCTTTAGATGTATTAGCCTGCATTTTTCTAGGTTGAGGCTATTTTCTTTCTTCTGTCTTGACATTTTGGCTTAGAATTTAACAAGGTTTACGATATTTAAAATCTCCCCATGCATGGAGGCAAGCTATAGAAGTGACAAAAAGCATTCAGTCTGAGTATAACCGGCAAAGAGGGAAGATGTGTCAGAACAGTATCATTTGAAGCAAGTCCATTCCCCACTCTGAGATGGAGTGGGAGGAGATGACTAACATACTTGTTCCTTCTCATCTTTTTATGATCACACTCTTCAGTGGAAAGCGGTGTGATAAAAATTATCTTCCTAAGCTAAATCAGTAAAGAAACACATGGTGCCATGCAAACTCACCTATGGAGACCAAATAATTTTTTTAACTAGTAGCAGACATTTAGGGCTGTCCTTTGGCCACTTTTAATTACTGTAGGCATCTCTTCACATATTCTTGCTTAACTGGTTCCAAGGCTCACCATTTACCTGGGGGTAATAAACCTTAGGGTCTGAGGTACAATAATAATATAAGACCTAGCTTTTATATAGGGCTTTTCATCAGTAGATCTCAAAGTGCTTTAAAAAAGGAGGTCAGTATTATTGTCCCTAGTTTACAGATAGAAAAACTGAGGCATGTCGTGATTTGCCCAGTCATGCAAAAGACCAGTGGTAGAACTGGGAATGGAACCCAGGACTTCGGAGTCCCAGTCCAGTGCTCTGCCCACTTGGTTACACCGCCCCACCAAAGAAGCGTTTGATGTTATTATACAGTTGTTTTCAGTGACATAGCCTTTTGCAGATCTTGCCTTTCAACAAACCAGAAATAATTGTCTTGCAGGGATCTGCTGTTGGCCTCAGTTTTCTGATGTTGAATCCAGGATGCACATTCAACCCCTGTGAAATTGTCTGGCATGTTCAGCCACAAGATCAATGCCAGCTATTTTTTGGGGGGAAATTACTGGATTCTTATCCTGGCTTTTCTCTCTTGGGAGTTCTTAGTGGCCAGGTGCTTTCCTTTATGAGCTGCTTTTAAATGGTAATTTATTTCTACTCTAGTAAACTCTATGTGGGGTCTCTGTGGTTTAGGGGCTCTCCAGGACTATGAACTATAGATGTGGGGAGACCCACAGGACCACACAACAGCTCAGGGTACTTCAAAGGCTAATTGAACATTGCTACTTGATTTAGTTAATAGATGGTTGTACGTTTTTGAAATTGTGCATTATGTTAATGTTGATTGTTGACTGTTATTGTTACGTTTGACTTGGGAAGGAAAATGTGGGGAATTGTACCTTTAAGAGACTCTGGCATGAGCCAGTTGGAACCAGTTCTTATGCTGTGTTATGCAGAGGTTTATGTTATACAAATTCAATACTGATCAGTTAGAATTCAGACCCTGAATGAAAAGCAGACCACCGAATGCCACAAGGGAGACCCAACCAGGAGAAATACCGTAGTTATGTAATCTAGTAAATAATCCTTTATAGGCAGAACCACCACCTGAGAATGACAAATAATACTCTCACAAGCAGCAAAATTTCAATCTCTTTTCTTCAGGGCTTACTTTTATTGATTCACGTGCAAAAGATTCCAAACCAAAATAAGCCATCCATCACAGTGGGTCCCAATTGCCAGAGACCTTTCCAGCTTCTTAACCAGCTGAAAGGGGAAAGGAGACACCCTCCCACTTCTCTGCCCCCCCAGGTAGCTGCCCCCACAGCCACTTGCCCACTGCCAGAGCTGGTCAGAAAATGGGCTATTTTTCCAAGGAAAATTTTGACTTTTCATTGGAAAGCTGAAAGCACAAGAACTGTTTTTTTCGCCATTGGTAGCAACTGAAAGCAAATAAAATTTAGTCAAAAACTACCCAAAAAGCAGAAAATTACCAGAAATATTCTCTGGTTTTCAGTTTTCCAATGATCAATTAACATTTTTCAAGGGAAGTAGATGTTTTACAAGACTAGCAGGAGTATGGGTTAACCCCTTAGGCACTGGGACTTCTGAAGTGCCTTTCTACCTTATCACATCCTGCAATCCTCCAATGGCCAGCAACTTGGAGCTCTGGGTAGAATGATACTGAGCAGTACTCTTCTTGACCACAGAGACATGATGGGTAGGGAGAAGCCAGTTCTGCCTCCCAGCACAGGACAAGTAGTAACCACAGCTAAGAACAAGCTATTCACATAGTTCAGGACAAAGAGCAATCAGGACAGAGCCTCAAGGAGCCACCAGAGTTACCTGGACATCCACCAAGGGACAAGCTACAGTCTACCAGAAGCATGGCAGTTTCGTAGCCTCTCTTTGTACCATGCATTGGTCTCCTAGCACACATACTTCCCCTGCACAAGTTACCTTTATTCAGGCTTTGTTCAGGATTTTACCCTATGTACATGAGAACATAACTACAGAAGGTTGAAAGTTAACTTTTTCCAGTGTTCTGCAGAGTAATAAATTAACCTTAATGTGATATTCAATGCTAGTTATTCTGTGCAACTTTTAAAAAGATTTACACAGCTTTACAAATCAAAATAAGTGATGGGAACTTTGGTTCAGATAAAATGGAAGCCATAATTAAATTTTCCTGCTTTTGGCTTTCCAAAATCAAAACCTGACTGAAAATGTTTACAAAAATGGAACACAACCTGTTTTCTATATTAGAGGGCTGGGGAAAAATAGAATTGTTATCTGATCATTTCCCCATTCCCCTACTCCACCTTCCCTCCAACTCCCAGATGTTAAGAGGGTTTAGTTAAATAGACTCTGGGTCCATGCTTTTTTCTTTATATATATATATATATAGCTTTATATATATATAGCTTCAGAATCACCATACAATATGACAATACATCATCTAATTGCAGATCAATATAACCCAAGCTACTAATGAAATTTTATGGAATAAAATCCCACTAAAACTTCATTATCACTAAGTTTGACATAAGTAATTTAATATCCTGAGTCAGTTTTCTGAGGGTCATACTCTTCTGGTAGGAAAACTAATAGTCTAGCATGGATAGAAATAGGCATTACTATTTCAGTTTTGATATGTACATTATGTATATATCAGCTATACTTCCATTGTCCTTTATGATTAATTTAAAATAATACAATAATAGAATATCAGGGTTGGAAGGGATCTCAGGAGGTCATCTAGTCCAACCCCCTGCTCNGGACCCTTGTAAAATGAACATAATGTGTAAGTAAACACTCTTAACTGGAATTAATTTGCAAAATGGACACCATTAAATTAGGCTTGAATAAAGACTGGGAGTGGATGAGTCATTACACAAACTAAACTATTTCCCCATGCTAATTTCCCCCCTACTGTTACTCACACCTTCTTGTCAACTGTTTGAAATGGGTCATCCTGATTATCACTACAAAAGTTTTTTTCTCCTGCTGATAATAGCCCACCTTAATCGATTAGTCTCATTAGAGTTGGTATGGCAACACCCATTTTTTCATGTTCTCTGTATATATATATATCTTCCTACTGTATTTTCCACTGCAAGCATCTGATGAAGTGGGCTTTAGCCCACGAAAGCTTATGCTCAAATAAATTTGTTAGTCTCTAAGGTGCCACAAGTACTCCTCACTCTTAAATATAACATTCAATATTTCAGCTCTGCAAAAGACTGACCTATTAATTAGCACCTAGTAATAGTGTAAGGCCCATTGTGTCTTGAACCTAGGCCTGCCAGGCAGCAGATATCTCCATACTTCCACCCAGCAACATTATATCCAGCTTGTGCATCACTACCCACGATTCACTGAGGGCACAGCTCACGTGAAGTCCCACCTCAAGGGGTTTGGCAGGCAGCAGCCTCATGGCTCCTGGTTGGCTCCTTGACCTATAAAAACCCAAAGGTTGTTCCAGGAAATATCCAGGCAACAGTGTGGCTCTCCTGTAGCTGCCATGACCATGCCTTCTCCTGGATCCTGAAACCTGACTGGAACTCTGATGCCATATTGACCCCAGTCTGGAACTTGACTATAAACTCCTCTGGTACTCTGACCCTCAGGTTTGACCCTGCTCTAACCCTTGGTCATGACTTCCCTAGTAAGGATTCTGACAAATGGCAAGTCATGAACAAGGAAAGTGTTTTCAGTACAAACATTTTTTATAAGTAAAATAAACCATCTTTTTGAAATTATTGGCACCTTGTGGTTTCTCCTGTTGCTCTTTGTATTGCTTTTTATTCCTTCCCACAAACATTTCACCCCTCCACTTCATTGACATCCCACTTCTACTCTCAGGTTAGCAATATCTCAGAATTACCTTACACATGACCTGAATCTCATCTCTCGGTTTCTGACCTTTTCTGCCCAAATGTTTCTGTTTTTTCATACTGAGAACATGAAATGACTTGTCCTTTCTGCCGTGGAATTTTGCACATGATACTAAAGTCCTGATTTGCTATGTGATCTTTGGTTTTGTTCTGCATTCACTTAAAGATTCAGGTTAGCAAGGCATTTTTTTTTTGGTAATCTTTCCCAAAATCTGTATTAGCAGACCCATTTTTAAATAGTAATCTGATGATGTCTCCTGTGCGCAGCAGTCAGTCTGACAGTGTGTCAGTGGTACAATGAATTTACCATAAATTCAATAAAAATTTTTAATAGAGATAAGCAGAGCAGCTGGTAATTTAACGTGTTAACCCCCCACCAGTATTATCCAGTCAAACAGCACAACTGCAGACACTGTAGTCTTTGCATTACAGGTTGTATTATATTGCAGGTTGCAGTACCTTTGGCTGTCACTTCAGGATTCCAGTTGAACTGAGTTTTCCACCCTTAGAACATATAAGGCTATAGGCAATTGCACTGTCTGTGACCCCCCTTGTCACTGGAGAATAAATAACTTCTGCCAATTCCTATGTTGGCTTTGCCACATCTACAAGCATAGTGTAAGTCTTAGGTGTGTCTCAGCCACCTATCCTTCATCAAAACCCCAGTATCTTTTCTAGCTCTACCTTCAGTAGGAAAATTAGCAGCTGCCTTTTCTGCAAGGTGTAGCTCTGATAGTATTAAAAAAGTTTGTCTGGTCTCACCCACACTTCTGAAACTCCCTCTCTTTTCCCTCCTCACTCACTTTCCACCTGCATAATTCTCTCTCGGTATGCTCCTTCTCTTTCCCGGCTTTTCCCAGCACCCCATAAGAGAGAATATTTCAGGCAAATAGTGTAATACTTTGGTTTCTAACCAAAAATGAAAAGTTTAGTCACTGAACAAAATTGGGTTAATGATAAACTGAATTTTATTAACTTTAGTGATGTTGGCTAGAGCAGGAATTTTAGAGAGATGAAACAAAAAGGATAGAGATCTGTGATTTTCTTTGTGAAATAAAATTCATTGCTTTCCCTTCTCTAGTCATCCCACTCTCCTTTTTTCTCTGATTCCCTATTTATATATCTGTATTTCACAGTATTATCTGAGCGCCAGTTACATCATTGGTTGCAGCTGCTGAATGTATTTTAACCTCCTCTGTTCTTCAATATAAATATTCTTTCATTCTTAGTATAAGTGTAAGAATTTCTATTGTACATACCTTTTTTCATACCTTTGAAATGTGTCACAGCCATTACAAATACTAAGAGGACCAAAAAAATGCCACTATAGTAAACAGAGTAAAAGAGGTGATTAGAGACAAAAAGACATCTTTAAAAATTGGAAGTCAAATCCTAGAGAGAAAAATAGAAAGGAGCATAAATTCTGGCAAGTCAAGTGTAAAAGTATAATTAGGCAGGCCAAAAAAGAATGTGAAGGAAAATTAACCAAAGCCTGTGGAACTCATTGCCAAAGGATATTGTGAAGACCAAAAGTATACCTGGATTCAAAAAAGAATTAGATAAATTCAGGGAGGATAGGTCCATCAATGGCTCTTAGCCAAGATGGTCAGGGACGCAATCCCGTGCTCTGGGTGTTTCTAACATTCCGCTAGAAGCTGGGACTTGATGACAGGGGATGGATCACTTGATAATTGCCCTGTTCTGTTAATTTCCTCTGAAGCATCTGGCAGTGGCCACTGTCAGAGACAGGATACTGGGCTAGATGGACCTAGTATGGCCATTCTTATGTTCTTAGTTATGGGATGACCTATTTGTCAGCAGTTTGCAAAATATTTCTGGCCTTTAACTCACTTCTTATTATTGTACTGGGCGTATTGTACAATAGATGAGTGCTGTGTGCTGCTTTTAACAAAAAGAAAAAAGAAAAAAAAAAGTGCTCCTCAAAATGGTGTCTTCAGACGCAGTCCTACAATCCAGTAGGCTGTCCCACACAGAGGAGTTATACTACTCATATGATCATACAATCAGCTCGTGCCGGACCAACACTGAGCTCAGTGGGTTTTGGATCATGCTCTTTACTACTTGTGTGTAAGCGTTTTCAATTTCTGACTTCATAAAATAGATGTCATTGCATACTCATATATCAAAATGCTGGACTGAATTCTCTGGCCAAAATGTTCAGACTTTTGTTGGGCACCTAATCCTTCCTTGGCACCTAAATAGAAGTGGCCAGATTTTCAGAGATGAGGAGTACCTACAACTCCCATTGAATGTAATGGCAGTGGTGGGTGCTGAGCCTCTGCAAATCTGTCTGTTTCTATTATGGAGCCTAACTTTATACACTCAGGGCTGGCACTTTCCACCAGTGTATTTTTATAAAATCAGTCTTTTTTCAATGTGAGGTCCTAAACAGATTGTAAGCTTGTTGGAGCAGGGACTATCTCTTGCTATTTGTTTGCATAGTGCCTGCCCAGGGGGCTTGATGCTGAGATGAGCCTCTAGTAGCTGCCGTAATACAAATACTAAATAAAATGGTTTTAGTCCAATTTTTCTTTTTGTTTTTTGCCTGGAGGGCTAAACAATTATGCAACCAAAATAGTGGTATTAACCTTACCTTAAACCCCCTACAGTTACCAAGTGGGAGTTCTGTTTATGTAGTCATGCAAAAATCAATAAGATCAGGTTGGTTTCAATAGAACAAGTAGATGTGATTATCATGAAGCTTCCTAGTTTACACAGCGGGTGGTCAATTATTACATAACTCTCATTCATTTCAGTGATGGTAACTTCACTCCAGGTTGCTTTTCCAATTTTGTTTGTGTGACACTTTGCTTGCACAGCCAGCATATTTATTTTATGGAGTTTGCTAAATTGCCCGCAATGTTTTTACAATTGAACATTTTTGACAGTTATTTATTATATTGCAAATAGCAGGGTATGACTGCTGTCCACAGTGTGTAACAGGTTCTTGCTGGGTATAATGGACAGCGGCCTCATTCATTTTACCTGAGGCTTATAAACATAGAAAAGGAATGAAGGAATGACTGAGATCAATTATAGAAAATAACCCAGATAGGCTTATAACAGTATGGAATTTTAATATGAGCCACAGGTGATATTTTGAATCAGAGATACAGGGTTATTAAGATACTCACTACCTCTGTCTTACAGAGTTTATGTGCACATGCATCCCCTTTTATCTGTATATCCAGCCAGAACATCTTTCCCAGAAATATTACCTCTAACAAGCATTACTTTTTGAAATAAAAGTAATAATTCATGCTTACACAAACTCCAGTACTACACAGTTAATCATTTTACACACATACACAGAATATGAAGGATGTTAAGTCATGGGCTCCATCTCCAAATCATGGGGCAAGCTAGCAGAATTTCCCCACTAGCTTAGATTTTTAGACGTGCTTCCCAATAGCTGTTCTCTCCATCACAGCTCACCAGAAAGCAATAGTAAACATAAATATAATTAGTTACAATAGTGCAGGTTAAAGAATCAGGGCCAGATTCTCAGCCAGTCTAAATCAGTAGGGGCTCATTCATTGTCCGAGGCAGACTACTGGAATAAGTGGTTCGCAGGAACAGGACTAGATGAATGGAGCTATGCCAGTTTGAATTATGCTTTTTTGAGCCAACCAAGTATCCACCCTTTATTGTTTCCAGCACTTCTGGGAATGAAGTCCCAGTGTGTCCATGTACAGAAGGTATTGCTCCCAAACGTAGATGTTGGTCTGAATTGCAAAAAAACCCCAAACACTTTATCATGTAACTTAATCAGTGGGCACTGCCATAGTTAGAACCACACAGAATTTTTGAAGGTATGCAGTGCCTTTTGTAGTACAGTTCGGCAGCCTGCTGAGCTGAACCTTATATAATTGATACAACCTGCAGAAATGAAACATAAAGAATGCAGTGCACTTACTCATGACGTCAAGGCATCATAAACCGAAGGTTGAAACTGCAATTTAATAGATGGTAATAGGTCAAAGGGATAAACAAGTGAAGACCGTTATGGCTGTGTAGAGCCTGGGCCCGTGCATGCATTTCCCAGTGTATGATCAGATCCATAGTGAAATGGTCACTGAACACACAGACCATTTTAGATGAAAGAACATAAATGTCACTGATCCATCTAGACAATATCCCATTTCTGGCTGTCACAGACATTCAAGAGGAAAGTGCAAGAAACTCCAGGAGTGGTGGAACCTGGTGGGGAGGCTAATGGCTCCACAATGGAAATATTGTGGAGGTTCTGCTCCTGTGTAAATTCAAGCACATGAGGGGGACGGGGGGAGAGGTGTGGAAAGGAGGTGAGAGCGGAACCCAGAAGGGCTGGAGTATCTGACACAGTGCCCAGGATCAGGCTGGGGAGCAGAGAGTGGGAACTACGGGGGCTGGAATGGGCCTGGGAGCAGATGGGAACCCCTGGAATCCTCCTCAGCCTTGAGCCAGCTGCTCCTTTCTCCTTGAGTCACAGTACCTCCCTTTGTTCCCCCTCCTATCCCTCTGCCACCCATATGCAGGGAGGTCCACCCTCCCCCACCCCCCGCTTCCTCCGAGAAACTCTGTAGTGGACAATTATGGCATGACCTGCCCATAAGTGGAATTTTTATCTTACTCTTGTCAATTAGAGGTTGGCTTATGCCCTGAAGCAACAAGGATTTAGGTCCCTGCACTATTATTTATTCATTCTATCTGATGTAACTCTGGCTTTTGGAAAACTGGAAGTCAACCCTTCAAGACCTTTAATTCCATTCTATTACTTTTCTCTAACTTCCTTCCAATATATCACCCTCTCGCTGGTGTTCTGGTGCCCATTATTGTGGTGATGTAATATAATTTTATTATCCCTAGATATGTCATGTGATGACTGTGTAAGCAGCCCCAATTGGTGCCATGTTGCACTTTAAAAGCCTGTCTAATTTGATAAACTATTTTTCCTCCCATTGAATGTGTTCTGCATGATCATTCTTTAGATGTATTAGCCTGCATTTTTCTAGGTTGAGGCTATTTTCTTTCTTCTGTCTTGACATTTTGGCTTAGAATTTAACAAGGTTTACGATATTTAAAATCTCCCCATGCATGGAGGCAAGCTATAGAAGTGACAAAAAGCATTCAGTCTGAGTATAACCGGCAAAGAGGGAAGATGTGTCAGAACAGTATCATTTGAAGCAAGTCCATTCCCCACTCTGAGATGGAGTGGGAGGAGATGACTAACATACTTGTTCCTTCTCATCTTTTTATGATCACACTCTTCAGTGGAAAGCGGTGTGATAAAAATTATCTTCCTAAGCTAAATCAGTAAAGAAACACATGGTGCCATGCAAACTCACCTATGGAGACCAAATAATTTTTTTAACTAGTAGCAGACATTTAGGGCTGTCCTTTGGCCACTTTTAATTACTGTAGGCATCTCTTCACATATTCTTGCTTAACTGGTTCCAAGGCTCACCATTTACCTGGGGGTAATAAACCTTAGGGTCTGAGGTACAATAATAATATAAGACCTAGCTTTTATATAGGGCTTTTCATCAGTAGATCTCAAAGTGCTTTAAAAAAGGAGGTCAGTATTATTGTCCCTAGTTTACAGATAGAAAAACTGAGGCATGTCGTGATTTGCCCAGTCATGCAAAAGACCAGTGGTAGAACTGGGAATGGAACCCAGGACTTCGGAGTCCCAGTCCAGTGCTCTGCCCACTTGGTTACACCGCCCCACCAAAGAAGCGTTTGATGTTATTATACAGTTGTTTTCAGTGACATAGCCTTTTGCAGATCTTGCCTTTCAACAAACCAGAAATAATTGTCTTGCAGGGATCTGCTGTTGGCCTCAGTTTTCTGATGTTGAATCCAGGATGCACATTCAACCCCTGTGAAATTGTCTGGCATGTTCAGCCACAAGATCAATGCCAGCTATTTTTTGGGGGGAAATTACTGGATTCTTATCCTGGCTTTTCTCTCTTGGGAGTTCTTAGTGGCCAGGTGCTTTCCTTTATGAGCTGCTTTTAAATGGTAATTTATTTCTACTCTAGTAAACTCTATGTGGGGTCTCTGTGGTTTAGGGGCTCTCCAGGACTATGAACTATAGATGTGGGGAGACCCACAGGACCACACAACAGCTCAGGGTACTTCAAAGGCTAATTGAACATTGCTACTTGATTTAGTTAATAGATGGTTGTACGTTTTTGAAATTGTGCATTATGTTAATGTTGATTGTTGACTGTTATTGTTACGTTTGACTTGGGAAGGAAAATGTGGGGAATTGTACCTTTAAGAGACTCTGGCATGAGCCAGTTGGAACCAGTTCTTATGCTGTGTTATGCAGAGGTTTATGTTATACAAATTCAATACTGATCAGTTAGAATTCAGACCCTGAATGAAAAGCAGACCACCGAATGCCACAAGGGAGACCCAACCAGGAGAAATACCGTAGTTATGTAATCTAGTAAATAATCCTTTATAGGCAGAACCACCACCTGAGAATGACAAATAATACTCTCACAAGCAGCAAAATTTCAATCTCTTTTCTTCAGGGCTTACTTTTATTGATTCACGTGCAAAAGATTCCAAACCAAAATAAGCCATCCATCACAGTGGGTCCCAATTGCCAGAGACCTTTCCAGCTTCTTAACCAGCTGAAAGGGGAAAGGAGACACCCTCCCACTTCTCTGCCCCCCCAGGTAGCTGCCCCCACAGCCACTTGCCCACTGCCAGAGCTGGTCAGAAAATGGGCTATTTTTCCAAGGAAAATTTTGACTTTTCATTGGAAAGCTGAAAGCACAAGAACTGTTTTTTTCGCCATTGGTAGCAACTGAAAGCAAATAAAATTTAGTCAAAAACTACCCAAAAAGCAGAAAATTACCAGAAATATTCTCTGGTTTTCAGTTTTCCAATGATCAATTAACATTTTTCAAGGGAAGTAGATGTTTTACAAGACTAGCAGGAGTATGGGTTAACCCCTTAGGCACTGGGACTTCTGAAGTGCCTTTCTACCTTATCACATCCTGCAATCCTCCAATGGCCAGCAACTTGGAGCTCTGGGTAGAATGATACTGAGCAGTACTCTTCTTGACCACAGAGACATGATGGGTAGGGAGAAGCCAGTTCTGCCTCCCAGCACAGGACAAGTAGTAACCACAGCTAAGAACAAGCTATTCACATAGTTCAGGACAAAGAGCAATCAGGACAGAGCCTCAAGGAGCCACCAGAGTTACCTGGACATCCACCAAGGGACAAGCTACAGTCTACCAGAAGCATGGCAGTTTCGTAGCCTCTCTTTGTACCATGCATTGGTCTCCTAGCACACATACTTCCCCTGCACAAGTTACCTTTATTCAGGCTTTGTTCAGGATTTTACCCTATGTACATGAGAACATAACTACAGAAGGTTGAAAGTTAACTTTTTCCAGTGTTCTGCAGAGTAATAAATTAACCTTAATGTGATATTCAATGCTAGTTATTCTGTGCAACTTTTAAAAAGATTTACACAGCTTTACAAATCAAAATAAGTGATGGGAACTTTGGTTCAGATAAAATGGAAGCCATAATTAAATTTTCCTGCTTTTGGCTTTCCAAAATCAAAACCTGACTGAAAATGTTTACAAAAATGGAACACAACCTGTTTTCTATATTAGAGGGCTGGGGAAAAATAGAATTGTTATCTGATCATTTCCCCATTCCCCTACTCCACCTTCCCTCCAACTCCCAGATGTTAAGAGGGTTTAGTTAAATAGACTCTGGGTCCATGCTTTTTTCTTTATATATATATATATATAGCTTTATATATATATAGCTTCAGAATCACCATACAATATGACAATACATCATCTAATTGCAGATCAATATAACCCAAGCTACTAATGAAATTTTATGGAATAAAATCCCACTAAAACTTCATTATCACTAAGTTTGACATAAGTAATTTAATATCCTGAGTCAGTTTTCTGAGGGTCATACTCTTCTGGTAGGAAAACTAATAGTCTAGCATGGATAGAAATAGGCATTACTATTTCAGTTTTGATATGTACATTATGTATATATCAGCTATACTTCCATTGTCCTTTATGATTAATTTAAAATAATACAATAATAGAATATCAGGGTTGGAAGGGATCTCAGGAGGTCATCTAGTCCAACCCCCTGCTCACAGCAGGACTAATCCCCAACTAAATCATCCCAGCCAGGGCTTTGTCAAGCCTGACCTTAAAAACCTCTAAGAAAGGAGATTCCACCACCTCCCTAGGTAGCCCATTCCAGTGCTTCACCACCCTCCTAGTGAAAACGTTTTTCCTAATATCCAACCTAAACCTCCCCCACTGCAACTTGAGACCATTACTCCTTGTTCTGTCATNTGATCGCCATGAGTTGGGCTGGACTGAACTGAACTGGACTGTTTAAAAATAAATACAAAAACTTCTGGAAATCCCTCATAAGCATACATGTGTCTAGTGGAATATTGCAAAATTGTTTTATGAATCAGTCTTTTATTTTACAGCTGCTTACTATAACCTGGTTTTAAGGCTATTATTTTTCTCTATATCCCTGGCTACCTATGATGACACCTCAAAACTCTAAATCAGTGTTAGGAATGCAGCTTCCTGACAGCTTTAGGGTTAAGCTACTCCATGAAGCATATACAAGAAGCACAAAAACCTGAGACCATAGATTATAGGCTTGACAAGCCTTTCAAATCACATTTTGGCAGTGTATGACTCAGTTCTTGGGATCATAATTAAGTTCTTTAAATCTTCAAAAGTATTGTGTTCCTTTAGGGTGAAATGCTTCCTGTGTAGAGGGGCCACCTTCGGTTCTCTCTCTGTATAGGGATGAATTCCAGTGTTAGTGAATTGGGATTTTTGAAGATTTTAAAAGTATTTCAGTTAATCATGTAACTACAGATACACCTTTTGGCCAAATGTTTCTGCCTATTCTATAGTAGATGAAATATCCCTTGTAAAATGTCTGCTCTTTCCTTGTCCCCTTTTCTCACCTATATTAACAATGTGAATGGTGTACACCTCACAGTCTTTCCTCAGTCTGAGCCCTGCTGGGTTTACAGAAATTTCAAAGAAAATCATCTTTATTCTCTGGCTAGGCTCTGATTTCTATACCACTTTAACTGTAAAACAGTACAGTTAGTCTTTATGAAGATAAGTATGCTTGCTTTGTATCTTTATTATCATACTTCCCTTGGTGTGAACCCACCGTTTTTACTGAGGTGGATGTTCCTCTACCTTGCACACATTCATTTTTTGAGGTTTGGCTAAGATCTGTTTAGCTCTCTCCACCACACTTACTAGGTGTTCTATATTCCAGTATGGAGAAACATTAAATTATTATTACATCTTTTGTTGAGACAAAAAGAGATTTGTCACAGGAGGTGCTTTCTGGAGGGGAGAGAGGAAGCATAATTGTCATGTCTCAATAAACAGAAGATCAACTAAATCCACTAAATAAAAGAAAAAACAAACACATTTTATATTCATAGAAAACTTGTCAAGTGACTACTATTGAATCTAGTCACCTAGGAGAGAGACAGCATGAAATCTTCATGCTTTTTATATTGTTCCAATCAAACAACATTTAGAGTTCATTCAGAGAAATACTGCTTGCTCTAACATATGCAAGCAAAACTTTGGATACAACGGGCTCACTTCTGCTTCATTTTTCAGTAACACTCATAGACTCTAAAACTCCTATCTTATTTTGTTGTTGTTGTTTTGCTTTTTAGAACACACAATAACTCCAATTCTGCAATTTCAAATCTGCCCCAATTCATTTTCTCTGCTACATTTATCACATTATGCCAAGAGTAAATTTATTAACAAACTCTAAACAAACACTGAATAAAAACAGATGCTGCTGTAGCTATCATTTCCGAGCAATGCATTAAATCTGGTTTTATGGTAGTTTACTTTGTGACCATAACCATCAATTAGTATAAGAACTGTCAACTTAAAATGCTTTTTTCTCACTAGGGATATTAATCCTACTTCTGGGATTCTGTCTGTGGCCCTGGATTTAAATAAAGGTGACACAGAGCAAAAGTCAGAGTGATTAGAATTGAAATGCATGGTACCTTAGTATTTGTTCCTACCTCCAAATACCTTGGTATCTCTGAGGAAGCAGGACCATCAAACCATATCACGTCACTCCTGAAAGACCGACTTTGAAAGCTTCCAAAAATCATGTCAACAGCCCTGCAGTTCTTGAGGCTTTTCTTTACATCTGCACCTTTTCCTGTCCTCTCTGTTGGGAATGTTAGAACATTTGCACTGCCAATTCAGTGGTTATTATTAAATAAGGCAACCGACAAGGATATGTCAAAGTGGAATGTATCCCTTCATTTTTACTACCCATATTTGCTCTGATGTAGTTCCAGTTTCACAAAAGGGAAAAACTCTTTGCTGAAAATGTCCTTTACATAATGACAAACAAGTGTGATACTTAACTGCATCCGTGAAAAGTGATTTTTTTTGCCCTGTTCAAAATGGTCAGACTTTTTTATTTCATTTTGTGTGCAGAACTTTTTTCTGTGCAGTCTATGTATGTTGCAATGCCTCTTTTTCTTCTTCAATATTATAGGTAGCTCACCTTTCCCATGGTTACAAGATTGGTTTATACTAACCAATCATGCCATGCCCATCTTTGGCCTCCAGGTGTGAATGTGTGCTGACTCAATGGCCTCAGCTGAGAATATTAACCAGAGATGTACTGACCCAATATTATTCACACTGTCAGCGGTTCTTTGCTCATCACACCTTTGCTTCATGACTATTTGGAGACTGCTATAAAACTTCTTTGCCAACTGAAAATGTGTGTCTCAGAGAGCAGCTTCAGGGGTCTTGTCTTAATGCCATAATTCTCATTAACATTTCTGGTAACTACTCTCATGCAGTACTGAGAGACTGGGCTGGATTGACCCATCACTGGGCCCTAGGCAAACATGCACTGTCTCCCTGCCATGATGCAGAAGGAAACATTTTCTTTACCAAGTGCTGTCTTCTCTCCTGGGGAATTATGTGGAATTCTACAACATGAGAGAGGGATGGCCGGGCTAAATGTGAGTGGCATTGTGACCCCGTGTGCCAGGTTACAATGCTACTCACTCAAGCGAGTGAAGTTCTTTCGGTTCATACACAAATCCACATTGGTTTAAAAAAATTGCCTCCCCCCGAATTTGTTCCCTAGGCACTTGCCTAGTTTGCCTATGCGTTAATCTGGCCCTGCTGAGAGAAGAATACACCACTTAGTAGGATGACAACCTTTCAGTATTTAGGCCCAAATCCTCAGTTTCGTTAGGACCACTCTGCACTTGTCTATTGGAGGAGCACCTCAGCGTAGAGGATCCTCCAGTATTCCACAGCCATTGTAATGGCTCTTACACCACTCCACCTCCCTGTGACAGTATAGAGCTGGAGGGACTTGGGTGTGGCTGGGATTCCTCTGAACAAGACAGAGCAGTCTGGTGTACAGACAGTCCAGGATCAGAGGACTGGAAAGGTGGCTTAAAGCTACCTCTGTACCCCTCCCTCGACCACCTCCTAGTACATATTGTGCACTTCTCTGCTTCCACTAAGAATCATGGCCTTTGAGTCCATACCTGTACTGTGCACTAAGCTATGTAGAATAAAGAGCGAAAACAACCTTTTTCCCTACAGATATGTTTATAGAACGGATACACCTAAAAGTAGCTGTGGAAAATTTGTTCTGCATAGAGGGACAAATGCTGCTCAGCTTGTTTGCAAAACACTCCCAATGTGCTACAGTGTTTTATAGGTCAAATCCTCCCCACGAAATATTTGCAAGGTACTTTAGGCATAGTTGCCAAGTGGTGAAATTATTGTCAACACAGCTTATAAAATATAGTCCCAAAGGTACAGAGAAAATATTTGTTTATCCCTTGGTGATAGGTAGCCTCTATCCAATAGACAGACTACTTTAAGTATATTGCTATGTTAATGCAACTGATTACATGAATAAGTCATGCAAGATTTTCCCTATGAAATATTCTGGGGGGAAATACAGCTTGTAAATGCACATGCAAAGCTTCTGTTGACTTCATTGGGAGCAGTATACCTTTAATGGCCCAGTCTTCCCCTGGGCAAATAATCTAAGTCAATGATACTAATGCAGTCAGTATTATTGTTTGGTTAGAGGCTACCCATAGATATAAAGGTAAGCAAACAGTTGTCTTACACTGCATATGTAACATACAGAAGCCAACCTTTCGACCTTTAATTTCTTATGAGTGAGATTGCCAATATTTTTATCACTCTGCAACTATTCCCATCCCTAAAGTGCTTTTTACACATTTGGCACTATAGTAACCAGTAAGTACATCTGTCTTTAATCCATTAATCATATTATTGATGCTATATATTGCCTTCAAAATGTTTTCCTAAATTATGCATTGTACACAACTGAAAACTCTACTCATAGAAAATTTATATTTGCGCTATTTCCAAGAAGTAATTCATGTTTAATCTAGGGTGAGTAAAAAAGCTTGCAATGCCCTTTTACCAGGTACACGTGGTTTGCAATTTGTTAAATCTTCTATTCACAAATACATAAGAATCAGTTTTGCCTCCAGACAGCAGCCACTTAAAATAACAACTCATCATATGGGCTTTACATGATGTATTTACTTTATTGTGGAGGGGCAATTCACACTGAATATTCAGTACAAAATCACACACATTCTGCTAATGTAACCCAGTGTTCGGTGTAAGTTATACATCTTTTTCTAGTGGCTGAGCCACCGCGAATCTATAGAGAATGAGTATATTACATTTAGGTGCTAAAATTTCTACCTCTTTAGCTAACATGATAGAAGATCCTGCTTTTAGCGCTGTAGGTTCAAGGTTCTATCTGTAGTGATGAGTAGAGCTGGCAGAAAAATGGAATTTCCATACTATGGGAAACACCAAGGTTTCAAATTTTAGTTTTGAAATCTTAGAATTTTTCACAAAATGAAATATTCTGAAATATTTTGTTTGTCTTATTGAGATTTTTCATTTCATCTTTGTCATTTCAACTTTTATATTGTATCATAATTTATAACATAAATATGTAATAGTCAAAATGATTAAGTAAAAGTAAAATGTGTCAACCTTATCAAAACTGTTTTGCTAATTTCTTATTGCAAATTTTGACAAAATCAATACATTCCCATGCAAAATTTTCATTTGGTTGAATCAGCATTTACAGACAGAAAACTGTTCCATTGGAAAAATTTCTAGCAGCTCTAGTGACAACCCATCATGTCAGCTATTACAAATAGTGGCTTACCTGGGATTTGAATGGCTGTGGACCTCAGACACTCAGGACAGCCTTACTCTCACCAGGGGAAGTATGTAATTTGCTGTTCAGTGTGTGCTATGAATACCTCATAAGAATGGTCATACTGGGTCGGACCATGGCTGGGCAATAGATGATGTGAGTCTACTATGCTGGCAACTAATGGAGTGACTCCTTTAGCTCAGATAGTAGTAGTTCATTCTTCTGGCACTGAAAGTCCTAGATTCAGTCCCCAGTGAGAACTCCCAGTGATACTTATACTAGTCCCTGAAGCATATTTTGCTCTGCGACTTCAGAGACAGAAAGTACCCTATTAGGAAAGGTTGACTCACAACAATGTTATATGCTTTGGGTCCAGGTAAAAATATGCATTTTGTATTAAGTGGACTCACTTCAGGTTTCCTTAGACCAATAAGCAGCGCTTTCCTAGAATGGATATGTGGGGGATATTACTTCATTGTAAAGAAATACCCTGTCACTAGTTCCCTTGTGAGTATTCATCTAGAAAATCTACTGTACTTGTTTATGAAAAATTGAACTATTTATATTTGACAGTTCCTTTTATCCTGTTACACTTTGTTGTAATTTCTAAGGCTGGGGAACTGTGCCAAAACATAAATAAATCGGAGACTACTTTTGTATGCATTTAAGGCTGTCAAAGTGAACTTGAAACTTACCCTTCAACATGTTAAGTTTTGAACAGATGCAGCATAATTTCCCACCAGATTCCTGGCCTTCACTGTAGTCTGTAGTGCAGGCCCTAATATAAATATGTGCTCCTCTTCCTCTGGGCTCTTCAATGCTCTCTGTGAAGGCTAGGTACACAGGGAGTACTTGATTAGACCCCAGCTTCTGGACACAGATGGCTCTTGATATGTCTTCAGTGGATACATTTGACACTATAAATTTGATCCTTGTCAGGATCATGCAACCCAGAATCAATGACTGTGAGAGCTGATCTGGAGCAACACAAAACCTTGGACTTTGAACCCATCCCCAATTTCTGTTAGACTATAGCAACTAGTGGATAAAGTAGTCAGGTCTTGAAAGGAGCTGCAGATATGGGTTTTATGTAGGTCTTCCAAGTTCTAGGTCAGTACTTTCCCATTGAGAGAATGGGTAAACACTAAAATTGGTATATATGTTACAGTCTTTTTTAACTGCCCATGAGTTCTACTTTGGGTTCTAAAACTTTCCCAACCCCCAAACTCTTGGCTAAAAATAGTAGCAGGGTAAAACTTTAGTTACAAAACCAGGAATGTCCTATAGTCTGTTACAAAGTCAAACTCAGCAAAGGTTTGCAAACTTGCTACTATAATATACTTGTATATGGTTCTAAGGCAAAGTCAGGAGAAATTCAACAATTTTGACTGAATTTTGCTTTGAGGTTTGAATGCCAAAATGCAGTTAAATTTAGCCTTTATGAACCAAGATAAATTAAACCCAAAGAATCATAATTGCTGAGCTTTGTACAGCACTGCCAGTGGGAATCTCATGGGGTTAAATTTTGCTTTATAAAATAACTTCCCCATTTCAGTACATTTTGTATGAAGGACTGTACCAAACTAAACTCCGTCATGTCATACTGGCCATATATCAGTACAAGCCTATTATAAAACTTTCTTTCCCTTTATGACTCAACATAAAAGTGACATCCTAACTACAGCATGAGCTAAATAATTGGAAAGATTCTCTACTTTTTATATTATGCTACTGCTCGAGTTCTTTCCACATTAGTAAGCTTTATTTACATAAAACACAATTTTAGAAAACACAGAATAATCTCATTATTTTAAATATGTAATTATATTTCTATAAACAAAGGCCCCAGATTCTGTTAGAACCTGACTAAATTGAATTGGCTTATTCACATTTGTAAAGTTATTCATTAGTTTATATGCTTGTAGGTTTGGATCATAATTTACAGATACAGTATTGCTAGTATGAAATTATTTGTTGATCTGAGACCAGATTTTCAGCTACATTCCCTTTGAGCAATCAAATTGCAGTTACAAATAGAAGTAGTTACATATCTATCTGTCTGTCTACTGAAAACAAGTAGATGTCTACCTGCTACTATCTGTGCTTGCAATTCATTGTTGGAGCAAAAACGTGGATGGAATGATTTCCAGCCTCAAGACAAGGTATCAAAAATTAGACCAGGGCCAAAAATCTGACCCACATAACATTATTCTACCCCACACTTGACTGTGTTTAGCTTTAATGGGAGTTTCATTTATGGAAGAGCTGGTGGCTGTTAGTTATATTTTTCTGGGCCTGTTCTTCCCACTTCAGTTTTTCAGACTATCTGGTTTTTTACATAGCTTAATTTAAACTATTTAGGTTTTAGTCACAGGAATAAAGATACATATGCACTTAATTATTTATAGGAGGGGGCCCTAGGTTTGTAAGCTACTAATTAATATAAGGAATTTCCATTAAATGATCCTAGATTTTAAGGCCAGAAAGGACCAGGCTGATGATCTAGCCCAGGGGTAGGTAACCTATGGCACACGTGCCGAAGGCGGCACGCGAGCTGATTTTCAGTGGCACTCGCACTGCCCGGGTCCTGGCCACCAGTCTGGAGGACTCTGCATTTTAATTTAGTTTTAAATAAAGTTTCTTAAAATTTTAAAAACCTTATTTACTTTACGTACAACAATAGTTTAGTTATATATTATAGACTTATAGAAAGATCTTCTAAAAACGTTAAAATGTATTACTGGCACGCGAAACCTTAAATTAGAGTGAATAAATGAAGACTCGGCACACCGCTTCTGAAAGGTTGCCGACCCCTCATCTAGCCTGACCTCCTGCATTACACAAGCCAGAGAATTTCACTCACTCACTCCTGCATCAAACCCAGAAATTCTGGTTGAACAAGAGCATGTTTTGTAGAAAGACACCCAGTCTTGACTGAAAGATGAAAAGTGATGGAGAATCTAACCCGAGTGGATTTTCCCTCCAGCCCTGGAAACCCGGTCTGATAAGGCCTCCTGGTGATTAAACAGCACACATACTCCACTGGGTACCTTCATCAAGTGCCTTTATTATTATTTCTTGCCTTTTGCTCCAGAGACAATGCATTGCAAATAGAAGGGCCCTGATCTGTGGCTCAGCCTTTTATACTGCTTGCTTTCTTCTCTCAGCTATCCATCTGCTGAGCTAATTAGCTCATTAGGCTCCCTAGAGGTGCAAGTGATCCAACTTCCAAACTCAGGTTACCTAACTCCCTCCTACCCTAAGTACCCAGTTCCCTGCATGTTCTAAGGATATGTCTACACTGCAATTAGACAGCCATGGCTGGCCCATGTCATTTGACTTAGACTCATGGGGTTCAGGCTAAGGGGCTGATTAATTGCAGTGTAGACTCCAGGCTTGGACTGGAGCCCAGCCTCTAGGACCCTGCAAGGATCCCAGAGCTCGGGCTCTAGCCCAGGGCCAAACATCTACACTACAATAAAACATCCCCTTAGCCTGAGTCAGCTGGCATGGGCCAGCCGCAGGTCTTTAATTGCAGTGTAGACATACCCTAAGTGACCAGGGTGCTGCCTCCCCAAAGGGGCTCTATTTATAGCTGCTAACAGCACCCTGTCGCACCCTCATAGTTAAAATATGCAACCTTATTTTCAGTTTGAACTCGTCTAGCTCCAGCTTCCAGCCATTGGATCTTGTTATACCTCTATCAGCTATCAGGTGTGATATTTTATATTTAAAATACTCTTCTACATAAATTTGAATACAACTAATGCTGTTACTGGATGGTTCAGCATTACTATATGAGCTAAAACTTAGTATCCATGAATGACAATTCTGTAGTTTCTGTACGGGTCTCAAAATGTACACATCGTGCGACATCTATCTAAGAACAGCTGTTTGTAACCAATTCAATTTCTACTGAGAGAAAAAGATTACAAAAACAGCTGGCTATCACATTATTAGGGATAATGTCTAAAAGATGCTGCAATTAAAATAATTATCTAATTGTTTGGTTTCCAGTGACATAAATGTTGCAAGGGTTTTAAAGGTTAGTCTAGGCCAAAATCCCTAGAATCACTATTAACTTAAAAAAAATCAGTAAGAAATATACATAGTTTAGTTTTCTCATAAAAGAGGACTCATTTTAGCCATTATTGTAAAATCCAACTTTGCTTCTCCTGAATTTCTGGTCCCCACATCAGGTTAGAGCTCACTGATTCTGTGTACTCAGAGTTATTGAAATGCAGTTATGCTACCTTCTTGCCCTGTTGTAGAAGACAATTAATTTATTATTTGCCATACACTTCTGAGAGTGGAGGGAGCCTGTTTTCTTTCCAATGCCATAGATTTTCAGTGTAGCTAAGAAGCAAACCTCCCCTTAAAACTGATCTTTTACACTGGGAACAATCCTGCCTGCCCCTGCCTGAGTGAGCTGAGGAGGGAGAGGGTGAAATGAAAGTGTTTCCTCTGTGGCTACAGATCATGCATAAATGAGACAGATTGTTCCCTTGAGTGCTAGGCAGTGAGACCAGCCAATGGGCCTTCAGCACTCCACAAACTATGGGAGTACAACCAACTGAGTTGGAGGCCAGCCCAAGCCCTGACCCATGTACATATGTTAGCATCTGGCAAGCAGGATGATGGTTATTCAGCTCTATCCAAGGAAGGTTCGGGTATTCTCACCAGCTGTCACTGAAGCAATCTAGGGTTCTAGCATATTAGACATAATCTTCCTCTGATTGACTGAACCCTTGAGTCTTTTGGACTTTTTTTTTTATCATTTTCTAGAAGAAGAAGAAGAAGTAGGAGAGAAACCAGCTGTGGGTATCTGTAAAGAGGAACCTGCTGTAACTGAACCTCAATTCTCCACAGACAGATATTGCTTCTGAGCAGAGGAGAAGCTGTATGTGCATTGAGCTGAGTAGGAATAAGAATAAGATCCCTCTGATATGAACACAGGACCCCACTTCAACCACAGCAATGCTGAAAAGTGCTAAAATGGGGGTAATTTCATAGTTATTCTGAATTCCATTTAAGGATTCTTTTGACCAGAATCATTGCTAGACTGGAAAGGGAGAGAAAAAAGGACAAACCCCCCTTCCTGGGAACATAAGAACATAAGAACGGCCATACCGGGTCAGACCAAAGGTCCATCTAGCCCAGTATCCTGTCTACCGACAGTGGCCAGTGCCAGATGCCCCAGAGGGAGTGAACCTAACAGGCAATGATCAAGTGATCTCTTTCCTGCCATCCATCTCCACCCTCTGACAAACAGAGGCTAGGGACACCATTCCTTACCCATCCTGGCTAATAGCCATTAATGGACTTAACTACCATGAATTTATCTAGTTCTCTTTTAAACGCTGTTATAGTCCTAGCCTTCACAACCTCCTCAGATAAGGAGTTCCACAAGTTGACTGTGCGCTGCGTGAAGAAGAACTTCCTTTTATTTGTTTTAAACCTGCAGCCTATTAATTTCATTTGGTGACCCCTAGTTCTTGTATTATGGGAATAAGTAAATAACTTTTCCTTATCCACTTTCTCCACATCACTCATGATTTTATATACCTCTATCATATCCCCCCTTAGTCTCCTCTTTTCCAAGCTGAAGAGTCCTAGCCTCTTTAATCTCTCCTCATATGGGACCCGTTCCAAACCCCTAATCATTTTAGTTGCCCTTTTCTGAACCTTTTCTAGTGCCAGTATATCTTTTTTGAGATGAGGAGACCACATCTGTACACAGTATTCTCCAGCTGCTCTGTATGGTTTGTATGGTGGCACAATATGAGCCAAAGAAAGTTCCAGTAAGGATTCAGCTTAATTAAATTCAGATCAGGGCTACTCGCATGGACAAGATAAAATTACAGGTAAGGAAATTAATTTTATTGCATCAAACTAGTTTTTCTTGAATTATCAAAAATCGGTCCTCTCCAAAGTCTTGCATTCTGAGGGATGAGCACTAGGTGATCATGCACTGCTTAGCTATCATTGGAGCCTCTTCACTGCTGTTAAGTCAGTCAGTCAAAGTTGGAAATTAAGCTGTTGGTAGATGCCAGAGCAGCAAACAGGCAAAGAACAACTTCATTTGAAAACATCAGAAGTGCCGGCAGTTGGGTTTTGCCGAAATGCTCAGGGTCCAACTGACTGCCATATCTGGGGTCAGATTGGCAGGAACCCTGTGTGGGGGTTGCTTTCTTCTGTGGCATGGGGTCTGGGTCACTTCCAGGTTTAAACAAATGTAAATAGTGGATTCTCTATAACTCGAAGTCTTTACATCAGGATTTGAGGACTTCAGTAACACAGCCAGAGGTTATGGGTCTATTGCAGGAGTGGGTGGGTGAGGTTCTGTGGCCTGCAATGTGCAGGAGGTCAGACCAGATGATCATGAATGGTCCCTTCTGGCCTTAAAATCGATGAGTGGAAGATGTACACCTCACCCAAAATAGAGACTCCTGGACAGCAGGACTGAACTGGAGGTGTACACCGTAAAAAGGCACGAGCAGCAGTCCAAAACCGTGTCTCATGTAAAGCTGCACATGGGCTCTATTGCCTACCACAAACATACTTTTCAAGACAGCAGGAGTGGAGTAGGTAATAGAATTGAACAGCAGTGACAGCAAGCCAAATACTACTATGATATAACTTCCTGAATCTCAGATGGGACAGCCAGAAAGAGTACAACCAGCACCTAACTACAGAAACAAGGACAGAGTCATGTATACAAAGAGTAGCACCAAGATCATGCATGGTAGAATTATAAGGACACCTCTAATGCTGCATCCGGCATTTCCTAAGTACCAGCCAAGGAACAATTGTCCTCAGGTAAGACCCAAATGAATCACAAAGGTCTAGCTTCATTATATTTGATTCTTAAATCTTAATACTATATTGTGATGGGTATGGAGATGCTTTGTAACAATCTGAGAATACTGATATATAGCCTAGTTATTGAGAGAGACTGTTTAACTTATAGGGGGAGGGGGTAGTGAAATATTTATTATATGTCTAGAATGCTTGAATTCATTGGTCATTATGCAGGAAGGCAACACAATGGCTCCCCTGGTAAGAACAACATGGCTCACACTTGAAGGATAATGGGAGGAAGCTATTGAGTTTGAGTCTATGTCCAGTCTCCTGTGAAGATGCAATCCTTCCTTTTGCCAGTCTGGGTGCTCAGAGAGCAAAACATTCTGAACAGTTAAAAGTCCTCTGAGGCGAGGAGGTGGCTTTTCTATTACCAGGGAGTGTCTAGGGAGTAATCACTGAGCTCTGAAATGGACAAGCTGACACAGAGGCAGGCTCTTCGGAGGAGTCTATAGGAAGTTAGACTTATCAGGGTCTCCATGTGGAAGATGGTAAAACACCTGGTAAGCTAGACAAGTGTGCAGTCTGTTTATTGTTTTAAAATCTGTTTTCTCTTAAATGCATAAATCATCTAAGTAAATAATACTTTGCTTTAAGGAGGCTGTTTGATCACTGATTACCAGTGTCATTGTTTCCACAGGGAACATTCACTGTGGATGCATAAAAACACAGCAAAAAGAAACAAGAAACTGTTAGGGACAATGTCCTCAGCTGGTGTAAATTGCCAATTCCCAAAATTTTGCAGTGGTATTTTGGAACTGCAGTGTGAGTCAGGCACAGGTAGAAGCAGCATGGGTCTGTGATGGAGGGCAGGCATGGCAGGTTATAATGAGTCTGAATGTTTAACTGAAGTTTATCTACCACTCAGCTGCAGTGATTCTTTTGTTCAATACCGTAGTATTGAAGGACTTTCCATTAGTAAGCTACCAATATCATCAACATTTTTGTTAGGATTTAAGCTCCTTTTATATCCCCACTAGCTCTGATTTCTAGTTCAGGATGAGCTACTGGTTTGCTTCACTCATTTATGCCCTGTGATTGTCAGTTAGTTAATGACCCAGATCCTCAGATGTGATTGAGGAAAGATTGGTACAGGTCCTGGGGCCACAGGCACAAGGCAGAGTAGCCTAACAGTCCAACTTGCACCTGTTTCCTGTGTGTAAGGGGCTGTTAGAAGCTCTGTGACAAGTTTGCTGCTTAGTTTCATCATTGCTTTACTTCCCTTGCTGACCTGGGATTGTTCTGTGATATACTAGGAATTTGGAATCTCTTTTTAAACCTAGCAAGTGCTATATTCCATGTTTTCCTCTTAGCTAACAGTTGCCTAAAAGTCTATAATGTCATTGACATACACTAACTGAAGGGATATAAACATTCTGTTAACTGTCAATCCGTTAGCTAGACCCAGGACTGAAATATTGAAATTGGTCAGCATCTTGAGTCTGCTTAATATCTGCTCCATCTACTTTATAACTTGTCTCTAGAGCTGGTTGAAACTTGAAATGTCCATTCCTCAGGAAATTCTGATGTCTAAAAAAAAAAAATCTGAATTGCAAGAAAAAGTTGCAATTTTGAAATTTCCTCAGAAACAAAATTTCTGTGTGGAAAATTGTTTTGGGTCAATCAAACTGTTTTGATTTGGATTTCATTTTTTAAATTATTTTTTATGTTTTCAGTTTATTTGACATTTTTATTGTATTTTATATATTAAAATGAGGGTTTATTTCAACATGAAAAAACAAATGATATGTTTTTATAATTCTTTATGATTTATTATGTATTATTATTATTTTATTTATTATTGTTTGTTGTTATACCTGTTTTGGGTTCTTGCAAAAGAGGACTGCTGGTTCCTCAAATGTGACATTCTCCTATCCTATTAATGTCTCCATGAGGTATCTGAGAGGATAAATCCTTGTTCAGATCCCACACCAGTGTTCAAGATAGTAAGAGGGCAGGGTTGGTAACTGCAAACCCAATTAAGGTCTTAGGCCATGTTTACACAACACTTATGTCTGCAGAACTTTGTCGCTCAGGTGTGTGAAAAAAACACACCCCTGAGAAACGTAAGGTTTGCTGTCATAAGCGCTTATATGCACAGCGCAGACACTCTCCTGCTAACATAGCTACTGGTGCTCATTGAGCTGGATTTATTATGTCAGTGGGAGAGCTCTCTCCGGTCGGCATAACATGGCCACACGAGCATTCTTTCAGCAGCACAGCTGTATTGGTACAGCTGTGCCGCTGTAAGCTTGTAAGTGTAGACATAGCCTTAGATGGCGAACAGGGAACTCTATAAAAAACAGCTACTTGATAGTCAAAAGGAGAAGGCTTCTGTGAAGGGAGAGCTCCACACCTAGTTGATAAAGGACTGGGTTGTAACCACACCTATTTACAGTTCAAAATGGAATATCCTCAGGTTTTCACCTTGTCTACTTCATCCTCATCCACAAGGTGTCTCTTGGTTATATGTACAGGGAAAAACTGACATAAAGAAAAATCATTTTAAAAAAAGTCAGCCAGAAAATGAAATCAAGGCACTTTAAGATATCTGATAGCTGGTGTCCCAAAAATAGAGGCATCAAAAAATCACTGGTCACTCTTCAAAATTTGGGCCAAGGAAATAATATATTTTAAGTGATGCTGGAAAAGGGCAAATCTCAAGAGCTCAAGAACTGTGTTCTTTACAGACTGCCTAGTTGGGACCAACCCTCTCTTCTATTCAGTATCATTTTGACAATTGCAGGTCTGAAAGGCCTGAGAATCTGGAAAAGGCCTGAGAAATTTCACTAAAGCTCAAGTCCCTTGAGAAAAGCCTTAGGTAGTAACCCAAACTGGATTTATTTTCCAGTTATCAAAAAAAAATCTTATTTCTAAACAACATACTCTGAAACCTCAAGAGCAAGATATTGAGGAAGTTCTGATGGAAAAACTTTGTTTTTGTTGTTGTGGTTGAACTGCCACCAACTTTGTGCCACTTAATGAAATTAAAATGACTCTCCACATTTACGCTGGCCTGTTTTCTAATCTCTGTTAGTTAGCTATTTCCATTGTTTTTATTAGTCATTATTTTTCACTGTGTTTTGGCTCCTCTGCTTTCAAATATGTTGGGGGGGGGGGGAGTTATATCCAGGTTTAGTCAGGGTTCTCTTCTTAATCTTAATCTTCATTCTCTTCTTAATCTTCTGTCTGTCAAAGGATTTGACACTGACACCCATCATCACAGTGCATGGGCACCTCCCATTTCAATTGTATTTGGAAAACATGGTCCCTAGTAACTTCATGAAGTCTTCTACTCTGCTCTTCTCCCTTCCTTGGTTATGAGGGTGCTGCTTGGAGTAGATTTTTGGGATATATATATATATTTTTTAACCTTCTGTAACGATGCTGCCTCTGGCGGGACACAAGTGAGAGTATCAATTCAGGAAAATTTGCTTAAAAGAGGGCAGTTACAGCCCAAGGCTGGGGTCCTTTGCACACCAAACCAGCCAAACAGAGAGGACTTCGGTTTTACCCCACTGGCTAACCAGAAGTCATACAAGGAATTCCCTTAGACGCTCCAGTTTCCCAGTATCACCACCAGCACCACTCGTTATGGGCATGAATGGTTATGAAAACCAATACCCCAGTAAAAGAAAAAAGGTTCTCCCGATCCCAAAGGATCAAGCCCCAGACCCATGTCAATATACAAGTCAGATCTTATCCACAAATCACGGTGTTGCCAATCCTTTAGAATCTAAAATCTAAAGGTTTATTCATAAAAAGAAAGAAATATAGATGAGAGCTAAAATTGGTTAAATGGAATCAATTACATACAGTAATGGCAAAGTTCTTAGTTCAGGCTTGTAGCAGTGATGGAATAAACTGCAGGTTCAAATCAAGTCTCTGGAGTACATCCAAAGCTGGGATGGGTCATTCAGTCCTTCTTTCAGAGCTTCAGTTTGTAGCAAGGTTTCTCCAGAAGTAAGAGGCAGGATTGAAGACAAGATGGAGGAGCTGCAGCGGCCTTTTATAGTCTCTTGCCATGTGGCCTCTCTTTCTTTGTTCCAAAGACAAGCTATCCAGCACATGGCATGAAAAAAACGTAGAGTTCTGTCCATGGGCATGTTCTCGCATGCCTTGCTGAGTCACAAGGTGTATCTGCCTTCTCTCAATGGGTCAATTGCATAGCTTTGTATAGCAATTTGTTTGTTTGCTCCTCTGCTCTCCTGAAGGCTATTAATCTTTGAGGCATTACCATGTTTGTCATGTTAATACAAGAAGCAGAATATCCAAGTTTGTTTTTCAAACATTTTATTGTATTGGTTCTGTAGATGGGATATGTGTATTTTTATTTTGGCTGTCAGCTTTACAATTCTTCATTGAACTGAATTTAGCATTGGCCTTGAGCAATACAATAGCTGAATGAAGTGAATTGCATTATTATGAAATGTGCGAGATGTGTATTGTTAAAATTTAGCAAAACATAAGAAAAACATTTGTCAAAACATAACAAAAATCTGAAATTGTCTTGAGATGAATTACATCTATAATATTTCACCTCTGAGAATTCCCCCCCCCCCCCATTTTATCATTGAACAAAAATGAATGATTTAATGGTCATGCAAATGAGGGACAGACAACACTAGGCATATCCCGATATAGCACTAGGAAGTGTTGTGTAAGCTTCCATACCTGGTTTTCCCAGGTACTTCAATTCTTGTCATTCCCAGGGGCAATTCATAGTCATTCATGATGATAATGAACAGTCATTTGGAAAGGGAAAGAGAGACTAAGAGAATCTATTGCTTAATAGTTATGTTACTCAACTAGGGTGTGGGAAACCCACGTTAAAGTCCCTGCTTCAATGACTATTTAAGTATTTATATACAGTGGAATAGCTTCAACAGAAAAGGTTGAGAAAAAATGACAATAGAATATCCTACAATCCAGTAGTTAGGACAATCTGCTGCAATGTGAAAGACCCATGCTCTAATCCAGTGGTGGGCATCCTGCGGCCTCCAGGCTGCATGAGTCCCGTCAGGGTAATCCGCTGGCGGGCTGCGAGATAGTGTTTACGCTGACCTTCTGCAGGCCACCCAGAGCTTCCAGTGGCCACAGTTTGCCATTCCCAGTCAATAGGAAGCTGTGGAAGTTCATGGAGTGACAACTGAGAAAACTCAAATTTTTTAACAGTGAGGGTAATTAACCACTGGAAAAATTTACCAGAGGTTGTGGCAGATTCTTTATCACTGACAATTTTTAAATCAAGATTGGATGTTTTTCTAAAAGATCTGCTCTAGGAATTATTCTGTGGAAGTTCTATTGCCTGTTATAAAGGTGGTCAGACAAGATAATCACAATGGTTCCTTCTGGCATTCCAATTACCCCTCTGCTTTCTCCATAAGAGGTACTGCACTGGCAGCTAGCATTCAAATTACCTTCTAATGCATCTCAGCTCTAGCCTAAAAGGATACACCTCTCTGTGTGAGAAGAGAGTTCAGCTGGTCAAAAATGTTCATGTGGAAAATTTCAGTTCTGACAAAAAACAATTCCTTTGGAAACTTTTGAAATACATTATTTTGGTTCAAATTATTTAACATGTTATTTTGTTTCAGTTTTTGGAAACTGAAACATTTTGCTTCATTTCATAATTTCATGTGGAAAATGAAAAAAAAATTCATTAGGAATTTTTTCTATGAAATCTTTCTTGGGAAATATTTTGCTTTTCTGACCTGCTCTACAGGATAACACAGCTCTCTTTCTCTGCCTGAACAATCATTGACATTTTACAGAGCCTGCCAAGAACAGTGTTTATAGTGGTGGTTGTGGTGATTTTGAGGTGCATGCTTGTGCCCTAGACACTGGACCATGATCACAGCTCATTTCTTGTAGCTCAACCAAGAACCAGCAGAGAATAATGGCTTTTTTTGTCTCTACTGAACCTGAGTGGGATTTTCATGAACATCCTAGTGATGAAAAGCTTCATATGCCGCTACCAATCCCCTGAGCCATTCCGTCCTGCAGACTCAATTGAAAATTCACTTCACTACACTTCACTGGAAGCAAATTATGACTTTTTACCTTTACACAAAGTCGGAAGTTCTGATTTTGCTGCATGTCCTTGATCTTCAGATGTAGTTCAAACTGCAAGGTTCCTCTTTATGTATAGTTGCTATCTAGTCTAGAGTTCTCTCTGCAGCCCCTTCTACTGCCATTATTAGTGTCCCTTTATCTTTTTATTTAAATAGGGCAGCAGAACCTTTCATTTGGATTTGATTATGAAATTACTAGTAAATAATATCTTTTACAATGATCCATTGATAAGGGATTCCCAGGTAAAATAAGAGGATGTCTTTTCTTCATAATAATTATATACAATATAATTGAAGTTCATATAATTATGTGCAACATATATTAATGATCTCAGTCCTGTGCATGTATTAAAGTTCTTACTATGCTGAAGGGCTCATGAGCATTATATTTGTTACTGAAGTCCTTTATAAGGTGGTAAGAATCCAGAGGTCTCTCTTTGATGGGTTTTTTATAATCAAGTATATGAAAAAGACAAATCTTGAAACATAAAGATTGCATTTCAAGCTAAATGAATAAGTAATCTATCAATTACACATACAGAGAGCCTGCTTTTAATCCACATATTTTGAATTTCATTATCCAAGGATTCATTTTCTTAGTGGTGGCTGATACATGAAAATATATAACAAATATTGCATTTTTATAAGTCTTATCATCAAAGTACAAACTGTAGTCTTAAAAAGTGCAGGAGCCACATTTCATTTTTCATCTTGACAAATTTGTTATCAAACAGCTGCATGAGCTGTGAGAAAATATACACTTTTTTTTGCTTTTCTTTAATAAAAAAGATAAAAAGAGGTTGCAAGCTTATGTCTTAGACACGTACAAGAAAAGAAGTTTGCTTTTTTGATATTTTGTTTTGACAAATAACTAAATATTCTGTCTTGAAAAATCTACAGTAGGAAGAACTAAGTGTGAGATTTTGCAGTTGTTTTTTTACAATGTATTGCTCTTTTAAGACTGTAAAATGCTGCACTGATATCATGCGGACTTATTCTTCTGGTTATGACTTCTCATAATTATAACATAAAAGGCAATTTTTCAGGATTTATTACAGTAGTTGGGATATTAATAAAAAAGAAAAACTTAGTTCTTGAAATTTTTTCACTGTAATACCTGAGCACCTCAAAATCAAAAAATGTACTTCCCCCCATGACACTCCAATGAGGAACTGATATCCCTATTTTACAGAGGCACAGAGAGGCTAAGTGAGTTACCCAATGGCACGTGGGAAGGTGGCAGTAGAATAATTATTTTCATAATTATAAATGTAACAGAATCATTGTCCTTTGGGTTCACCCATGGCTCAGCATGCTTGTTGCAGAGACATAGCCTGTTTAAGGCCGAGTTTTTGGTGTTCTAGTTGCCAGAATGAGCATAGTACTGAGGAGTCAGATGACTGCCTGCAGGGACTGCATAAGAAATAGTTGGAGCTCAATATGGGAAAGACCAGAGTTGGGGAAGGATTGTGACTGTAGCCCAATTCTTTAGTGGTTGATAATTATTGATTTCTAAATATTACTAACTAAAAGAGCTGGGGGTGATAGGGTTCTAGTTCCAGAATCAGGCACAACAAAAATCAAAATTATCGAGGTCAATATCTGGTTGGGAACCCTGGTGTGCACAATGAAGACACTCACACTGAGGACAAAGCAAAGCTTTAGCCACTTTTATTAGCACAATTAGTAAAGACAGAAAAGCTTCAAACCACATAAATATATAACAGTAATAAAAAGTTAATGTTATCTTTTGTACCATCCCTTGTGTTTACTAATATACTCCCCCCCCTTCCGTCGAGATCTGGTAGTGAAATGCAAAGAACTTGCTCTGTCCCTGGCATGCCAAACAAGTTAGATGGTCCAGACCAAAGTCGAAATCAACCAACCCTATTTACATGGTGGTTTGGCTTATTATAGGGCCTAAGGCCTGTCATGAATATTCATTCAAACTGATTAATAATTTTAGATTATTATCATATACATCGAATTGTTGCCAAGGCAAGTTCATGGTTAAGCATCAGCCAACAATTCTATCCTAGATTATCCATGCCTAGAATGAGTTCAGTGTTCCTGTGGTTATTTGGTTTTGTTATATACAAACTTCCCCCTTAAGCATGCTATTCCCAGTTCCCTAAAACTCAGGGTGATGGTTGGGCCATTTATCTATGCCAGAGTTCAGAGGCCTCAAGCCTAATGCTAACTGCTTAAGCTGATGTTTTAGAAGATTCTGTAGGTTCCTTGCATTACTGCGAAGTAAAATAAAATGCTAAAGCTAGCTCTAAGGGCTACAGTGACTAAGGCTGTCCCTTAGTCAAATTTGCTGCTTAGTTTCACCATTCCTTTACTTCCCTTGCTGACTCGGGATGTTTCTGTGATATACTAGGAATTTGGAATCTCTTTTTAAACCTAGTAAGTGGTATATGCCATGTTTTCCTCTTAGCTAACAGTTGCCTAGAAGTCTGTAATGTCTGATACAAGGTTTGGATAGCTGGGATTGACCTACACTAACTGAAAAGATATACACATTGTTAACTGTCAATCCGTTAGCTAGACCGAGGACTGAAATATTGAAATTGGTCAGCATCTTGAGTCTGCTTAATAACTGCTCCATCTAGTTTATAACTTGTCTCTAGAGTTGGTTGAAACTTGAAATGTCCATTCCTCAGGAAATGCTGGTGTTTTTAAAAAAAAATCCTGAATTTGAACAAAAAGTTGCAATTTTGAAATTTCCTCAGAAACAAATTTCTGTGGGGAGAGGGAAATAGTTTTGTGTCAATCAAAATGTTTTGATTTGGATTTCATTTTTTATAATTTTTTATAATTTTATAATTATTTATATGTTTTCATTCTATTGATATTTTTGATATTTGTATTGTATTTTATATTTTAAAATGAAGGTTTATTTCAACATGAAAAAACAAAATATATGTTTTTATAATTCTTTATAATTATTATTATTATTATTATTATTGTATTTATTGTTTGTTGTTATACCTGTTTTGGGTTCATGTAAAAGAGGACTGCTGGTTCCTCAAATGTGGATAGATAGCATAGGAATTTTAAATTTAAGGCACAGGCCTTCCATCAGAGAGAGATATTTAGGGCATCACAGTACAATTTGGCTTTTCATGAATATTGGTTTTGTGAGCTTTTTAGGCAAAGCTGCTGAAGCTTCTGAAATTTAACATTTTACCTCCCTCAGAAAGAATCCAGACACTTTCATATTCTAATGACAAAAGAAGGATCTCCAAGATACTAATGGAAACACCTACTTGAACATTAATAAATAAAAGGCCATATAGGTCATTTGTTACAACTTATGCAGTCACATTACTAGGGAATATATTTTTGAGACCTCCTTTTTGTAAGCTGAAGTACTAAAAGTATATGGCAGAAAGATAATCAATGTAACAAATGCCAGATCTCTCTGCAGAAAATGCTGTTTTTAATATAGATCTATGTCAGGGGTCGGCAACCTTTCAGAAGTGGTGTGGCCGAGTCTTCATTTATTCACTCTCATTTAAGGTTTCGCATGCCAGTAATACATTTTAACATTTTTAGAAGGTCTCTTTCTATAAGTCTATAATATATAACTAAACTATTGTTGTATGTAAAAGTAAATAAGGTTTTAAAAATGTTTAAGAAGCTTCATTTAAAATTAAATTAAAATGCAGAGCCCCCCGGACCGGTGGCCAGGACCTGGGCAGTGTGAGTGCCACTGAAAATCAGCTCGCGTGCCGCCTTCGGCACCCGTGCCATAGGTTGCCTACCCCTGATCTATGTTAATGCAGTAAATCTGTATGAATACGGTAAGTTTCACCAGCTTCATTGAACAGAAGGTAAAAATAGATTCAAAAAACCCCTCTGAAGCTGGGTCAAATGGAACCTTATGAGGCTAAGAAAGGAACAGTGGTACAGAACTAAAGAGTCTCAAAAATTATTGTTTTAGACTCTGGTATTTGAAACAGATTTTTAAATTCACATTTTAATTTGAGTATCTGGCCTAGATGGAATGAGAAGATGCAAAGATGTTTTGCCTTTTTTGAAAGGAGGAGCGTTTTCTCTTAAACGCTAGACTTTCCTGAAAATCAAATAGAGTGGAGAATTATGATCAAAATTGCATTATCTTAACAAGACTGAGTTTGTTAGCTGTGTTTATCCTTTTAGAAATCAGTGGTCACATTGTGGTGCTTCAACAATGCTGGAAAAGGAGAAGTAACTTGAGTGGTCCAGCAATGTTGGAGAAAAACTTCATGGGGGAGAGTTATAGACGCATCCATAAGGTTCCTCTCCTCCAGAATACACCTGCTGTAGGGGGCCCTCCCTACCATTTTGGAGCTGAAGAGTTTTCTGTTCCTCCCACGTTTTTGACTCCTTGGGTAACAGTTAGGGATATAGAAACCTCCAGCCCCACTCACTCACTTTTTCCTCCCTTGGGGGTCTCTTCCCCATTACTTTACCTCCTCCTTTCTCTGTACCCTCCTCTTTCCCCTCCCCCACAAGAAACAGCTCTCATGCTTCTATCTTCATTCTACACGCTCTTCTTCATTTTCCTTGCAGATCCTCAGTTTCCCCCGTCTACTTGCTGCCCATTTGCTCCTGTTACATGTCTCTCCCTCTCAATTTCACCTTCAAGATCACTTGTTCTTTGCTCATCCCTCTTCAATGTCTCCATGGGCTGTTCCCACTGAAAAAACAAAAGCAAAACTTCAGCTTTGTGAAAATCCATGTGATGTAGGGTGCAGGTAGGAACTGCTGCTTTAGGAGAGGGGTTGGCCAGAAACCTGTCCCTCCACCCCACACATATGTGCCTCCCTAATTGGCCACCTACTGTATCTATGGTAAGTGTTGCCATGGTTTTTATACAGAAATGAAATGAGAACAAAGTGTCAGGAAAAGAAGAAAATAAAAAAAAAGAGGAAGGTTGGTCATTTGCACTACATCTATGTAAGTTACGTAGCGAAGGTTTGTAGGATGACCTATTTTTTTCATTAGAATTATCTCAAGCTAGAGCATAAATGGGCCTTAAATAGGTCAATACTTTGCTGACTTCTGGAGAAATATTAATGGCTGCATTTTTTAATAGTTTTATAAATTCCCTTTATATGACTATATAGTATATACCCATGTCTCTTTGGAATCACCACTACCTTTGTTACATGGAACCTCAAAATACCTTACATAGTTGAACTTGAAACCATCGTTTTGAAATGGTGGCATGGGGGGAACTGACTTTCTACCCTTTTATTTTTGAGGCTTAGCAATAATGTCACAGATCAGAAAGTGAAATTAATTTGCAACTAATCCAGCTTCAAGAAGATTGACTTTGTCTGGAAACCCACCCTGTATAAAATGTAAAATGGTTAGCAACCTTTTCTGGCCTGGGATGTTTTCAGGATTGGAGTAGCAGGGTATATTGCATGTCAAAACTGAGTTTCATTAGCAGATCTACATAGGAAAGCTTACACTGTGGCTCCTCATACTGTAGCATACCTTTTCTCTACCCAGTGACATCCATTTTTCACTTCAGTGGTCAATAAAATTTATGCCATTTATATTTTCAAAATATCTCAAATATATTAAATATAGAAATGTGATCTTTAGAGTAAATTAGGTTTTAGTTATTATATATTCACCTATTTTTCTCTTCCATTAGAGGCCAGTAGATGTTTTGTGCATTTGGCCCTCAGCATTTTTTAATATAATTGTTTCATTTTTGTTTTTTCTTAAATTCTTTTTTCCTATTGTATAAATATGTATTGCAGTTTATAGACAAATCATTTTGACTTTCTGCTTATTGTTCCATGTTATATTTCCAGACACTCAGAGCCATAAATAAATTATGTTTTGTTTTACTCTTCAAGAAAGGCAAATTGCATTTTAAGAATTTTATAATGTTGCTTGTATACAACTTGTATAAAGTTATCATAACAAACTGATAAACTGATCACCAGACTAGAAAGACCCATAACATTTGTGTTGTGCTACAAATAAATGGAGATAAATTGTATTGGATTATGTTGCACATTAGCATTTCTAATTAAGTCCAGTGTATTAGCTATGTGATGGAGGATTACCAATAATGGACACCGAAGTAGTAAAGGCTATTTTTTCCTCATAATTCAATTTTATTTTTAAATGCTGAAACCTTGGGGCTACTTGGTAGGTTTCACTAATGCTACATCCAGGTTTAATTTCTAACCTTAGTCTCCAATTCCCTTAAGTTTTCAGGGTTGTGGAACAATGGTGAGGTAGTATACATTCATAGACTGTAAGAATTAGAGGAATCAGTATGATCATATAGTTTGACCTCTGGCAGAACACAGGCTATAGAATTTCAAACAAGGATTCTTTCATCTAGTCCATTCCTTTTCTGGGTCATATAAAGAATACTCTAGGGAGCCATCAAGTAATGGATGAGATTATTTCTACAACCAATAAATAATACTTTTTCATTGGCTAGAAGAATCACTATAGAACAGTGCACTGCATTGCATTGTCCAAGGATCAAGTCCAAAATTTTCAAACTTCGCTAATTAAAGTTAGGCACCTACATCTCTATTTAGACAATAAAATAAAAATAACTGTAATTTGAGAACCACACACTTCATTGAGTACAATGGGAGCTTCAGGTGATGGGAGTGGAGTTCTTATAAGAATCCTCAAAATGCAGGGGATTAAAGAAGTGAAAAATGAGGGAGATCTTCAAGGACTCATTGGGATATAGAAATACCACCAGTGAGTCAGGGGGAACGTCTAAAAGAACAACTTATTTCCAACAGCTCATATTGTAAATGCTTTGGCCTTTGAAAGTCTATTAGGAGGCAGTAAATATTTTCATAAATGCTTCTCTTGAGATTACAATATTTACAACGCTTGAGAAAGTCAGCTGAAAGACAGTATCCTGTTACTGTAGTGATGTTCAGAATTTTATAATGGCTTTGGAAGTGTAGGCTTGAGTCTTATGAAAAGGATTTTTGCATTTTCAAGCTACAATATCTACAATATTAAGCTACAATTTTTTCATACTTGTTGCTACTATTGAGTGTTGACATTGAAGTAACAACTTGCAATGCCAGCTGTGGATTGCAAAATATCTAATTTAAATATAAACCTCATTTACAGGTTATTACAATTAATCAGATAAAATTAGGTGTAATAATGTCCAAGTAGCCCCTATGTGAAGCTATAGCTCATTATACTATAGACTTAAACCAATGAGTGGATTATTAAAGTAGATGGATTTTTCTTCTTCTCTTTCTGTTCGTTGCCAAGGTAATGATTTTTTACTAAATGTAGCTGAGAGCTGGAGGCTTGTAATCATTGTTGCTAAAAAAATAGAACTGCTGCAGTCAACATTAACATGGCATCATAAATATTAACCCACTGCTTCACACTGTTCCTACCCTTTTCCCAATGACTTAGCACCAGTGTTATTCAAAGAAAGAGTAAAGACCCTGATAATTCATACAATAGAAAGTTTAGCAACCAAAAGCTTACCCATAAACAGTGCACTATACCAACATTTATTAAAAAAAAAAAAATCAAAATCCTGACTTCACCAAAAGGACAGACCAATTCATTAGGGAGTAACGTGCTATTCTAATTAAGGAGCTCAGACATGCCTTACCCTTATGTTTTGGCAATGCAGACCTGCAACTCCATAAATAACAAGTCACTTCCAGTGAGGGATATTCGTGACTTAAAAGGAATTTTGGCTGTATTTTGGGACTATTTAGCATTAAGTGTTTTACTGTTCTTAACTAATCTGTTTCTCAGAAATCTGTAATCTCACATTCATATTTTTAGGAAATGTAAAATACTATCTGAAGAGCTGTAATTTTTCTAGCGATCATCCATATCATGAAATCCTTCCAGTATAAATCATTACTCAAATGGGAAAAAAATCCAGGCTTGTTTCCTCCCTAGGCCTAGGTGGCCTGTGCAGAGAATAATGCAGCTCTTTAGCAGAGCTGAGTGAATAACTGATTTTTCATTTGGTTGCCAAACAGAACATTAAAATTGCCACTTATGTTTGGTTTGAATGAAGGAGAGAGAGAAACGTCAACTCATTCTGAATTTTTTGTAAAGCAAAGTAATGCAAAGCCATATAGATGGGCCAAATGCTGAATTCCTTAATCAGCTTTTACCTAATCCTTTTCCAGGCAAACTTCCCATTTAGTGTCATACTCTACCAAGCGGTAGATAATACATGCCAGTAAGACCGCTAACTCTAAAACACTTTTCAGGATTATTAGGAGCCTACAGACAATGAAAAAGTGTGTGTAAATAATGGCATCTTCTCACTAACCAAATCTGTTAACCGTGTGCAGGGATACTTCCCCTTGAGTTCCTAACGATATATCAATGCTCTAAAGAACATAAGCAAGGACAGCAGTGAGGTTGGTGTAGAACGGTCTGTGCCACCATTGCACTCACACCTATAGTAGGAGAAAAACATCTAGCTTTGGTTGACTGGAAGAACACAACCCAAGGTTATTCATTTAGATTCTGATTATGCCCTCAAGTACATACATGGGGCTGTCACTGAATTATCCTTCACTATTGTTTGCCTCCAAAGTCACTATCTAGCAGTAGAAAAAGTTAGTGTCTTTTGAAGGGTGACCTTTCTTTGGAAGGCTGGTACTTCAGAGGAGAGATAACTGGAACAGGAGGATAGTGCGAGAGGTGCTTTTGGTACCCAACATACTGCTCCATTAAACTTAACCATAGCTTCTGGTCAGAGATTTAAAAAGAACATAACTATTGTCACTCTTAAAATTGTTTTTGTTGTTGTTTTGTTTTCATATTCACTGAATAGTGAAACTGAATGCTAGGCTTGGGTTAGAGAGACATTTTGATGTGCTGTAAGAATAGGTCTCTTTTCCTGGCTACGTAGATGTTTTCACACCAGCGTATGTAAACAGGTAGACATAGAATATCAGTAATTTATCTTACCTATCCACTTCCCAAATTACCACTGATCTTGGAACTTCAGGCCTCAGCCTCCAGCCTGCTTAAAAAAATCACATGAAATTAGTCTCAAGATACCAATTTAATGATGTACTTTAAAAAAATTAACAAGCCATTGGAAAAGACATGACATGACTCAGAGAGCACTACAACACGGACTGTGATTGATATCTTATTGTATTCTGAGTACTGCCTTTTTAGTTTAAACAGAAAGAGGACACATTCCTTCCTATTTCAGAGTGGAATTAACCAAACCAGCTGTAGAATGATGCTAGTACTTGAGGAAATAACTTAATTATTTTGTGATGCTTTTCATATCTAACTGAGACACCTTAGTGGATTACAGTGCACCCAGATTAAATTAATTTGCTCAGGTTTAATACAGATGAAAGAAATATCTGTTTGTCTGTTTTCAGGAGGATTCATATGAATTTTTAAAGATGGGAGAACCTCATAAAGTTCAAGGGTTTAGTGTGATTTTTAAATACTTTCAGCTACCTTTTGGGATCCCAGGTAAACTTATCTGAATCTGTTTGGTCTATTTATATTTCACAGAAAAAAAAGAACAAATGAAAGTTGTTGGATTGTCTGAAAGTGTGGAATGCATGAGGAAGGGGGGAAAATATGACTCAGATCAGAATTGTGTAGGAGAAGAGAAAGGGCATTGAGTGAATATATCTTCATCTATAACTACCACCAATCTAAAGACACCAACAACAGAGGCAGTCACAATAGTCTGCTATACCTCATATTAAAAAGACAATGAATTGACTTGGTAAAGAAAATAAAATGGAAGGCGAAGAGCCTGCTTGATGACCCAGAATGGCATTGTATATAGAAAGAGAGAGGGAGGACTAATTTGTTTCTGGTTTGATAGTCCGAGACAGAGCTGTGCAACTTTCAGTACAAGATCTGGTTAGTTATAAAAAAAGAAGGTAACTGTGTCTTTGTGATGGGTGTGTACCTCACATAGGCCATGAAGAGGTTAATGTGGGCCTGACAGGCCAAATATCACACCTGGCAGCAGCTGTGAGGGAAAGAAAGCCAAGCTTAATTGATGAAGTCCACCTGGGGAGGGGATGGGTGGTGATTATAAAACCAGAAAGTTCGTAGCAGAAAGGAGGCTCTGAAAATACTGCCAACCCTTACAACAGTATATGGGGAAAAGATGAGCTACCAATGGAGTGAAAACATACAGTTGTAGTCCCAGTGTGGAAACCAGGTAAGCTGTGAAGAACACCTGATGCATACAGGACAGTTGCCCTTACATCATGTGTGGGTACAGTCATAGAAAGAATGGTGACTGAAAGATTAACTATCTAGAGAGAAATGGATTTATGGACAATCTGCAAAGTGAGTTCAGGAGGGGAAGGAGTACAGTTGAACATATAGTAGAGACAGAAACACACACACAAAATGAGAAAAAGGATATATGAGAGTAGCTTTCCTTGATATTGAAAATGCATCTGACACATTATGGAAAGAGGGCTTATTAAATCCATAGCATCCATGGGCATAAGAGGAAGACTGTATAGGTGGATTAAGGATTTGTCACGTAAAAGAACTATGTAGGTCAGAATAAGGAGAGCTTACTGTAACATATACACAAATGGTACTCTACAGAGGAGTGTCATCTGCCCTACCTTATTCAATATAATGATAAATGATCTCCCAAAAAGGACGAGTGCAGGAATAGGCACTTCTTTGTTTGCAGATGACTGTGCCATATGGGCTAAAAACAGGAACCAGAAAATAGCTGAGAAGTGAATTAACAAAGCCGTTAGGAAAAGTGTGGAATGGGGAAACATAGGGCTTTAAATTTTCAATTCTCAAATCTAAAGGAATGATAGTCATTAAAAAGAAAATTTAAAAAGGTTGTAAACTGTCTATGTGGACAGCAAATAGATATAATTAAAAGCTACATATTCCTGGGTGTGACATTTGATAGCCAGCTAACATGGAAGGATCACATAGAAAATATTGTAGATAAATGTAAAGGTAACATTTATCTACTTAGAAGTATTTCTGGAACCACCTGGGACATGGATAAGAAAGCAGTGGTAATATTTTATAGAGCATTAATAAGATCAATCCATTGAGTACAGATGCCAAGCATTTAGTTCAGCATCAAAAACAAACCTAAAGAAGTTAGACTCAATTCTAGCCCAGGCATTACACATTGCATGTGGTGCCTTCATCATGACTCCTTTGTGTGTAATGCAGATAGCTGCTAGTGAAATGCCTGTAGCATTAAGAATTAAATTATTGGTTTTAACCATCTGGGCAAAAGTCATAGGAAACAGTGAAGATGGAAACACTAACAAATATATAACGAACACAGGGAATTTAGTGGACAGCATGGGATGGGGAAACCAAAAATGCCAAATGTTAATAAGATTAAAATATAGACAAAGGAACAAAGAGAAAATAAATTAGTATATATAGCCAAGGGAAAATGCATTATAGGTGGAAAATGCATATTGTCCATAAGTCCATAATATAAATGTGGAACTATATAATGAGATGGAAAGGTGAAGGAGAGCTAAATACTGAAATATAGCAAATTGCTATGTATATGGTAAATGGGGCAAGCATTGCCAAGTATTTATGGATGGGTCGAATGATGAGAAAACTGGGAGAGCAGGGAGAGCATTCTGCGTCCCAATACCTGGACTAAATAAATTAATTAGATGATCCAATTTTGTTGCTGTTCTGACTGTCAAACTAGCAGGGATAATGTTGGTGTTATATTGGATACTGAATATGAGACCTATCTCCATTGTCATCTTGTCAGATTCACTATCAGGAATACACAGGAGTAAACATTGAAATAGCATGGATTCTAGTGCACGTTGGGATAGCAGAAAATGAGGTGGCAGATAAACTAGCAAAAATGCTGTAACAACAAAATAATTGACATAGAGGTCCCTCTAAGTGAACAGATGTTTAAAAACCTAATTAAAAATGAACTAAGAGAGGAGTGGCAGGAACTATGGACAAAAGAAATAAGGCAGGAAAGTTTTCATGAAATATGCCCTAGAATCGAAAGTGCTGACCTACTGCAAGAACCTGAGAGAGAGCGAGATAGCTCTACTACACATATTTACTGTTTAAGCCACAATGTTTGGTAACTTCTCCTTAAATAATAAATACAAAGCTGGACTGTGTGAGACATGCAAGGTCAAAGAAAGTTGATCACATCTTTTGAGCGTCTAAAGAGTGTACCGTTGATAGGGAGATTTTGTATGACAAACTCAGGCACCGAAAAATTACAAAGTTTACACTAAAATACCTAGTAAGAGCATCAGGAAAATGGGGCAACACTAAAAGCAGCATTACAATTTACAAAAAAAAATATTGAGAAAACAGACTAACTATATTTCATGAAATCCAGCACCTGATGGCTATGGCCTCAGAATGTGAGTCTGCTATGTCATTAAATACAAGAAGAAGAAGTAGAAGAAAGGGGGCTGTAGGGAGAGAATCTGCAGCCATTCTCTGGAGGATAGAAGAGGTAGGAAGTGCTCTGGGGAGGCAAAAAGGAGCCTGAGGGAGTAGACCTTGACTGCCAGCTATGGTATCTCTGGCTGGAACCTAGGAAAGGCTTGGGTTCTCCTACCACCCACTGGGGAAGGTGGGATGAAAGCATCTGAGGTAAGGAGTGTAAGGACCACAGAGCCGAGGGACAGATGGAAGATCTGCTGTAAGGTCTTTGGACTATAGCTTGGTTGGAGTCTGTTACCCCAGAAAAGGTGGACTAACCGTGGATGGAGGGCCGAGTTGTGGGAAGGGAGACAACTGCGGTGATGGTGCAACCATTGACAGGGGACACCATATGAGGAGATAGCTACTATGCCAGGCCTGGCCAGAGGAGGTGCTCCTGCAATGAGTTGAACCCTTTTACAGTCCCTCAGTTATATTTTACTATAGCACAAAAATCTTGGTTAGATCCAGAAGTCTGGGTCTAGTGTAATGCATTCAACCTTAAAGAGAAATATAAAGTTAAATCAATACCACTTACAATGTTAAGAGATTGATCCTGTGAAATTCCTGGATGCACCTGTAGGTTACCAGATCCTGCTGTATTATGAAGTTACTTCCTGAGAGGCTTCAAAATTGCCAGCTGAGTATTTTTAACTCATATCCCAGAGCTGCCAGAATGACATTCATCACCGTTGATAAGAGACAGACTCCAGGAGGTGAAATAACAGAGAACTAACCTTAAAAAAACAAACAAACAAAGAAACCCCACAGTTAAATGACTCAAGAACAGAGATCTATCTGCATGCTGGGATTTTTATGGGAGTCTAAACAACTACGACTGAATTTCAATGGGATCTGTGCACCCAATTACAGCTGGGTGAGAAATGGTTTTCCCATCCCATTAAAATTTCAGGAAAAAAAATTCAAATTCCGCATCGGAATGAAACTGAGACCTTTCAAAATTGTTCATGAAAAATGAAAGTGAGGCCCACCTCAGAAGCCAATAGCCTAACGATTAGGGCACTCTCATGGGCTGTGTGAGACCCAGGTTCAAGTCCTTGCTCTGCCTGACTCAGAGCAAGGGTGTGAACCTAGCTCTCACATCCCAAGTGAGTGCCCTAAGCACCAGGCTGTTGGTTATTCTGGGGTCAGTCTTTCTGTGGTTTTGACCAGAAGTTCTGTCTTAGACTTGAGAAGCCTTCCCTATAAAAGGTTCACTGAAACTGACCCTTTCCAACATCATGTTTGGTTTCAATGAATTGGCATTGTTCACTGAAAATCTGTTTAGTTGAAATATTTCCAACCAGCGCTACACCTGCTCCCTGTGGGCTACTCTAAAAATCCCAGCTGCAGTGTCATAATTTTTTGAAAAATGTTGCTGACCCAAAAGGAAAGTTTCAGATATCTTTGTTTCCTAATAGCTGCATTTCAGACCAAATTACACTCCACGAGAGCTTTAGGCTTTTTATTAATAGAAGGGCCAAAAATCTGCAAACAAATTACAAATACCGCTTCCATAGTGCCAGTGTCAGATGCTTGCAGCCAGGCTAGTTGAACCTTAAAAGCATCATAGCTTTTTCATCAGGCTGTTGAAAGGCTTGCTGTAAAGAGAGGGGTAAATTATCCTTCACTAACTGGGTGCAGAGGCAGTTTCAAATAATCCTAGTCTATCATTACTTTTTTTGGTCATCCATCACCGTCAATTAAATTCTGAAAACTGACACTCCCTTTGAAATGCTAAATAACTAATAGCTGTACTCAGAGGGTGGCTGTCAAACTTGGGGTTCAACGCAGACCACTGAGAGGTTTTATCACCACTTGTCTTATAACCCTGAGTGCCTTATAATGCTCTGCTGGTGTAGCTCCCAGTCCAGACACTCCCAGTCAGCATTCAGCAGCCCTGGTTCAGCAACTCTGACTCCAGCAGCCTGCTTGTTACACTAGAGCCACACACACTGGTGGCAACCAGCCTTGGTTACTATTAGCAAAGTGACCCCAACATCCCCCGACTCATTCCTGAATTTCTCCAAAACCATCTGTCCTGAAAGGTCCAGCCCTTTCCTGGAACATTCAGAGGAGAAATAAGGTCTGTTGCTCCTTTAAAAAGACAAAAACACAGCAGTTTGTGCTGGTTCCTGATCCTCCTGCACTGATGGTTGCTAGTGTGCAGATTATCTCTTCCTGCTGCAATGATCAATACAAATGAATAACCCATTGAATTGGGCCATACCTGGTTTGAGGTGTTGGCTTCTTTCCTGTGTCTGGAGAAAATCTGTTTATCAACCCCCCTGACACACCTGGTCTAAACACCTTTTTGTGACAAACTTTAAAGCATAATATTAGGGAGAATCCAAAATATCACATAGCATTGTTACATATATTTTACAATGATATTATTGACCAGTGTGGTGTTAGATTTCAAATGATACCTCACATGGAATATTTTTTTACAAAGCCATTGCAGTATTCCATGGTGTGATTACAGGGGTGTCTAACTTTATGGTGGCATGCTTTGCAAAATAAATACATGAACAGCCATAGTTTATGGTGCTAGCATTCAATTCTGTTAACCCATAATTGCAAGTGGTTGTAGCAGATCCATGTGATGGCACTAGAATTTGTCAAGAAAATCTGCTGTCCAACATTTGCGTGCGGGAGGGGGGGACGGGGCGGGGTTCACTCTTGGTGAATTATCCAGTTATAAGAATATTTTTGTTTTTCTTTTCTTAAAATGTTCTCCCTTGTGTCTGACTGCTTTGAATGTCCTACTTTCCACCGATACAAGCAATATACTGTTGAATGTTGGTCATTGATTTAAGAACCATGTTAAAAAAAATATTTTCCTAGATACTTTTGTCTTAATTATTAATAGTAATAATTATTCACTTAGATGTGAGAAATATTTATGGACAGTATTTAGGATGAGAAGAGTTGTTGCTAAACATTCACAGTGTTCAAGTCTTAGGCCCAGACTGTAAGTGGCACCTTGTGAAGCCATTCAGAGATGAGGTAATTTTTTCCCCCTCTCCTTTGCTTAGTATCTGATGTTTGACAGCACTCTGAGCCTTCTGTGAGATCTGCTGAGTGAACTTGTGTGTGTCTTCTCTAATGTAGCCTTTGAAGATTTGGCCTTAAGAAGTGGTTCTCTCTGAAGATGTTTTATTTACAATTTAACATATTTTAGTGGGTTGGTCATATAAAATCACTTACTGCCTCATGCATTCAAAATTACACTGTTATCAAGACTGAGTCTTGCATAAATACATAATTAGTGAATCTTATGTAGTTACTTTATATGTTCTGACTGATGTTTTTAAAAAAACCAAGCACCAAGCTCTTCTCCATCCAGTAAACACTTAGGGCCAGACTGGCTTTTAAACCAAAGGCCCATAAGTAGTGTTGTGGAGCTGTGAAGCCCTAGGAAGAGCATTGTGCCTCAGGTTGGGTTCTTTTTCCACTCTAGAGAAAGCAGCTGGGATTCCAGCTTCTTCTCTTCCCCTTCCTTTCTTTTAAAAGTGATATTTGGGACTCTCTGCTTCCCTGCTTCTTCGTAGTCCTCCAGCAAAAGCAACGCCTTTGATGCAAGGTTCCCTTAAGTTAATGATATCTCAGCTGTATGCTCCATGCTGTTCTCATTCTTTGAAGGGTGGGGAGGAAGGGAACAACAGTTCAGATGCTTCTTTACTCACCTCTCACCCTCCCCTCCAGGGAAGGAGCCAGTCCTGGTCCCAGTCTGCTATTTGCCTGGGTAAAAATTTTGTTTGTCCTGGTGAGTGGGTTTTTCAGGCATTATGGCTATAAATATCAGCTACCTTGAAAACAAAACATTGCACAGAGAAGACAGAATATATATACATACACACCCACACTTAGGACTCTTACTCTTTCCCGCAACTTTAAATTCTGCATTTGGCTTTCCCCCATGGATTTTATACCACAAAGCTGGTGGTTACTGGTGCTACCATCCAACTTTAAGAAGATTTTTAGATATTTTGGAGTTGACTCATTGTGTGTCTCAAACCTTAAAAATCAAAGGAAACATTTCAGTTTAATTTTCAAAATTTGATTAAACAGAATGAACTAGATCTGTCCTATTGATCTTGTATCATTGTGTATTCCATCGTGGAATGACCATATACAAAAAACTCATAACACATGATAGTGTCCCAAAACTAACCCCGACAAGGAAATGTTTTGCACACTTCAGAGAACATCTAATTCTAAATTTTCAGCCGGGAATACCTATTTGTGAGAATTGCAATTTCCTGTTGTTGACAAGCTTGAATGATAAACGTGATGGCAAGTCTCAACGTACAGGTGTTTGTCATCTCAACTGTTATCAGTCCCTTCAAAGTAATGGGTTTTTGTTAACCACCAGCAGAAGTAAATTGAGCTTTTGACCCCCCCACCCCCACCCCAAGAGATTACATATATTTCTTAATTAAAATATAATAGAGCATTAAAAGCTAATTCTTTAAAGTTTGATGTTATTGCTATTTCCTTCTAGTATACAGTACATCTGCCTCCATCGACAGGTTTTTTAATTGGCCATAACTTGTGGCAGCAACTCTACGATGAACCTGGTTTAGGGATTTCAGGGTACTGTCTGAGAGAGATCAAAGCTTTGGCCCTTCTGTTCCTTAAAGCTTCTCAATTCCTGGAGCCTTCCTTGTGCCATTTATTTTATTTGAGCAGGTGTCCTTTTCTCTTTATTTTACAGCCAGGCAAAGCAAAATAATAGCTTGGATTATGTTAGTGAGAGAGTGCTAGTTCTTATTGTGGAGATGTCAGTAGTAACTATGTAGCTTGAGGGTGAGTCCAGTCTAAATCTTGGTTTGGAATAAGCTTTGTTTGCATGTAGGTCTGAGAAGAAATATTTCTGAAAATAGGGAAGGTGCCAGTGTGACAGCCTGCTTGGGGACACCCGGAGCTGTGAGCCTCTGTGTTACCCCTCTTAGTCTCAGCAACTGAGAGTTTTGCTGTTGCTAAACTATGTTTCAGCTGTGTGATACACTAGCTCAGCTGCCTTGCCAGCAGACTCTTCAGGACTCTGCCAGCCCCAAACTTGTCTAATAGGTAACAACCAGTGAACCCTAATTCCTGAATTCCCCAGAAATGTCTTTCTGCAGGGTCCAGTCCCTCTCTCTGGACACTCACACAAGCTATTAAGCTTGCTGCCTCCAAAGAGAAAGAACACCCACCAGCCTGTTAGATTATCTGAAGACTTGCACTTCACTGTAATACACAGCACTGAGGGGGTTTTGTAATAAAACAAGAATAGTTGACTAACAAGAAACAGAGATTTAGTTGATAAATAAGAATAAAAGAAACAAGTTATGGTTACAAGTAAACAAACAAACAAAAAACATGCTTTCTAGTGACTAAAACTTAATTTCAGCAATTTGTGATCTTTGTCTAAGCAGGTTTCTCACCTATAGTTAGTTTCCAGCTACTCTTATCCAGCTTTCATAGGCTGAGAAGGCACTGAACCCTAAGTCTCTTAAGTGATGAATAACCAGATTGGCCCTTTGCCTGTCTTTATATTCCCCAAATAGCATTGTCTGTCTCAAGATATAGGAAAGCTCCCTGGAATGCAAATTCCCCTCCCCCTTCATGATCATTAAATGGTCTTCTCCCCTGCTTGTTAGCTTGATGTTTTGTTTTCTTTATATGTACAGGTCTACTTATAAATTCATGAAATTTGCTATTGATTCCGAGACCAACTCACAAAAAATGTGTGATTTCTCCACAGCATTTCTCAAACTGAGGATCCTGACACAAAAGGGAATCACAAGCCTATTGTAGAGAGTTGCAGTATTGCCACCCTTACTTCTGCGCTGTTGCTGGCAGTGGCACTGCCTGAAGCTGGGCAGTGGGAGATGGGTCATTGCTACCAGGCACCCAGCTCTGAAAGCAGCATTGTTGCCAGCAGCAACACAGGACTAAGGGTTGCAATACTGCACCATGCCATCTGTGCTTCTCCGCTGCTGCTGCTGCCTTCAGAGCTGGGTGGTTGGAGACCAGATTTCACGGTCTGTGACGTGATTTTCAGGGCTGTGAATTTGGTAGACCCCCTACTTATGTGTAAATGTACATGCATTGTCCTCTGCATGTGGTCAGGCTGGTCAGATAAGGAAATATACATTTCTTTGTCTGCGGAGGCTGGGCTTACTTGCTGCCTGCCAAACACATTTTAAGAATATATTTCCAGCACACATCTATAGCTCTTTGTATATACCCTGTACATATATCACACAATGATTTCGGGGACCAGCATGTTACCAGTGTGCATATGATACCTTACATGAAACCTTTTACATACAGATTGTGACAATGGTGTGTTGGGGTAGTGGGTGTGTCAGGCCTGATGTGAGTTATTGTATGGTGTTTCCTCTGCCAGTTGGCATTGATGGGCTCCCAGGCTCCCAGCTGGATCAAAGATGTAAAGTTTTGGTTAAGTAGAAAATAATGTGTGCTTAACATTTTCCCATCAGTTTTGTGCTTTTGGTCTCCATGATCTTGGTAGAGAGAGGGTATCATACAGCAAACTCCAGACACAGGTGCAGTTCCTTAGCCATTCAGGAATAAGTCATTTTCCCATCATGGAGCATTTTTTCAGGGAAGAATTATTTAAGAATCTTAATTGTTATGAACAGAAGCAAAAAATCCCCGATTCTCATTTATACTTTATACTACCAGAGTGGTATCAGGGGGCCTTAGTATACATCAGAATCAGGCTCTCTGTCTTCAAAGTATATAGTTCATACAATGCTGTCCATGCTACAATGATGAAGCAACTTGATCAACAACTTTATTTCCTAAAAGAGCTGGAAATGACTTAATATTTTCAAATATTATTCATTTAAAGACAAACTTGATAGATTATCTTCTTCCCAGTGACTGACATACATTCACTGTGAATATAGCAAATTATCTGCTCGGAATCATTAGTTTTCTGTTTCCAATTCTGTCTGTTAAGAGAATACAGAGAGATTGTATGTGTGCATACCAAAAAACATTTTTCAGCCTCCTGATCGATGCAAAATGTGGGTGAGGACTTTGTGGAATACTATCCTGGTAATATTACACACAAACTACCTCTTTGCCATACATCATAGACAGAATCTGAAAACTGGTCCCAGACGTTTTTTATGCTACTTACATGTAAGAAATGCAACCTTAACTTTCTGCTCACATTTGAAGATTGTTTCCTTCATTCTTCAGCTAGAATAATTGAATCTGTCACTTTGGTCAGAGCAAGTTATCGGCTGGACTAGAAACTTGAGAATTGGATACAAGAGGAAGCACTGACAGATGAGTCATTTATTGAACAATACCATAATATCATTCTAAACAGCACTTCAGCAAATATTTTTCAGTGTTCTGAATCTCTACTTTTAGTACAAAAAAAACTCTGTTTGCAGACTGAAGATGGTTTAGTTATGCACAAATGGCCAGAGCCTGGACTCACAGTTATTCTAGACTGTTCCAGAGGTTCAAAGTAGCAGAAAGTCCATTTAAGTGGCCAGCTGGATATACCCTAGGTATGCTGAATCCCCAGGTGACAGAGAGCTAGCATAGCCTACTCTATGCTGTCCCACCCAGCCAGAGGCGGCTCCAGGCATCAGCGTAGCAAGCGCGTGCCTGGGGCGGCAAGCCGCGAGAGGTGGCCTGCTGGTTGCTGTGAGGGAGGCAGTCAGGTGGCCTTCGGCGGCGTGCCTGCAATGGTCCGCCGGTCCTGTGGTTTCGGCGGCAATTCGGCGGCGGGTACGCTGAAGCCGCGGGACCAGCAGATCACCCGCAGAAACGCCGCCGAATCCGTGTGACCGCGGACCGCCCACAGGCATGCCGCTGAACGCCGCCTGACTGCCGTGCTTGGGGGTGGCAAAAAACATAGAGCCGCCCCTGCACCCAGCATAGAGGATGTGTGTAGTGGGCATGGAGCACTATGTTAATCTAGCAAACCCTAGCTGGCAGAACAGGCCAGTGGGGCCTAGTGCTGCTGCTTGCTCTAAATCATTCCTTAGAATTGATACCTAACACTCAAAGATCAGAAAGCTACAAAGGTGGCTTCGACTCCCACTCTTGAGCTGTGGTGGCTCCAAAAGAGCTGGTCCCCAGGATCCAGCCCACACCGTGTATTCTAAATCAAGGTTGTTTAAATTGTGATTCAGATTAAACCATGAGATGTAACTATAAAATGTTTAGAATGTTGCCTTATTGTGTTGTGGCATTGCCTTGGTTTAACAGGGTCATAGCCCTTCTAATATCTGGGTTTATTTCTCACGTATTCCGATACAATTTAAATTACTCTCTTCCTCAGATGCACACATGCCTTGATTTTATCGAGTCTACATTCTTCATTGTTACAATGAGAAACCTTCAAATAAGAAGATAAATAAAGACTAACGGAAAAGCTCTTTTAAGATTACGTGTGCAAAGCAAGACATTATTGCAGTTGTGAGAAATAATTCACCTCCTGATAGCAACAAATTGAATTTTCTATCTACAGCTGTTGTACATATATATACTGCTTGATTCCTCTTGTGACTAGTCAGGTGCAATTATTTGTTTCATGGCATACATATTAAATATTGGTGAAATGCTTGATAGTTTATAAATTAAATCAGTTATTTTTGCTACAGTGGCTGCAGCCTTACATGTCTCGGAGATAAACTATGATACCAATGGGAACTGCTGAGTACTCAGCATTTTTGAAAACACAATCAGTTATTTAGATGCCTAACTATGGAGTTAGAAACCTACATTTTGAATTGGAAAAATCTTGGCCCCACTATAACTGCCTGCTTTCCATATTCTTCAATGTCATTTGCAATCAATTGCTTTTAGAAAGTGTTATTAACTAGCCTATCTATTGGGGTTCTAGGAAGAAAGTAGTAGTGCATTTTGGTTTGTATTTTGTAGGTATTGCATGCAAATGATGATCCTGGCTCTTTCATGATGGGGTGGATGGATAGCTCAGTGGTTTGAGCATTGGCCTGCTAAACCCAGGGTTGTGAGTGCAATCCTTGAAGGGGCCATTTAGGGATCTGGGGCAAAAATCTGTCTGGGGATTGGTCCTGCTTTGAGCAGGGGGTTGGACTAGATGATCTCCTGAGGTCCCTCCCAACCTTGATATTCTATGATTCTGTAGACATAATGCTAACAATGTGCTGTGATTGTGTTGCAAGAAACTTTCTTTTGTAAATCAACAACATATAATCCCACACCTCTCTTATTTGAAACCACTGTATTTAGGGAAGTGGAGAAAATATACTGTGTTAAATCACACAGAATGTTTGCGTATATTAGGATATTAATGAAGCTGAACAAAGCATTTTTATTATTATTGTGTACATGTTCTATTTGTATTCCAATATCTTTACTAGACATGGGGCCCACACATAACCTTTAATCTAAACACTTTCTGGACAAGATCCTTGGCTGGAGCTAGGTTGACTTACACTAGCCAAGAATCTACCTCACTCCAGCAGTATCATTTGGTCAGTAATGTTTTACCTAAGTCTGCCATGGCTCTAGTCCTGGTCTGCTATTTATTTTACTGTTGCATTATTGTTAATTGACTCTGTTATATATTGCCATTAAGAACCCATGATGAACATAAATACCAACTTTGGTCATTTAACTTTTTTTTTTTTTTTTTTTAAAGGAACTATGACATCTCTGAAAGACCCAGGTTCAAACAGTCTTTCCTGGTCATGTTTTCAAACCAGGGTGTAATGATGTGCCAATATTAACTTACATTTGTGCAAACTGCTAGGCATGTATTCATGCAAATTAGCCAATTGTGGACTTTTTATCAGAATTTTTTTCCAATCAGTTTCTAGGTGTACCGATTGTGCCCATGCAGATGTCCAGTTCACATGTGTACATGCTTATCTAGCTAGCTCTTTAGCCATGTGTGACAGGTTCCCCTCGGAGTGCCACCTGGAACTGGGGTACCATTGTGCCCTCTGACCCACCAGCCTGGGATCCCTCTCAGACTGTGCTGCTGTGACAAGTTGCAAAGCCCTCCCAGCTTGCACTTTCACCAGCATTCACACAGCTAGGGACACACCCAGGTGCGGTTACACGCAGGCTGCCTAACCACCAGTTTCCCAGCCTAGGACCCCAGAGCATCTCCCTCAATGCGAAAAAGACCATGCACACTTGTAGTAACCAAGCTGAGATTTTCCCCCAGACACCTTAGTCAAATGCACACTGGTTTGGATTAAAATATGAAATACGTTTATTAACTACAAAAGATAGATTTTAAGTGATTATAAGTGATAGCAAACGGATCAAAGCAGATGACCTAGTAAATAAACAAAACTGCAAACTGAGCGTAACATACTAGATAGGTAAGATATGAATTAGCACATTCTCACCCTGAGTGATACACAGGTTGGCAGATTCTTGGCTTTGCAGCTGGGGTTTCCCAGATTTTCATACACAGGCTAGCAATCCTTTAGTCTGGGACTATCAATTCCCCCCTGTTCAGTCTTTATTCCTCAGGTGTTTCCAGGTGTATTATTGTAAGGAGAATGAGGTACCCACATTGTCATTTCCCCACCTTTTATATCTTCTTCCCAGTTGCTGGAAAGCTCTTTTGCTGTGACCTAGGTCAAACAGTTCCCATTGTCTAGTGCTATCTCTGAGAGGTTTCTACACATTTCCTGAGGTAATCCGTGTGCTTGTGTGCATTTCTTCAATAAGCCATTAACATTGTTTGGCCTTTTTACAGCCTGGATGGCTGCTTGTGGGTGTTTTCAACCGCACAGCATGTTTCAGTAACACATACATAGCCTAACTTCACAAACAATGATAGCACATACAATCCAACGAGATATTAATGTCTAGCAGATCAGGACTTTTGGAATGGTACCTCACAAGGCATAATTTGTACAAAACATATCCTAATTACATAATGGTGAATATTGGGGTGCCAGGGTGTCACACCATGTGTGAGCAAATCCAGCAGTATTAGTTTAAATACAATCCAAAAATGTATAAAGGAACAGTCATAGTAGGATGAGTCTATATGTTATGTTTTCCCATACACACAAAGCAACTAGCTACCTTGAATAAAAATGACCTCCTTTTCAGAACCAAAGCAAAACCCAACATATCGGAGAACAAAATAAAAAGAGCTGATAATCTGACAAAATAAAAAAGATTCTCCACTGCCTGGCCTCTTCAGTCACTTATATCTGTGCAAAGTAGGTATAAAGAACAACCACAATACAAGGGAAAGGTTTTGTGCTGCTGTTCATTTGTTTTTTAAACCCTAAACAAGGCAATGGTGAATGAGATCCAAAGTGCATTCTTCTTTGCTGGCAGCCTGCATTTAAGTGACCACAAAATGGCTCCCTGTTTCTATAGACAGCAGAGCCCTTCAAAATGTAAAGTTGCAGTATATAGAAAGAAAGGAATTATAATTACCACATTGTACAACTTGAATGTCTCACAAAATGGTCATACCACACAACTGTCTTGCATTCCAAGTTATCCTCATTTTAAGCAAATAAAAACCAATTAAAAGAATACTTATGCTTTCTAAACTGATCAGTTGTAGCTATAGAATCAGCTCTGACTTACAGGATTTCCCCTTTCCCTATTCAGTCTTCAGACCAGTCACTTTTATACGGTTACGTAGTTTGATTTAGATAATAATTGTTCATTTGCACTGTAAGAATTTTTTGAATGCATATGATCATGAATGGTCATGATAAAATGCAGGAGAGTGTGTGCATGTCTTGTTCATGGTGTTCTGATACTCTAGAATCTGTTTGCATTAAAATTTCAAAATAGTTCAACACAATGACATTGTAATACGTACTTTTAAAATCTTCCCAGTGTTTCATGTAATAATAGTTTTGTAGTCATGTAACTACTACCAAGTAAGAATCAGTCTCCAGACTGATTCTTGCCTGCATATTTATACCTGCCTCTGGAAATTTCCATTACATGCGTCTGACGAAGTGGGCATTCACTCACGAAAGCTTATGCTCCAATACATCTGTTAGTCTTTAAGGTGCCACAGGACTCTTTGTTGCTTTTTACAGATCCAGACTAACACGGCTACCGCTCTGATACCTACTACCAAGTAAGACTCTTTTACCTGAAATTTTATTTAAGATCAAATAAAAGCAAAGGTAAAGTTAAGTCCAGGTTTCAAGGACCAAGGTTAGGTGGGAATGAAGTATCTCACAGAACATTTAAATTGAATTATATTGGTGAGTTGGGAAAGGATTGTGTTAGCAACTTTAATTGCCACTTATTTCAGCACCATAAGGGGCAAAATTTTGTTGTCCAGATTTGTAAGCTATTGTATGTTTACTTACATTTTGAATATTTGTGCCAGTTGGCTAAAATATCAAATCTAGATTAAAAATCTGAATTCTCTAAATGAGTGGTTGAAGGCAGAATGACCGCTCTGCACCTTTTAGCAGGGGGTGTTTGGCTGGCTGGCCGAATAAGGGGAACAGTACTTTGTGGCCAGTGGTGGGGGGGAGATGAAAACTGCTGCAAAAGGGTCAGCGTGGTCGCCCTGGGAATGCAGGGTTTAAAAGGGGCAGCTCTCTGCCTGAAACTCCCCTTTTTGCTGTATTCAGGGTACAGTGGCGGGGCCATCCAGCCAATTGCCTGTGGACAACTTGTGGGTTTTTCCACAAGGCTCCAGGGAATTACATTGTTTCATAACCTCTCTGAGGTTGACAATGGCATAGCAGGCACCTTGTCTCATTTTCAGGTCCACAGATTTCTGGAGTTGGCACCAGGAGCCAGCCGGGAACCCAGGCAGATGCCACTAATGCTCTGGAAGCTTGGCACAGAATGGTTGTTAGTGTGGTGCAGCGATCAGTTGCTCCACGCACGTGGCAGAGCTATGAGAGAAGTTTTAATGATTTAATACAATTTCAGGATCAGGAAGGCTGGTCAACAATATGGCCCATTACAGAGAACCATGCTGCGGTACATGCGGTCATTGGCAACCTGTCAACTGGCATCTTCCACAATCTCGAATCCCCTTTCTGCCATTAGATTCGTCAGTAGGCTAACTGGTTATCCTGATTCTTGCAGTGGTTTTTCAGTTCAAAGGTTTTTGGCTGGGTGGTCGTGTACTGGTGGCCCCAGGGTGGATTCCCGTCATCCCATCACGGTTCACGTACTCAGGGATCTCGGGCATATCCTTGGCGCCCTATGTCATAGTGGACAGGAGGTGGCCTTGTTCGGGGCAGCATTCTTGACAGTTTTTTTTGGTGCTTTCAGGATCAGTGAGCTAGTACCTGGGTCCGGTAGGGACTCTACAGGAAGGGCTTTGCAACTGCGTGATATACAATGGCATGAGCATTCAGTGATATTACACTTGCGAAGGTCAAAGATGGATCAAGTCGGCCAGGGTGAATCTATGATCCTCTGGCAGGGTGGTGAGCCTGGGGTCTGCCCAGTTCAGGCTTTGAAGGCCTACAGGGTGATATGGCCAAAGGGGAAAGGGCCCCTTTTTATGCAGGGTGACAGGAGTCCCCTCACAGCATATTAATTTGTTACTGTGTTGAGGTGCGGGCTGATGAGATTGGGGCTGCCAGCCCATGAATTTGGTTCCCAGTCATTCAGAATCGAGGTGGCAACAGCAGCAGCACAGCTAGGTAAGGAAGCAGTGGCAATTCAGGCAATCAGGTGTTGGCATTCGGATGCGTATCGAATGTATGTAATACCTCAGGCAGTAAGTTGGCATTAATTTGTTGTAATCTCATTGCCGATGTGGGACGACCGGCCATGCAGACGGTGGTATGGATCTGCGGGCACCATATTGTCTTTTGGGCGCATAGGCATGCATCCAGGTTGCCCGAGGGTTTGCAGCTGAGCTTCAGTGATGAGGCGATACTCAATTGGCATGCCAGGAGGGGCATTCTTATGTGATCAGCTAATACTGCTGCTGTATGCTGTGTGGGCCAGTCAGCGGCCTCCAGATATAATTGTGGTGCATCTTGGGGGAAACGATTTGGGAATGCTTAAAGGGGTGGAACTAATGCTCAGAGCAAAGAGGGACTTGGGGCTCATCCTTGATCTTTTTCCAGGAGTTAACATTGTTTGGTCTGACATGCCTCAGTGCAGGGTCTGGCAGGGAGCCATGAGCCCCCCCCCATGGTGGACAGGGCAGGGAAGTATGTGAACAGAGAGGTAGCTAAATTCCTTGGGACTATAGGAGGAGCAGTAATTTCACATCCTGGCATAGTATATGGGGCAGTAGAGTTGTTTCGGGAAGATGGGGTTCACCTGTCTGACTTAGGTGCTGTCATGTTTTTAACTGATATAAAAGATGCACATTAGGAGATGTCTGGGAACCCGACTGGGTTTGGGGGGGGGGGGCATCCAAGCTAATTGCTGGCACCTCCTTGTGGCGGAAGTCGAGTGCAGGTACTCCATAGGAAAGGTATACAGTGACTGGATAAATGGCTTGGAAATGGACTTAAAAAGGGACGTTCATTAAAGGAACAAATGGGGGCGGTTGGGGACTCCTATGATTGGTACAGCAGGGAGCCAACCCCCCATTCTTATAGCCCTCCTTAACCGTCCTATGAAGGGGGCGGGGGATTATAAGGTCCTGGCAATGGATTTGCTGGAGAGAAAAGAGGAGGAGCTGGTGGAAACCCCTCCCCCCTGGGTATGGTAAGATCCCGGCAATGGATTTGCTGGAGGGACCTGGATGGAAAAAGAGGGGGAGCTGGTAAAAGCTCCCTTGGTAATTATGGAATAAACATGAGGTTACCTGCACTGTACACTTTTATCTGCCAGGTAGTCCCAAACATCTAATAATAAAGTTGCAGCCTGATTTTACCCATGTCAAATGTCTCCTGTCCTTCTTTTGGCATAGCCAGACAATTGATGAGCTTCCAAGTTTCTTTGACAGGAATCACTATTTCAGATCTCAAATGTATACATCAGTTTGTAATAGCTTGTGTGCCAGGAGCCAGGATCAGTATGTCCTTTGTAATACAAGATTCAGACTTCAGATGTAGGTTTGGGGTAGGAGGTTGAAATAAAACACACTGATTTTTGTGTACAGAAGACATTGCAGTTATTGGGCATAACAGAATGAAATTTGAAACTACAGCACAGGGATAGCTTTACAGAGAATAGCTTTACAGAAGATAAAACCAAGAAAAGAAGAAGCAAATTAGCATCCTAGCTGTCCCAATCTTTTGGATGTATAGGTATGTTTAATGGAATATGATTTGTACCTTTGTTGGGCCAAATACTCTGCCTAGCATTGACTGTCTCAGCAAACACACAGCGTCCATCTCCATGCACATTTTAACTTCTGATGTTTCAAACTGCAGAAAACTCAAACATGTATATACCTGAAGAATAGCACGAGGAGGATTTTCAGGCATCCTGTTACTGACCCCCATACACTTTTGTTAGAACACTTCCATTAAAGTGACTGGGAAGGAGGAAGAGAGACAAGGTGGGTGAGGTAAGTCCTCGCTTCTTTGCTCAGGGCTGTGAAAAATTCCCACCTGAGAGATGCAGCTAAACGGACCTAAGCCCCAGTATAGACATCACTAGGCCAATGGAAGAATTCTTCCATCTGCCTAGTCACTGCCACTCAAGCGGGTAGATTTACTGCCTTGACAGAAAACCCCCTTCCTTCACTGCAGTAAGTATCTACTCTACAGTGCTAGAGAGGCACAGCTGCAGCTATGCCACTGCAGCACTTGTATTGTAGGCATACCCTTTGTTTGAGGAAGTTCTCAAACTATTTATAAACCACCTATCACATTCAACAAGCACCCCTGTCTTGCCACTTTGTAAGCATTAACAGTTTCCGTTTGGTCTCTTCGGTATACTGTAGAATCTCAGCTGCTTCAATATTTACAAGTATATGACAAGTGAACATATACAGGACTAATGGATAATGAAGAATATACTTCATTGACTTACGTATTTGAAAGGAATTTTAAGTTACTTAACTCCCTTTTACAGACGACAAAACTGAGACACAGCAAAGCTAAATGATTTACCCACTCTGACATACAATACTGAAAAGTGACTGCAGTGTACTTCACTATCAAACACACCAGGGTTGCTTTCGTCTTTGTTTGCTGCATGTTATGTTTAACACAGTGAGAGATGCTGGCTCCATTCAAGTTAATGGGAATTTTGCCACTGAGTGACTTCAGTAGAGCCAAAATTTCACCCAGCATGAGGTGGCATGATATAAAACAAAACTCTTAAACAAAATAATTGTTTTGAAACATTTTCTATTTACCGTATGTGGGAGAGATTACATAAAATTATGAAACATTTTCAATTTAAAGTCTCCCACACACAATAAATTGAAGATGTTTCAAAACAATTTTATATAATGTATACATATGTTGTTGAAAAATGGGAAAACTTGTCAAGGGTTTTTGTTTGTTTGTTTGTTTTAAAAAAAACCCTGTCCATTTGTTGCAATGTGTTTGAAAATTTAATCAACTCTAATTGTTTTTATATGTAATATGCATCCAGTAGCGGCGCCAGCTTTGCTGGCGCCCTAGGCAGCAGAAGGTCCCGCCCCCGAAATCCCACCCCCAACAGCGGCGGCGGAAGGTCCCGCCCCCAAATTTTTACGGGCGGCGGGGGCGCAGGCGCCCCCAAAATAGCAGCGCCCTAGGCGACCGCCTAGGTCGCCTAATGGAAGCGCCGGCCCTGTATGCATCATTTCACTTTTTTGTCCATAAAAAGGGACATTTCAAAAGTCTCATGTTTCGGCCCGCTCATATTTTGCACGCATGAACACAAACTCTCTACAGCTGTAACAAAAAAGGAAATAGACTGGCTAACTAGGTAGTGATGCAATGTGATTCTTTGAAAGGTACAGGAATCTCTACCTCCTCAACTACATTTCTGCCTCCCACTGTTAAGTCTCCTCTATCTACTTCTGGATCAGGTGTTGCCAAAAGCATTGGATCAAGAATGCTAGAGACAGCATTCTCTGGCAGGGGTTTCCAGTCTCAGCTTGTAGCATGCTGTGAAATAGGCAGCAGGCAGAAATAGTAAAAATGTTCTATAATCTGTCTTTAGCGTATTAGAGCTGGTGTTTTATAAAATCAACCTGTAACTGAAAGGTTTCCTGTCACCTGCTCAAATGTTCATCTGCACTGTTATTTCAGTAGCCAAGCAGGGACCAACATAAGCAATATCTTCAGCTTCTGGTTATTTTCACCAGTGCAGCTCCTATTCAGAAATTATCAGTAGGATTTCCATCTCTCAGCTGTTTTTAAACTGGTGGGTGTGGTGTTGGCAGGTCAGGTGCCAGCTCTTGTGGAGGCCTCATTTAACACTTACAAATGCATAGCTGGTAACCAGTCTTGTCTACCTGTGTGTTAGCATCATCAACATAGATATTAGATGGTATGTTGAGAAGCATGTGTTTAGTGATTAGGCTTTTTGGTTGCAGGATGCTGCATGTATTGATCTCACTTATCTCTATAGCCCATGGAATAAAGTTGACTGTTTGCATTGTAACCCCCTGTAATTGTGTAACTCAACAAACAGGAAAAGAAGCATTTATTAAGGTAAAGTGCACACCATGCATACAAGAATGGCCCATTGAAAGCAATTGACGTGTTGTATAGCATCAAGGGACAGAGAGACTGCATTCCTAACTCCCTCCAGGAAGGAGAGACCCAAGGGTGCTGGACCTACAGATTCTGGGGGTGGGGCAGCACCCCGTGGCTTGAAGTGCTTTCCATTATATATCGGGTTTACAGTTTTGTTCAATGGCTCTCAGTGCTACGCTCCCACTACAAAAATTGTTCCAACGCCACTAGAGAGACCTACACATGAACTCATCCACCAGTTTTGGACTCTGGAGAGGAGGGGATGATAAATCCCAGACAAGGAGAAACTGTATCTCTTTTATGCTGTCTGGACTCTGAGGGGCAAGGATTCCTAAACATAAACATAGAGATTCCCATGTTGCTTGGCCCTGAAAAAAAAGGGTTAGCCGTGAAAAAAGACATTTTAAATTGACCACTACAACTCTGTCACTCTTAGGATTTAGACTGAAACTCATTTGTGTTATATGCTTGTTGCTTTAACCTGTAAATAACTCTTATTTCTTTTCCCTAGTTAATAAACTAAAAAAAAAAGGTTTATTACAGAATTGACTTTAGGCCTTGTCTTTGGCATGAGCTAAGATACCAATTGATCTGGGGTAAGTGACTGGTCTCTTGGGTCTGGAAGCAACCTGAATATTTTGTGATGTTGTTTGTTTGTAAGTAACCATTTTTCACTAAGTCCAGCTTGCCTGGGTGGCCAGATAAACTGGGGAGCCTAAAGGGACTGTCTGTGATTCTATGCTAAGACTGATACAGTGATCCATTTGTTTTCTGGTTTGGTGAATTCTAATTATAGAACATACCACCAGTTTGTGGTGTCTGCCCTGCTTTTGACACTCTGCAGTGTGGGAGGCACGCATGGTCATGAGTCACTCCAGACAGCAGAACAGTGTGCTCCATTAATTTCAGTGGATTAACTCAGGTGTACGCAAAACCACAATCTGTTTAATTAGGCACACTGGGATATCATCAGATGCAGCATCTCATATTTGAGTCCTGGGTGACAAAAGAAAAGTATACAAATACTGCCTCCCTATATACATAAATATAATGGTAAGTGTTTTAAACAGAGCTGGTATACAAAGTATTAGTCAGTCATTTAAAAGTAACCAAATGCTTTTTGAAATGGCCCTATCGTTGTAGCTTAAGTGCTGCAAATAAAAAAAAAAGTTCATCTACTTAGTTTTCACCTTACATTTTACAGTTTTATAAAACAAGGATATTTATGAGCTGTGTGACTCATTTGACAGGAATGATCTAGGTATGCATAATCCTGCCTCTGATGGGGGTGGGGGTGGACTATGTGACCCCATAGACTTGAAGGTCAGAAGGGACCATTATGATCATCTAGTCCGACCTCCTGCACAAAGGCCACAGAATCTCACCCACCCACTCCCGTAACAAACCCCTAACCTATGCCCGAGTTATTGAAGTCCTCAAATTGTGGTTTAAAGACCTCAAGGTGCAGAGAATCCTCCAGCAAGTGACTCGTGCCCCACGCTGCAGAGGAAGGCGAAAAACCTCTTGGGGTCCCTTCCCATCCTATGATTCTAAGTCTCATACTACAACCAGAGACTACTCACTCGACTGTGTTTTAAAGGATGCTAGACTTGCATGGCCCTAATCTGAACATCTCTGCAAATGTGCTTATATTTACATGGTTCCTCTCTCCTCTCCTCCTAGGGGCCACTTAATGGCCTTCCCATCTTCTTTATTCCTAACTCAGGGGGATTCGGACTAATAGATTACGTGATTTGCCCAAGGTCACATAGTAAATCTGTGCCAGAGCCACGATCTGACTCGAGATCTCCTGAATAGAGCTGCTCAGGAGATGTTTTGTCTCCATAAAAAACCTTGATGAGGGGTTTGTTTTTTTTTACTTTAGTCTAAATTTTATTAAAGTTGGCTTTTTTTTAAACCTGAAAGCTGATTTTGTTCATTTTTCATGTTCTGAAAAAAAAAAAAAAATTCTGCCCTAAGTGTTAGTTTGGGATATTGAGCTGAAAATTGTCAGTCATTGAAAACTTAACTTATCAGCTTTCTGGTGAAAAGCCAAAAGAGTGGTAGAAAATGGCACATCCCATGGAAATTTCCATTTTGATGAAGCTATTTTTCATTGACAAAATGTTTTGAATGAAAAATGTACATCCAGCTCTACTCCCAAGTTCCAGTCCTGTCCTTTAATAACAAACCCCATCTCCCCTCTCTCGATGGAGCTCTTGGAAGAGCTGCTGAGACAACCTTTGCGGAAGCAAGTACATGGGAAATGCCCAGCATGCCTTTGAGTAAAAATTAATAAATAAATAGCATCATCTCCTTGCTTTCTGACTCCTGGTCCAAAATTAGCACCTAGATGAACAGCCAGCGCCGGCTCCAGGGTTTTTGCTGCCCCAGGCAGCAAAAAAAAAAAAAAAAAAAAAAAAAAA